>CM061534.1:29443461-29887307 GCA_030545055.2 Neoaliturus tenellus | reverse complement strand
GAAAAGTGTTACATGTTGTAGCCTATATGTCTTAGAAAGTCAAATGGGAAAGCTAGTAAAATATTGGTTCAGAATTTAGGAAACTCCATTTGATTAAAATAATTCAGTTGGAAAATATAAAAAATAGAAATTAATAAACAATTAAATTAGATTAATAATTCATAAATTATTAGACAATTATTAATTAACTTATCTATGCTACAACCTGTTTTGTTCTTTTTTTTCAAGATACTATGCGTTCTTAGCTCCGGAAGTTGAAATGCAGATTTCAGTTACTGACAACGGACAGCTATATTAATATCTCTGATGCAAGGGAGCCTGTCAATTTTGAAGTCTTAAATTTAAGTAGTTTATTAATATACTGTAAAGTTACAAATAAAGTTTTGTACACTGAAATATTATCTTGTTTTTGTTAACCTGAATTCTTTAGTATAGTGTACCAACGTGCCCCGGCTGTGTACCATCTAGCCCCGCATATGGGGCTAGTTGGTACACTTGTATTGATTAGGGATTTTTTTTTATTCCGAGATACTGGTAATAAATAGCAAGTAAACTTTAGTTTTTAATGTAGACAAGAAGACCCTTTACACATGGGTATTTTTAGTTTTTTTCTAACATGCATACAAAAAATTTGAAAATTCTTGGGCCAAAAGTGTACCCAACTAGCCCCGGTCTCCCCTACTTCTGGTACACCCTGTACGTTGAAATTATTATCAATTGATAGAGCGCGACCGGTTTACCTATAATGACACAATTTGTTTTTGTGAATAATCAATTTTGTAGATTTTAAAAGGGGTGTAGGCCTACGGGTGGTCTGGGACACCCGGTATTTTCCATGGTATCGCATTCGCGCGATAAAAACCATCCCAGTTTCACTACTCGATTTTCACGCGTGACTTTGATATATTTTATAATCAGTTGATGTCAGTTTCGCAACCGACGCTGTCCCCAAGGGCGGAGAGTGACTGATAAGATTTGAACTTCCTCCCCTTATCAACAGTTGAGGTCAGCTTGTCAGCTGATAACCCGCCGGCCGTCCCGTCGCCAATCGTCTAGGATTTTGTTTAAAAATAGAATGATTTTTTATGAGCAATCTGAGTTGTTAGTTTGAAGGCTTGAGGCCTAACTGGTTTGTAGGGAAGGCAACAATCGTATTAGGCTACGTATTAAAATATACTTTATATAAATCAAGTTTTTTTAAAACCAATTAGCCTGATAAGTTAATTTAATTAAAACTCTAAAGGTCTTCTCCATCGGTTGCAAAATAATACTTTATAGCCTATATTGTTCACCTTTTATTGGTGTAAAATGAGGGAGAAAAAGGATTGTTCAATATCAAATGTTACATTATCAAGGTAGCAAGTTGAAAGTTTCATGTATCAATGTGAAGTTGTCATATATGTGTTTGTTATTTAGCCTGGTTCTTAATATCCTCTCGATACAGCCTAATGAAACGGTTATTTTCGGCCGACGGTTTCTTAATACAATATACCAATATAACTATTTTAAATGCTATAAAAAAAAAAATTTAAAGTAACAGACCCGGTTTTAAAAAGTTAGGCCTATTACTGTAGGCTATATAATTATTCGTACACCATGCACCTTCTATATAGACTACTAAATAATTTAAATTAGGCTAATGTTAATTTGTTAGCCTAAGAATTCAATTTCATTATAGCTGTTTTGACCAATTCACTTAAATCATTTGGAAAGTATTTGGAAGCGGAATATTGTTCAGTAAACATCTTAGTATACCGGTAACTTTATCTCAGTTGCCAGCATAGTAAATCGATGATCTCTCGCTATTGAGAAAATCTACACCCAATCTCACCTAAATATTCTTTTCTCCAAGAGTGTAGTTGACATGCAGCGAGTAGTGAAGACTACTCTCTAGGAAATAGACATGTGAGTGTAGCTTAGCATGTAGCCTAAATCCGTGAAAATAACCCTTAAAATAGCTGAGAGAAAAGAGCTAATTTATTAATGTAATAATCATTTATTGAAATTTGTATGTCAATCTTGTATGCTTACATATAATTTCACTCATCTTTATGTGCTGTCTCTGCTGCCAAATTGCATTTTGGAAATGCCGGTCAACACATAACTTTGTACCGTCTTATTTTTATGTACAGTAGCCTAATATGATTTTTTTACCATGTCCATTTAATCTGGAGGGGCTTTGCCCCCTAAGCCCCTCCCTTGAGCGGCCTGTGGTAGTTGTAGGCTTATATCTTCCATATACATTTCCTTGACAATAGGCCTACCACTCGGATCGTCCGCACTCCGCCGCCGCCAGAGCGCTCTGCACTCTGCAAGTCGCGAGCTAAGGACGAAGGACAGCTGCATTGTTGTCCAAGAATGCTGTACACCTAACTACAACCCCGTCCTGTGATTCATGTTAGGCCTACTGAAGTGCCATCGAAACGAACGGGAAAACATCGCCTTTTATGGCTAAATCTTAGTCTGCTTCTTTTAAATTTTAAATTTAGCTTGTGCTAGTGCTGGTGGTTTGTTTACTCTAGATCGTTAAAAAAAATTAATGTGAACGTTTTGTCTGCACTTTTAAACAAAATTGGTGACGCGACGTTTCGGGATCTAGTTTTCTTATACAGTTTTCAGGCGAAAGGAATATCTGGAATGAAACAAACTTGGTAATGACATGAGATGCAACTCTGAATGATGCATAGCTAAGCGAGAGCGGTAATGGGAACTATGACAAAAGTAAGCCTACTGAAACGGAATGAACCAAATGTGGACACTTTACACAGTATTCAACATTTACCTTAGATTCTTGTGTGTAGCCGATTGCAGCGAGTTCTAACCATGAAATGTTAATTAATTTATAAAATCATTATAAGAGTTACAACGGTATATACTGTATCACCAATGGGGAAATATCCAAATTTTCTTTATTGGGATTTTAACAAAAATATTACTGTAATTAGTATGTTACTATTGCTTATAATTTCTTCATAATTTAGGGCACCTTTTAATGGTTTAAATAGTATAAATATTCACACAATGTCGTACGCAACATCGTAAAATCCTTTATTCCCCGCTCTAAGGAAAGTAAACAGTTTTATGTCGGACTACCCTAATGAAAGTTTACGCAACCGATATACAGCGTACAAAACTGAAACTAACCCTTCAGTCCCGTGGTGTTTAGAGCAAATTTAGAGCGATCGTTTCCGCCGCGGATGGGGGGGGGGCGATGGCGGTGGGGGGGGGGGTGTCCGGTGTAGTGGCGCTCTGATTTATATACCTTTGTAGCAAACCGGCCAGAGTGAAGCTTCATTCTATGTAAATGACCTTCACATAAAATGTTCAGTACAACCTCGCCCCAACAGTGTCCTGAGAAGGGGACACGTCTTGCGAGATTTCTAATTTGTCTATAATATCGGCTCAAATTTATTTGAACTACGTATTATATTAAAATTAGTTTTTTCTCTCAATATGATAAAATTCTTATAGCTTGAAGTATTAGGGTAGCCCACCAACAGCAATGACAAGCACCTAATTTATCTGGTCATATAAAATGACTTCTTTAAAAATTAAATGAAATTAGTTACACAAATTTATTATTACTTTCAAAAGATTAATTCATTGAATAAAATAATGTTTTGCAAAATGTCACACAAAAGTGTTTTGCAAAGTATTGCTACTTTTGTATTTTATCCAATTGGACCCTTCGACAAGTTTTGTAGAACTTGTTAGGGTCATTAATTTATCTTATACCCTAATACAAGCATTGTTTCTTAGATTGGTTTTCCTCTCCACCAAAGATTTTTTTTAATTGTTGCTTTAATACGGGGGTTTTTACCACAAGGAATTCATTGGAGTTAGTCATTAAGGCTAGGAAAAATCCGGTTTTCGTCGTAGAGCTTTTTGATGTTGTATGATGCGTTTTGTCATATAACATTATAGTCTTGCTTTAATTTTCAAGGCAGGTTTCATCGCAATTGTTCGATGAAGAACGGGAACGGTATTGTTTCTGTTAATGCGCATGTAATGCGCAAATGTGTGCACCTGCGTTGCGTAGGTCTAGGTACAACCTTTGACATCCAAGTTCCAACTCAACAACTTGTTGGATCTACTCCTATAGGCTTAGTTGTCAACACTTGTCACACAGTAGGCCTACAGAGCCTATGTGTTTTCTACAGCGTTTTATACCCTACAATATGTTCTCCACATTTAGCAATATAAACAGGTAAAGATCTGGATGATTGCACTTTTAATTTATTTTAAATGAAAACACTCCCCCCCCCGCCGCTCCGGCCGCCCCGCCCTAGCCTTATCGTCAGCCGACGCATCTTATCATGCACCGTTTACACGTAGCGCGTTTTGTGCTCCGTGTTTCTTCACAAATTAACATCATTTTCCGCATAATTACCATTGGTTATGCCACTAATGAACAGTTTCCGCTTCATGTTGACGTGAACTTGATGTGCGTCGTCTCTCTCGCATTGGGGATAGCATTGTTCATTTAAGATTCATTTGCTTTGTAAACGTTTATTCTATCCATAACTTTCCGAATAAACTTATTTTAATATTATATTTTTATTCTATAATTTAGTCCATTACACTTTACATTGACATTGGAAATATCCGTAAAGTTATTGACTTCACAGTACATGTTTAAATAACTTATAAGGCCACTAAAAAAATAATTAGAATATTAAAAAAAGAGTTAAAATTTTAATAGGCTATGCTTAGTTTGTTCTGTTTTCAGCTTTAAATGTTTCCAACAAATCAACTAATTACAAACTTTAATTAAAACGTAGGCTATAGAATAGTTTTATTCAAGCATCAAGAATACAATCATTGACTTTTTACACTACGTTACATAGTCAATGATACAATATACGATTTTACAAACTCTACGAATTAATATCAGAACTATCCTGTATATATATTTTTTTTATTTTGGTGTGTATCTATATATGTCAGTGGCATTTTTAACGTTTTGTCGAGGAACGGCCCAAACCCCAGCCTTGTTACTATCTAACATCGAACGGTTATTAGAAAGCATCATTAATTAATAGCCCACTGACAAATGGCAACTGGGTCCGGAATCGAACCTTTAAAAAGCTACTAACTTTTCTTAGGATCGAAGCGGCAACCTTCGGATTCAAAGGCGAACACTATATCCACCCAGAAGCTACCCAGCCAGTTATAGGCTAATATTATAATATAGCCAGTTAATATTAGCCAGCTGTTTTGACATCTGTTATCATTCTATTCTTCTTGTCTTGCTCGCCAAAATGCAAATGTTTGTCAAAAAGCTATATGCAATCCAGTGCAAGCGGTTCTTTGAAGTAAAGGCTATAGTTACAAGTCATCAGAATACTGTATAGTATAGAATATTGTTACTAAGTTCTTGAACGAATTAAAATATCACTGCAACATTTTATGAAATATACCAAATTGTTTTCTCTTGTTTTGTAACGATATTTATTATAAATTTTCCCATTGTTATTTTTAGTGATCTTATTTTAACAACTTTTTATAAAAGTTTTAACTCTCACGTAACTAGCCTATATTTAGATGGGTCAGATTTTACATCGCTTGTATGTGATCAACAATGTTAACCATTTAATTGTAGGCGCACAACAACCAGGCTTGGCCGATGTTTTGTGCAATACAAGTCGTGATGTGTCCCCGCAAGTTGAGGGGAGGCGGCGCTCTTTATTTGGCCCAGAAGATCGAGATTTCCCGGGCAAACGCTCGCGCCCGTCGCCGGTAAAGGAAACGGAGCGCCGCGCATAAAAAACCTAACCATATTGCTCTGTGCACAACGTGTCTCTTGCTTTATTTATGAATTGATTGGAATCTACTGTTATTGAATACCCTATGATTTTCAGGATTTTGTTATAAACTTGTTAATACAGTAGTTTAAATCGTGAAATAATGACTTGAACTTGAACTTACCGAGTTTCTTTAAGGGGGTTGGAGTGCCGCCATGTTGGATTTATTTCCAATAAGAGCAATGCTAAGCTTGTCCCCGGCATTTGTCATATAATTTCTTTATTTTTTGTCCGATTGGTTCAGAATAAATAGCGTTTGAATCTCAATTAAATTCACTGTTCCTTTTGCTAAATCGATTATTAGTAAATAATTTTTAAAATTCTGTAGAAAATGTTTGAAAAGTAGGAAAACAACTTGCTATTTTTTTCAAGTTAGTAAAAAACACTACTTTTTATCAAAAGTTTCTCTCGCAAACCAAATCCGCCTTGATGAACCCTTTATTTAGAGTTATAAACAATTATTTTTTGATTACAAATAAATGAGTTATTTGGTTTCCCGTTTGACATTGCTCTTCTGGGGGAAAGACTGAATCTGGATTGATTCCAACGCCGGGCAACACGCCCTCTTAACTTTTGCTAAATTTTCAATCTAATATGTACTTATAGGCTATTTAATGTTGTTGCCTTCTCAAGCGATTGGCCTTCGTGTCTACATTGCTCACATTATTTTATTATAGGCTATTTGTTTACAATTACGCTCAAGGTACAATAAAGCCAAATTTGCACTACTTTGGGGAAAAAATTCTTCAAAAAGATGTATTTCAGCCATTACTAAAGCTCATCTTCTAGACCATTTTCGCCCCCCCCCCCCACCCCTCACCAGGTGTCAGTGACGTCATCGGACTGCCCGGTTTGCTTTGCTTGGGCCTGCGCCGCCTTTGAGCTTTGATCCGTCCAGGAAGTGGTCGTAAAACTGTAAATCATCCCCGACAGACGGAGAGAGATGGAGGTATACCGCAGATAGACATGGATAGAATGATGGGTTTTATCATAGCCTGCTCCTGACACCAAGAGCATTCGGGCGCTGAAGTGTGGGTGTACTAAGCGTGAGTGACTAGTGTCTACGTGTCCGGGAGGAGTGTTTTGTTCTTACTGTAATTTAATTCGGTATACGATTCCTGATTAGATATGGCCAAGATCAATGGCTTAGAGGCTTTTTCAACACATTGTGCATAAAAAATTACAAGCTTAAGAAATTTATGATTGTTAAATTCCAATTTTATGGCGGGAGGGGGGGATTTGGGATTTTGGAAACCAAGAACACGAAATGTGATCACCAGCACCCCGTACAAAGCCATGTTCCTGTAGCCCATAGCTTGTGAGAAGTTCTAATCAGGTGCTTCAAGTAACCCTAATTATCGTTGTTTTGTTTTTTTTTTTTTTTTTTTGTGCAATACTGTATACAAGACGTTCCAGTACCACAACGTGAATTTATTTCCCATAAGAGGCCCCTGTGTAGCTTACATAAAAAAAATTTGTCGCAAACCAAATAAATTTTGTTAACTTTGTATATTAAGGATATAAATTTCCTTTGTTAATCCATACAAATTTTTGATTCCAAATAATGAAGATTCATTATGGTTCATTATCGTCTTTTCCGTTAAAATTGTCCTCAAAAGGAATACTAAAGGGATTATAGCCTACTCCATAACGCTGTTCGAGATAAAATTTTCAAAGTACACTATCATCCCTAACACATTTTACTCATTTGAACGGAATCTTAAGATTGTTCGTTTTCGCCCAGAACATTGAAAGTCTTATCATTGCCGTGTATAGTTAAGTTAGTCTAGAGACAGCTCTGTTTCAATACGTTGTCATGAATTTAGAGACATTGGTTGGACAAAAGTAGATTAAATAGCTGCTACTTTTTAGACATTTTTATTTTAAGGAAATATGAAAGTTTTGGCGTTCGCATATGCTACAGGGATAGTCAGCCGAGTTGGTCTAAAAGTGGAGCTGTAACGTCTGTTTCCCGTGTGGAGCTCACAACTTACAACGGACCAGATACTTGAATATTTTAGTGCAGAATTGTCGTTGACTCAGAAATCGTTGCCTATATAAGAATCCTGCTTAGTTTAGAGCAGCATGAGGTACAAAAATATCGGTATTATCATGTAAACGTTGGTTGGAGGGATTCCGTCATCTAATGTGGGTCGTATACAGTTTTCCAGTCATATACTCGTCTGCTTTGGTATTGCATGCTCAATCAACTTTTGTTTGTTTTTCGTAAATACATTAATTTGTGATTCGTTATTATTCAGCGATTGCAACTTTACTTGATGATCTCGCAATACAAACAGAGGGTATTTTATGGACAATCTTTTTTCTTATCTATAATTTTCTAACGATACTATACATATGTTTGTCCTAGATGAATTATAATAGATCACTAAATTTAATCACTTATTTTACGCTTGTCACTAATTTAAACTGTGCAAACGCAAGCTACTGGATTTCCCTACGGAATTGTATTTCCAATTTCAATGCGTCACTTTTAACTTAGCAGTTATGACGAAATTAATGGTTTACAGTATTTACAACATTTAATAAACTCACAATAATCAATAACTTCAAAGATTCGAATTATTAGGCCTACAGCCTATTTTTTTAAATTTGCAAACTAAACATGTCACAACTCGTCAACAATCTACTTTATCTCACACCTGTGGTCGGTAAAGCAGATGCGTGGGCAAGGCAGATTGTCGGTAATGCAGATCGCGTCACGTGCCCCGCCTCCCAATCACCTCACTCCACGGACACGGAGTCGACAGTCACGCGCGCTTATCAGTACCAACTCGGTCACTTTCACGAATTATTTATGATCGACACGAAAAAAATTAGCTTGGAATTAAAAATGAACATAATAATGATAAATCATACATATTGCACGTGTTTGTGTTTTTTTTGTTAAAAATAATGTTTGTTGTTTATGGACCGTCTAGTGAGTCAAAATATATGTCTGTAATGCAATTGTATGGTTTGTTGCATACACATCTAGAGGACTTTGAAAATGCCAAAGGAATAATTGGACATACTACGACAGTGTTTTGATATCATAATCATAATCATCCTTCATTGTCTTTAAACATACTAATGCGATGGACAGAGTCAAGTCTTAAACACTATAATTTAAATCTATTAGCCTAATTTATTACAAAACCGTAAAGCATAGAAACGTGCAACATTCACACAATGTTCAGTAAACAGTATTTTTTCAATTAATGTATTCTTTTAAGATTCTAGTTCAAAATAACATAACAAAGTAGCTTGCTTATGTATAACAAACGTATATAGGCCCCCTACCGTACAAAATTACACACAGTAATTAATGCACAGTGAAAAAAACGAGAAATAACAGGACCTGTAAGATAATCACTAGATAGACTAATTTCAAAAAATAATAAACTATTATAAAGTTAAGTAAGCCTAGATGTAATTTTATTAAACCACGAAGAAAAAATAGATTAGATTAGACTAAGTTTTAAACAAAACCTAATTACTATATTTTAACGTCATAAGCTGATGATGACTGATACTGTATACTGTATCTTTAAGAGATTAATAGCATTTTTGTACTAGTACATATAGGCCTACAATGTTTTCTATGGGATGAGAAATTTTTGGGTAAATTTAACATGAGAAATAAAATGAAGATTGCTTGAATGTCAATGAACACCTCTATAGCGATGTGAATGTCAGAGCAGTAGGCCTACAGCACGCGGCGCGCTCTCTCATCTGAGTTGCTTCTCAAAGCAACTGATTCCGATTCGCAAGTACCAACTTCACTTTGACCGCTCATGTACAGCAGCTGTAGCCGACGTTACGTGTCAATATTTGCCACTGAGTTTCAAGTTACATTCAATGTGAAATCCGCCTCTTTTCCATAGCCTTAATTATAGTTTATCATTGTCTGTTAATTTGCGAAAGACATTTTTCAAAATAACGATTCAACTTACCCGCCTTGTTAGGCCTTTTCGAAAATATATAGTAGAAAATGTCTTTTAAAAAATATTACAATACCGATGTCACGCTTAGGCGCCGCTGCGGTGAAATTGGTCGACGTCAAGCTACCGGGTCGTCGACAATCAATAAATCAATTATCCATCAATCAATTGACGTTCGCTGACGTCAGAGCGATCAAGCATTAATCACTTGTTGGCAACTTTCAGCCTCTTTCTTTAGGTTCCTCTAAGTCGTGCGGTGTGAATCACTTTGCTCCATCACTTAGGTCTATCTTCAAAGTCAATATAGTCCTAGAGTAAAATCATTAACAATATTTCTTTGATTTTCTACGGAGGGATTCTATAACATGGTCATCGATATCAGAGCTCTTAATGAACTTATTCAATCATATGATTATCTTTAATCTTTTCATTCCCACAATCGCAGTCCTACTGCTAGGCATATATATCCTATACTATAATACGAGGAATGTCTGAAGGGATGTGTGTTCCACGATCTCGAAATCTAGCTGTCAGATTTTGCTTAAACTTTGCAATTAAAAGTGTATTGGCCCAAAAATAAGTTTAGAAAAGGCCTCCATCCCAGGAAAAATCGAATTTTGTCAGAATTTAAGTTTAAAAATCGTAATTTTTAACATTGGTCTTATGGGTTGCTATTTTGGTAACGAAATAACAACGAAAGGTATACAAAAATGAAGGAACATTAATATTAAGCAGACTTTTTGAAACAGCTGTTAACTGTGAAGAGGTATAGTTGGTTGTTGGGGGAAATTTAATAGCTCTAATGACACTATATCAAAACTGAATTAAAACCAACGAGCAAGGCTCGGTTAACCTGGTACTTTTATTAAACCAATGTTTCATTAACGTACAATCTTTTCTTTAGTTTAACGAAACCTCTTCGGTGCAATTAGGCTACACTTGGAAATTGTAGCCTAATTGTCGTTTAAGTGTTGGCATTTGTGGTGTCTGCGCGCCAAAGTTAAGTGGCGGCAAAATTGAATAATGGCAAATATGGCTATTAAAAACATTTTCACTTTGCGTTTTTAAGGCGTCAAGCGACATAAGTGGAAGATTTTAAAAATGGTCTATAAGCTTGACACATCTGTTTAATCTGGACCAAAAAACGGCCAGATGTTGCCTTACAACTTTGGTGCGTCCCGGGCCCCTGTTGCTGCTGTAGTTTTGTTGCAGACATGCAGGTGCTACTGTAGGTATGCGAAAATATACACTGTAAGGTTTTTAAGTCAATATTTTATGTGGTTCCATCAGCAGGAGGACACTAACATTTTAATCTTTTACTGTAGAACATTGAGTGTATTTGCCGGTTCAGGACCATCAACATCAGCATGACTGTGTGTAGGTGCGTGTGTTGCCGCCAGTAGTGTGTATATGCGTGTTCTGGACTATCCACACTGTGTGGTGACGTGACGTGTGTGTGTGTGTGTTGCAGGCGGCTGCTACGGGTCGCCAGTAGTGTGTATATGCGTTTTCTGGACTATCCACACTGTGTGGTGACGTGACGTGTGTGTGTGTGTATGTTGCAGGCGGCTGCTACGGGTCGCCAGTAGTGTGTATATGCGTGTTCTGGACCATCCACACTGAGTGGTGACGTGACGTGTGTGTATGTATGTGCAGGCGGCTGCTACGGGTCGCCAGTAGTGTGTATATGCGTGTTCTGGACTATCCACACTGAGTGGTGACGTGACGTGTGTGTGTGTGTTGCAGGCGGCTGCTACGGATCGCCAGTAGTGTGTATATGCATGTTCTGGACTATCCACACTGAGTGGTGACGTGACGTGTGTGTGTGTATGTTGCAGGCGGCTGCTACGGGTCGCCAGTAGTGTGTATATGCGTGTTCTGGACTATCCACACTGTGTGGTGACGTGACGTGTGTGTGTATGTTGCAGGCGGCTGCTACGGGTCGCCAGTAGTGTGTATATGCGTGTTCTGGACCATCCACACTGTGTGGTGACGTGACGTGTGTGTGTGTGTATGTTGCAGGCGGCTGCTACGGATCGCCAGTAGTGTGTATATGCGTGTTCTGGACTATCCACACTGAGTGGTGACGTGACGTGTGTGTGTGTATGTTGCAGGCGGCTGCTACGGGTCGCCAGTAGTGTGTATATGCGTGTTCTGGACTATCCACACTGTGTGGTGACGTGACGTGTGTGTGTATGTTGCAGGCGGATGCTACGGGTCGCCAGTAGTGTATATATGCGTGTTCTGGACCATCCACACTGTGTGGTGACGTGACGTGTGTGTGTTGCAGGCGGCTGCTACGGGTCGCCAGTAGTGTGTATATGCGTGTTCTTTACCATCCACACTGAGTGGTGACGTGACGTGTGTGTGTGTGTATGTTGCAGTCGGCTGCTACGGGTCGCCAGTAGTGTGTATATGCGTGTTCTGGACCATCCACACTGAGTGGTGACGTGACGTGTGTGTGTGTATGTTGCAGGCGGCTGCTACGGTCGCCAGTAGTGTGTATATGCGTGTTCTGGACCATCCACACTGAGTGGTGACGTGACGTGTGTGTGTGTATGTTGCAGGCGGCTGCTACGGTCGCCAGTAGTGTGTATATGCGTGTTCTGGACCATCCACACTGAGTGGTGACGTGACGTGTGTATGTTGCAGGCGGCTGCTACGGGTCGCCAGTAGTGTGTATATGCGTGTTCTGGATCATCCACACTGAGTGGTGACGTGTGTGTGTGTGTATGTTGCAGGCGGCTGCTACGGTCGCCAGTAGTGTGTATATGCGTGTTCTGGACCATCCACACTGAGTGGTGACGTGACGTGTGTGTGTATGTTGCAGTCGGCTGCTACGGGTCGCCAGTAGTGTGTATATGCGTGTTCTGGACCATCCACACTGTGTGGTGACGTGACGTGTGTGTGTATGTTGCAGGCGGCTGCTACGGGTCGCCGGGGCCTGTGGTGGCGGCGATGCTGGGCGGCTCCCCCGTGATGGGCGGCACGCGGGCAGCTACTGGGCGGCCCTGGCCCTCCCTGGACGTGGCCCACCCCCCGCCGCCGCCCGCCCACCAGGCACCCGCCCACCTCACCGCCGACGGTATGTACATACAGCCAACCATAGAAACCCTTATACACTTCTGACTTTAGTGCCGGGCATGCTTATGAAATAGAAAATGTTAACCAAACCGGATGGTAAAAAACAATTATGGATGCCTGCATAATCTAATCATTCACACCGGATACCGGTAAGTTCCGCTTTTTAAAACTCTACCATTCCGAAAATTTGCCGATCCCAAACAAATTTTGTAAAAAATGCAAAATTTTTGCTTCGCAAAAAAAACCAAAAAAAAAAGGAAAACGGAGCAGAGATCCCGATATGACATTACATAGATTTACGGCTTGGACGCAAATCCGTCGCAATTGCGGTCGCTCCTGTTGACAACATTTATCACAGTTGGCTACACTGTTTCATCTGTAATTTCCGCTACTTAAATTGGTTGCCAGGCTGCGATCGCTTTCCGTGGTCCAACATTGTGTTCCCGGTTTGTGTAAACGGCAAGGCAATAATATGTTACATTATTTATCAATTCTGCCTATGCCGAACATTCGCCAACTCGAACAGTCTCATGCATCGAATAGTTCGGATTAGCGGGGCTTTATACTGCGGCTGTTGGGTTCTTTTTCTATTTCCTACCCCTAAGGAAGTTTTTGATTTTTTAACATCTCATCAGTTATCCGTCAAGATTGGGTGAAAAGGCTCCTTATTTATAGAACGTTATGAAGTGCTTTGGCTACTCGCAGTATACCTTCATTAAATATCCTTTACAACTGAATGTAAAAAAAGAGACTTTTAAATTTTTTAAATATGTTCTATCCCCACTTTAAGATGTAATGTTTTAAAGTTGATGATGAACTTAAGACTATCATAGCTTCATGTGGATTCAATATACTGTGTATAAAAAATCAAAAGAAAATCAAATAGCCCAAGTCTTTATCTTTTATTAAAAATCCCTTTCATTTGTAAAGGATTTTAAATGAAGGTACTACGTCACTACTTGTACTATGGTTGTGTAACAGTGCGAAACGCCACTTGACCCTATCAAGTCTTCGACCATGAAACTGACCTAAAAAATTGACAAATAAATAAAATTTTCGGTGAAGTATTTATTAATCAGTAACAAATGTAGCAGGTCTACATTTAGTGTTTTTTTTGTTTTTTTTTATTTTTTTTTACTAATGGCGCTTTTTGGGAACATCAAATAATAAGTTACCGTATTTCTTCCTTTGTTAATTTTTTGTTCATTTAAATTCAACTCATTTAAATAAAGGGTATTCATAAAATTATTAACAAAGTTCTTTATCTATAGTTTTAACAGCAACATAATTCTTAATTTGCTTGCACACTTCCTTCAAATTGTTTTGCCTCCAACTAATCCCTTTTCTATTGTCAGCGTCGAATTACAAGAACCGATCTAAAACTCTAAAACTCTGATTTAATTTTAACAAGTTTTCTTAATTTATTTTATCGAGGTCCACTCCGTCTACTTCGATGAACCTTTTTCATAGATGAAAACATTAGGTCTAAAGGTGTTCCAACGAAGCCGTTGGTAAAATTAATTGGAATTTTAAAAACATATTTCATTTAATCCTTGAATTAGCTTGGTCACACAATTTGGCATCTAACTTCCTGCACGTCGACCATGTTTCATTTGGCGCTCACTGCCGTCGCCCCAGCTGTGACGTCACCATGACGGGAACGGGAAGGTCCGGGGATTAGGACTAAGCACTAAAGCTGCTCTGTTGGAACACGCCTTCCCTTCCCTAATCTTCCCTTCCTCGTTCACTCCTACTTTTGAGAACTATGGGAATGATGCGGGTGAGATGTGAGTTCCTTAATTTTTTGTGTGAAAAGGCCTCTTGCATGGTAACAAACTGTTTTTGATTTCAGAATTTAATCGAGGTATTATCCAGAAATTTAAGTTTAAAAAAATAATCGGGTTTTGTGTAAAATAATTGATTAATCGATTATAACGTGAGAATAAATGCTTTGATTATTTTTTAATTGCTTCTCCCATCGCCGATTTCCTTCTGTATGCTGCTATTGAGGATGGAGTTACTTAATTTTTATTTTTTTTGTAAAAAGCTTCACAACAGCACGATTCATGTATGTCCTCCTCTTGTTCCACACCCACAGCCATGTAGCGAGGCAGGGTTAAGTCCGGAGTGCCATTAAAAGCTCGTTAGCGACAGACAATCAGGCGGTGCGTGCTCACTTAGGCTGCCATCAGGCGTCACTCATCGGTTAAACGCAGCACGTTGTCCCGCCACAGTCACACAACACAGCGATGGACAATCAGGCGGCGGTGCGTGCCCACTTAAGGCGGACATCAGGCGTCACTCACCGGTTAAACGCAGCACGTTGTCCCGCCACAGTCACACTATACAGCGACAGACAATCAGGTGGTGCGTGCCCACTTAGGCGGCCATCAGTCGTCACACACAGGTTAAACACAGTACGTTGTCCCGCCACAGTCACACTATACAGCGACAGACAATCAGGCGGTGCGTGCCCACTTAGGCAGACATCAGGCGTCACTCATCGGTTAAACACAGTACGTTGTCCCGCCACAGTCACACTATACAGCGACAGACAATCAGGTGGTGCGTGCCCACTTAGGCGGACATCAGGCGTCACTCACCGGTTAAACACAGTACGTTGTCCCGCCACAGTCACACTATACAGCGACAGACAATCAGGTGGTGCGTGCCCACTTAGGCGGACATCAGGCGTCACTCACCGGTTAAACACAGTACGTTGTCCCGCCACAGTCACACTATACAGCGACAGACAATCAGGTGGTGCGTGCCCACTTAGGCGGACATCAGGCGTCACTCACCGGTTAAACACAGTACGTTGTCCCGCCACAGTCACACTATACAGCGACAGACAATCAGGCGGTGCGTGCCCACTTAGGCGGCCATCAGTCGTCACACACAGGTTAAACACAGTACGTTGTCCCGCCACAGTCACACTATACAGCGACAGACAATCAGGTGGTGCGTGCCCACTTAGGCGGCCATCAGGCGTCACGGCCATCAGGCGTCACACACAGGTTAAACACATAATAATAATAATAATAATAATGGTTTATTGCCATAGAATACATTGTTAATACAGTGTGTAGCAAACGTCAAATATCGTACATCTTGTAGTCTTTCTTATAAATAAAAATTCAAATCTTCATGAGAAAACAGCCAAAAGAGAAATAATATAAAACATAACAAATAAAAATAAATATAAAAAAAACTAAAAAACCCCTTGGGAACTGGAGATTTGTTTCGCCCCCCCCCCCCCCCCCCCTTATCCCTTTATCCCCAGTGGTGGGCCAAGAACTCCTCCTCCGCGTAGAACCCAGAACGCGTCAACTCCCGCTTCAAAACTTTCTTAAACGAAAGTGGGTTTTCCAAATTTTTGAGACGTTCGGGTAGCGCGTTGAGCAGCCTGATCCCCACAAAAGAGGGGAGGCGTTCAGATGCCGCCGTCCTATGCTGCCCAACACGGAACACATCCCTTCCTCTCGTGGCGTAACCTTGCACAGAATTGCCCTGTACAAGATCGCACTGGAAACGACAGTAAACTGCTGTCTCCAGAATGTAGAGGCAAGGCAGGGTCAGTATCCCGAGCTCCCTAAAAGCGTCTCTACACGACTCTCTGTGCTGTAAATTTGCAATGATTCTAATAGATTTCTTTTGAAGTTTGAACACCCTTTCGAATTCTCTCTTGGCACAGCCACCCCACAGCCGAATCCCGTACGAGAGATGTGGGTAAATAAGGCCATAGTAGGCCATGATTAATACTTGAGGTGTGCAAAATGTTTTAAGGTTACGCATGGCAAAAATACCTTTTGCAACCCTAGAACAGACACTATTGACGTGTGACTGCCAGTTCAGACCTTTATCGAGGTGCAATCCTAGAAATTTAGTGGAATCTACCTCTCTTAGAGTGATGTCATCCACCATAAGAGATGGAACCGATTCAGGCTCATTGTCGCGTAGTGAAAAAAGAATATAGTTTGTTTTTGAGTGGTTTGTTGTCAAGTTTTCTGTTTGAAATTTTTGAATGCAGGTGTTCAGATTTATAAAGGATTCAATTTCAAGATTTTCACAGGATTCTGATTCAAAGTAGAGAGTCGTGTCATCTGCATATTGTATGGCTCGCCCTCTCGAAACAGAGGAGCTAACGTCATTCACGTAAATTAAAAACAAAACCGGGCCAAGGATTGATCCCTGTGGGACACCTTGTTGAATGATGGAGGTCTGCGATCTCGCTGATGAGACTTGCACAAATTGGCTTCTACCCGTTAGGTAGGACTTCAGCCATTGCAATGGAACCCCGCGAACTCCGCAAAGTTCTAACTTTTGAAGAAGGATCCGATGATCAACACAATCGAAGGCTTTTGATAGGTCGAGGAAGACTCCAAGCGTTCTCTTGCGCCTCTCAAGTTCATTGAGGACATCATCTATCAGTTGATTTACGGCATCAATTGTAGATTTCCCCGGCCGAAATCCGTACTGATTCTCTGAGAGAACATTATATTTTTCTAGAAAACTGTAAAGCCTCAAAAGAAAAATTCTTTCAAAAATTTTGCTGAAGACTGGCAAGATTGAAATTGGACGGTAGTTACTTGGGATATTGGAACCATCTTTTTTGTAAATCGGAATTACTTTGGAAGTTTTTAATGCAGATGGGAAAATTCCTGATTGAAGCGAGAGATTTATGATAGTTGTCAGCGGGGCTAGAATAGGCAGATATATCTGCTTGACCAGCCACATCGACATGCCATCTATGTCGTCTGATCTTTTGGCTGGAATATCATTAATTATAGATGCCACCTCAGCCTCACACGCAGGATTCAGTACCAGGGAAGATACCGGACCGCGCCATGAGCGCAAGTTAATGGGAGCAGGATCTACATCCAGCGTTCTTTCCCCGACACTCAGGAAAAAAGAGTTGAATTCCTCAGCTACAAGCTGCGGATCGCTAGTTAGAGCTCCGTCAACATGAAGTGCGATAGGCTTTGACGTTTCTTTGTTTTTTGAGCTGTTAATTACACTCCACGTAGTTTTCGAAATGTTCTCTGAATTTTTTATTTTATTATTTATGTCATAAGCTTTAGCTGCATTTATTACCTTCCTATAAACCTTTCTGTACTGTCTGAAAAAGGTTCTGAAGCGTTCATCATTTGATGTCCTAAATATCCTGGAGTAAAACTTTATTTTTTCCATTGACACAAGAATACCACGTGTTATCCAGCTATTTTTAACTTGTTTTGGTTTGTTTTGAGTTTTTCTAAATGGACATGAGATGTTCAGCCAATAAATTAAAGTTCCTTGAAAGGCATCAAACGCTGCATTAGCATCAGCAAAGCTATTAACGAAATTCCAGTTTTCTGAGGAAAGATGAGTTTTCAACTGTGCTATGTTACTTTGACCTGTGATCACAGTTAAAGCAGTTAAAGTATGTTAAATGCTATGTTACTTTGCTGTGAACACAGCACGTTGTCCCGCCACAGTCACACAACACAGCGACGGACAATCAGGCGGCGGCGCATGCCCACTTAGGCGGACATCAGGCGTCACTCACCGGTTAAACGCAGCACGTTGTCCCGCCACAGTCACACAACACAGCGACGGACAATCAGGCGGCGGCGCATGCCCACTTAGGCGGACATCAGGCGTCACTCACCGGTTAAACGCAGCACGTTGTCCTGACACAGTCACACAACACAGCGACGGACAATCAGGCGGCGGTGCGTGCCCACTTAGGCGGACATCAGGCGTCACTCACCGGTTACGCAGCATGTTGTCCCGACAGTCACACTACACAGCGACGGACAATCAGGCGGCGGCGCGTGCCCACTTAGGCGGACATCAGGCGTCACTCACCGGTTAAACGCATCATGTTGTCCTGCCACAGTCACACTACACAGCGACGGGCAATCAGGCGGCGGTGCCTGCCCACTTAGGCGGACATCAGGCGTCACTCTCCGGTAAACGCAGCACGTTATCCCGCCACCGCCATTGTCCATTAAGTTACTTAAAGACAAGTCAATCATTGACCATAGGAAAAATAAGTTAAAACCAATAGACGTATAGCATTACGGTGAAAAGAACCTTCTATATCTGCGATTGCACTAAGTTGACGGTAATCAAATTGTATAACACTATAAGCTGCTGTAGGATAACGGCGGCTTTACTACTTATCCGTAAAATAATGTTTAATCATATCCTACATTTGAGTGTTTATCGTGTTTCTATGAGTATATTCTAAATGTTATTTATGTTACTATATTTTTATGCCATTATCATACACAACTTTATCAATTCTGTGAATTAATTTATAGAGCGAACTTCATATTAACGGTTGATACACGCTTTCCTTGAAATGTTCAAATCATTTTAATCAATCCCGCGTCCGTCCGGGGCTTCACCATCGTAAGACTTCCGCCGCCGCCGCGCCGCCGTTATCCTTCAGCTTCTAGTGTTACATGGGCCCGGACGATATCCACTCACAATTTTCTTTTCCACCGCATTATTCTAATCGGTTTCGGGTCGAAACTTAATCTTGGCTCCGCGGGGAAACCGTAGAAAACACAACCTTAGGTGTCAAATGTCACCAAGGTCCGTCGGTCAGCGATGTTTGGAGTTAATCCGTTTTCTGCGTATCAGAACTCTGCTGTATGTTTTGTTCTTGTGTATTTCAATGGTATACGGATTAATATAACTTGGAACGAATATATAATGGATTGTATACTTCTACAAAGTCATTTATTATGTACCAACTGTAAGTTTTGAGTGAAATACTTGATACAAGTTTTCCTATATCTTGAATTTTAAGTGTATTTCAGCGATAACTTGGAACTACTGTAATATAGAATGGATTGTATACTTCTATATAGTCATTTATTTTGTACCAACTGTAAGTTTTGAGTGAAATACAAGTTTTCCTGCATCTTGAATTTTAAGTGTATTTCAGCGTGCATGAGTTCACCATATCACACACTACATTGATATGGAAGGCTTATGCTTATCGCAGAGAAAGAGATTGTGTCTGAAAGGCAAACCCGTCTTCAATGATCAGTCCCGTATTTGTAACTTCTGTTACGACGTTCCATTTAAGCGCCTTTGCTACGTTTGCGCCACGAGATTGTGTCTGAAAAGCAAACCCGTCTTCATTGATCAGTCCCGTATTTGTAACTTCTGTTACGACGTTCCATTTAAGCGACTTTGCTACGTTTGCGCCTCGAGATTGTGTCTGAAAAGCAAACCCGTCTTCAATGATCAGTCCCGTATTTGTAACTTCTGTTACGACGTTCCATTTAAGCGCCTTTGCTACGTTTGCGCCTCGAGATTGTGTCTGAAAAGCAAACCGGTCTTCATTGATCAGTCCCGTATTTGTAACTTCTGTTACGACGTTCCATTTAAGCGCCTTTGCTACGTTTGCGCCTCGAGATTGTGTCTGAAAAGCAAACCCGTCTTCATTGATCAGTCCCGTATTTGTAACTTCTGTTACGACGTTCCATTTAAGCGCCTTTGCTACGTTTACGCCACGAGATTGTGTCTGAAAAGCAAACCCGTCTTCAATGATCAGTCCCGTATTTGTAACTTCTGTTACGACGTTCCATTTAAGCGCCTTTGCTACGTTTGCGCCTCGAGATTGTGTCTGAAAAGCAAACCGGTCTTCATTGATCAGTCCCGTATTTGTAACTTCTGTTACGACGTTCCATTTAAGCGCCTTTGCTACGTTTGCGCCTCGAGATTGTGTCTGAAAGGCAAACCCGTCTTCATTGATCAGTCCCGTATTTGTAACTTCTGTTACGACGTTCCATTTAAGAAGGCGTTGGCGTGCCGCCATGTTGGATTTATTTCCCATAAGAGCAATGCTAAACTTGTCCCCGGCATTTGTCATATAATTTCTTTATTTTTTGTCTGATTGGTTCAGAATAAATAGCGTTTCAATCACAATTGAATTCCCCGTTTCTTTTGCGAGATCGAGTTTTTGTAAATAATTTATAAAATTCTGTAGAAAATGCTTTAAAAGTAGTAAAAAACTTGCTTTGTTATTTCAAGTTATTAAAAAACACTAATTTTTATAAAAAATTCCTCTCGCAAACCAAATACGCCTTGATGAACCCTTTATTTAGATTTATAAACCATAATTTTCTGGTTATAAATAAAAGAGTTATTTGACATCCCGTTTAACATTGCTCATATGGGGGAAAGGCGGAATTTGGATTGACTCCAACGCCCTCTTAAGCGCCTTTGCTATGTTTGCGCCTCGGGTCCTCTTGTTAGTTCCATTGAAGCGCCTTTGCTACGTTGGCGCCTCGGGTTCTCTTGTTAGTTCCATTGAAGCGCCTTTGCTACGTTGGCGTCCCGGGTTCTCCTGATAGTTCCATTGAAGCGCCTTTGCTACATTGGCGCCTCGGGTCCTCTTGTTAGTTCCATTGAAGCGCCTTTGCTATGTTGGCGCCTCGGGTCCTCTTGTTAGTTCCAATCTGAATAATTTTTCCCTGCCGTTATTTGGTATTCATTGACCTTGACGTTTGTCATCCGCCATTACTATCGCTATCCCGATCTCACATTGGTTTTTAGTAGTCAGTACAGTCCCATTATTTCGGACCCCGCTACTCCAAAAATTCGCCAACTCCAAACACATTTGATAAAACAATACCAATTTTCTTCTTACCATTGTCGATATTTCATGGCAGGCCTATTTACGGTTACCATAGACGTGATTTCGTCGCTGCTGTGGCCGCTTATATTCGGTTCGATCGTTATCGACCACGTTTATTACTGTGCTTTTTTCCATCGGTATTTTCCGATATGTATCGCAGTTCCGTTGCTAAGGCAAGCGCCTCCCGCCCTGTTTGACCCTTCCCTTTACACTGCTAACACCTGGTGTCTATTTTGTTTGCAGGGTTCGCCAGGTACGGCGTGTACTCGCTGCTGCCCAGTGACGTGTACGCGGCCCCGCGCTACGCCCACGCCCAGGCCCTACCCGCCTACCACGGTCTCATGCCGCCCAACCATAAAGGTCAGTCCACACATCATGGATAACTTTCTTTATTTCAATAAGATGAAAAACAAAAAAAAAACTTAGGTACTATAAACTGTACGTGATGTCTAATACTGTATTGATTTGTAGTGTGAGTGTATAGTGGAGCTCAGAAATTAACCGACAGTTCTCCTAGCTTGTACTCTTTTCGTTTCCATGCAGTTTGATCACCGGCTCAACGAGACTTCCAAATAACGGGAGTGGTCGAACGATCTTTTAGTCCCCGAAATGGGAGTTGAACTGTTCATCCCGGGGTCATAACCACTGAGCTACGGCCGTTGAATTCTTCAATAGACCATGGTAGTTAACAATAACCTATGGCTGGGTAGCTGAGTGGTTATAGTGTTCGAATTTGAACATGTTGCCGGTTCGATCCTGAGAAAATTTTGTACCTTTTTTAATGGTTCGAAACTGGACCCAGCTGCCATTTGTTGTTTGGCTATTAATTAATAAAATCATGTCCAAAGAGCCAACTGATCAGCTTAGACTTAGCACAGTACTTAGACAGCAGCAAATTTAAACAAGACATCACACCCATTCTACTACACTCATTCATTCGTCTTAAAATATGCCTTGATTTAGGGTCGGCGCCTTAAAAAGTGATAAAAATTATAAAAAGGTATACCTTCATTACGGTCGCAGGCCGCGCCACTGATTTCAACGGCCTACCGGTCTACAACTACAAGTAGAGGTCGCAATTCCGCGCTATTACCGGTGGCTGAACCTCTCCCCGCCCTCTAATTGCGCCGCGTCGCACGAACCGATTCCCGCCACTCGCGCCGTGCGGAGTCCCAGTCGGATCGCACGGTGCGACGTGTAATTGACGCTGAATTAAAAGTGACACAACATTGTTTCAATGCAGTCACAGAACTGCATAGTGTAAAAACACTATTACAAAATCCCAAAATGATCTGTTAGTTCATAATTTTTTAAGAATTTTTCCTAGTCAACCCTTAAAATGTCCTGTATATAAAGTTTTTTAAATTCTTTAGATTTTTTTCCTAATATATGCTGGAAATATGTCTTTCAGTTATCTTTACCTCTACAACTATTTCTAACTACTATTTCTAAGTGGATGTGGAACGCCAAGAAAAACCGTGAATTCCTAGTTGGCGAAAGGCTACTGTATCCTAATGATAATTACCTAAACAAATGTCATAACAGTAGCACCATCTTGAATAGTTCTATCTTCACAGCGTTAGCAAGTTTCATAATAATGTTTCGAGACTAACTCACCGGCCACTTCTACCCGCGTTATGTCAAGTTACAGTGATATATTGGACGTGTAGATATCGAAACGCTTGCGTCCGCCCACCCTGCGTCGTCACACGTGATTGTCTAAAGGTCTCCCAGCCAGACTAAACTAAACGTCTTACAACTTTCTTTATAAAAAGTGTGGTCAACCAATCAAACTCTGCATTAAAGATTTCAAATCTTCTACAACACTTTTTTCTTAAGTTGGTAGTCGGTTTTCGTCACCATCACCATCACCTGTAGTACTCTGTTCTAACGAACGTACTGTATTTAGACACCGACACTCAGTCAAGACGTAATTTAAGGTGAAAATTAATATAGACTTTGCGTTCAGAGTTGATAATTTCTAATTAGAACCGGAAATAATGTTGTGTCTAGTGTTACGCAGGTAAGAACCGACTTTTTTAGAACATTGGAAAACGTTGACAATATGGATATCGGTCTGTAGGTGCAACGGCAAAATTGGTTGCGGTGCTAATTAAATGGGGATTGCGTGGTTGTAGAAGGTTTGGGCGTAACGTTTAAGTACAGTGACTGCTCTAGCAATGTAACCTACAGTGACCATCGTGTGTTGCAGAGTGCGTGCTGACGTACCCGGGTGGCGCGGGCTCCCCCACCATCTACGGGGCGCCGGTCGTGGAGCGGGGGGCGCCGCCCAAGGGGCTCGACAAGAAGGCGCCCCTCAGAGTCTCGGAGGAGCGGCGCCCTAAGAGGCGGCCCTGGGAGGGGCAACAACAACAACAACAACAACAGGATGACACAACGAGCTGCAACTGCCGGGACAAGGCGCCGGCCGGTGAGTCCACTATACTACATTACCCCTTGGTTTATAATACTTTTTGTACGTTTTCCCCTAATTATTCCCCTTTTTGGGTTTCCTACCTATTCGTTGGATATCTCACTCGCCCCTTGGTGAAACTTTTATCCCCCGGTTTCCCTATATTTCCTATCAGTATTCCCCTAAAATATTCCATCCTCCCCCTAAGTTTCCCTAATTTTCCCTTAGTTTCATCATTGCTATTTTCATCAATTTTTCCATTCGCCTTCTAGTATTTCCCCAACATTTCCCCTCGGTTTCCCCCCATTTCAATTACTATCCTCTCCTTTTTCCTGGAACTACCACTCTAACTCAGTTTCCTATACTTTTCCCCAAGTTGCATCGTGGAAGAGTCTGCGGATCCCCTTTTGACTTCACTCAACATTCCCCTTGTCCGTCCCGCGTTTCCCTTCACTATCCTCTCCCTTGCCCTCGGAAAGCTCACTCCCCCTCCAATCGTCCCCAATTTCCCCCTCGGTTTTCCCATTATGACGCCCCTCCTCATCATGGTCCTAAGATATGTTCTGTAGGAAAAAAATACAAACCCCATTCCCGCTTTTTTAATCAATTTCGAAATTAATATTTTCAAAGCGTTAAATGGCTGATGTATTAAACGGTTTCCAAAACAAAACTGTTGTATAAACAAAGGTTTTATAACAAAGTAGGTTTGGAACTGAAAATGTTGGGTTATTTTGATTAAAGAAAAAAAACAGCGAATTTTAATTTAATAATATGTATAAACCTACTGCGCCTGCAGACCCCGCGCGCCTGCCCGCAGCACAGCCGCGTGTGTGGTATCGGCCGGGTTGCAGGCGCACCAGTGTAATCCCCCCACCGTTCCCTCTCTTTGGTTTTATGGGTCTTTGTGCTTCCAGTTGTGCAGGCCTTTGAACTTGTTATCGGATAAACTCCCTTCAATGTTTTGTATCTGCTCTCTCCACTCTGTTTATTACGTATGTAATGTGTCAAAGGACCAGCGATGTGCACACACAACAAATAGTTCACATAATATCGGATGTATCTACGGTATCGCATATTTAGTATTTCTATCTACTATATCATAGACAAACTCTTGTTATGAAATTTGATTTTAACTCTTGTTGGATAAGTTGTACATCAATTTTTCGTCTAGGAACGAGCACACAAAAAAAGTTTCCATTTTATTAAAAAACCGAACAATAACTATTAAAATATACTAAGGATCGCCAATTGGTCAAAATTCGACCAAAAACGTTCAGTCGATACTGAGCCAATTAGTTTTCAAATGTTTTATAACTTAAGCATCTGTTCGTTGTGATTTGCTACTTTGTTATTACAACAGCTGTCTAATGGTTCAATCAACTATCCTTTTCCCTTAAGATTAACATTGAAACTTTGAGAGCCTATGGGGCGTAGGGCTGGGAAACGATGTGAATCAAAATTTGAGTCCGCTCATCTGCAGGACATTGCCTCTCTCGGTGTGCGTAAACTTAGCGGACATCTCCTGATGCACACAAGCTGAGAAAATGAAGGAGAAGAAACGTGCTTGCCTATTAACGTTTATTATAGGCTATAGAACATTTTACGTCAATAATACAATAAAACATGTATCGATTCCATGTTATACGCTGCCAGTGAACAAAAGTTGTCATAAAAAATTATTACGTAGGCCTATTACTTTTTAGAAGTTGTCTATTTATTAAATAGTGCCTTCTAAGAAAAAATAGTGCTTTTTATAAATAGTTCCTCAGTAAAAAAGTAAAAAGAACAAGCACAAATCTTAGCTCTATGTATACTTTCCTCGCAAAAAATACTTAATAATATTCATCTGCCAAGCATTTTATTAATAGCCTAAAGATTGAATAAAGTTACATCTCGGAAATATGTGAAACACAATCAAACAATGGATTACTGTGTAGGCCCTATAAAACTACAGTAGTATAGCTCTGCGTAAACAAAGTCTTTGGTGAAGGTTATCGATACAAATAGATTATGAAGGTGAATACAGTAGGCCTAATTATAACCAGATTGCAGATCAATAATTCAACTTAATTACACGTTGTCGTCATTCATTCGTCTTATCAGTGATTCTCGGGCCATTTGCTATCACAACAGGCTTACACGTAACTGACCTTTGTTATGTAGGCCTAGGGCCTAGACTGTCGGAAATTGTAATACCGGTATATGTATTTGGAAATAACTCGAAAAGTGTTGCGAATGTCCTAGCAGGTATATATTGGCATATCATTCATTTTTGCGTAATGCACAATATGGAAATTTTAGCTTTTCCGTTCGAGGTCAAGGGCACTCCACAGAGTGCGTCGGTGTTTCAAATAAAATATCTAAAAAATATCTAAAATATCTAGGCCTAACGACATAAAAAATCCACTTTTTTGATAATGTGATGAATTACATATTGATCCACTGCATACACTCACAGTTTGTGGTCAATTCATAATATCGCTGCCGCAGTAGGCCGCGCCACTGCCAGGGTATGTGGACTTTACTTCGGATGTTCGGGCGCCAAAATGAGTGTTGACCGAATTTTCCTCAACCTTCACGTGACGAAGGGAATTTTTGCATGGAAGCTTGTCGAGTGAACCCCTGTTATTTTCCTACCATATTACCTCTAGTGAATCCCCAACCTGAAGAGCTATCACTACATAGTTTTAGCAGGATGTAGAGAGAGTGCTGGAGTGATCACTATGTTATTATTATAATTTACCTTGGTAAAATTGCAGAACACTGACCTTGAAATCGATTAATCGCAATCGATGTTCCATCGCATGACTTCGCCTTGTGCTTCACTCTCAGCAGCCTTTAAGATTTACGGTCCGTGACAACCATTGCGTCAACGGTTGGCGATATCGAAATGACGATCGATGCAAATTGCGGTCTGAATGCAACGGACGATACAATTAGTCACTAGATACTTGTCCTACCTAGTTCGTCAGATTGAGTAGTCCTATCCTAAAAGACTTTTTGTATTTATTTATTTTCCTAAGTTAGCCAATGATTAACATGTTGAAAAAGTACGAAATGAATTTCTTAAATTTTCAATTCATCGCTTTGGAGACAGTATTGCAGGATAGCCAATGTGTGTCTGTAATCGAAAGAAATGTTCCACTGGAAAACAAGCTGTCATGTACGAAAGTCAAAAGACACGACCGCAATCAAATGATCCGCATCTCCAGCCCACTTCATGAAAACGAATGACATTTTTACCCGAGCCTACAGTAATGCACTGCAGGTAAACTTGAGCATTGCATGCCTGTGTATGCATTACTCTATGTATGTAGGTAGACCCCACTTCCGCTTACTCTGTGCCGTGAGCCGAGGGCGGTGGCGGGTTGGCGGGAAATGTCCCAAGGTCACTCACTCACTGGTCGCGTGCTCGCCAACGCGGCGACCTGACCGTCCTCTGGACTGACACGTAGAGGTAGGTCGATGTGACCCGTGCCTGTAGAAAACAATCGAACATTTTAGCACAAAACGCTAATGGGTAATATATATGACCTACTCTGGAATTATAGCATCTAGTCCCCCTCGTTGATGTCAACACTGGTACGCGATTTCTTTGAGCCAGTAGAAATTTTGCAAACTAATTTGCTATGCTATAGCTCAGTTTTATCGAACTTGATTAAAGTATTCAATGACCATGCAGTACGAACCAATATGATTATTTTTACAGCGCTATAAATAAATAGGTAGGTTCAAACCGACGCATTTCCTATATTTCCCACTCTTTAAGCCTTAACCGACGTTCCACATGAAAAGTTTTACTCGATCCCAACCTTGCACGGGAGGCGAACAGACAGAAAGTCCTCCAGTTCGCGCGTGGATGGAAATAAAAACGCAAATGAGTTCGCTATTCACCGCCGGGAAGGAGTGCATTTTTATTTCTAGTACAGTTTCCGAGTGCTTCGTGTATAAATGAGAGGAGAAACCTTGCAGGATCCGACCGGAAGTGAGGGTGGAGGGGGATCCAACCCCTCTCCCCCCGCCCCCGCAGGGAATTCATCCCCATCCCCTGTTCTCTGTTCCTCCCCGGCCCACAATTACGTGTCGGGAACGTTGCTGTGTTGCTCCACTAGAGGGCGGCGAGTGAAATAACACTAATTACAGGCGTATCACGGTAATCGACGGTTTTACGAATATCGCTGATTAGACTGTGATCAAACAACGGATGGAGAAGGGATTGGCTGACTGTGTTTTTCTATTGGCCAGGTATTGAACATTCTATACAGGGTGTTTCCGAACAACCTGGAAATATTTTGTATATTTGTTCCTTAGGTCGAGACTGCTGGGTTGATCATTTCGGCACAACAGGATTTGTAAATGTTATATGAGCAGGCATATTGTCGAATAGCCGGTATTATTCTCAAAGGGTTTGGACAGGGATAATAACGAAGACATCGTTGTCGTGTTCAAAATCTCGGAGGGTCCGTTGTCCGGCGAGGCCGTTGTCCTTTTTTTTAGTACAGTATAGCAGAAGCGGCCAAACGGGTTTACCATCATTAGTCGGGAAAAATGAAATAATTTTTGGACAGCCAATTCTTTTGAAATGTGTTCTATGACATCCACTTACCTTTTTCCGAAAATTCCCCTGAAATCCCATTTGGGGATCATACCCAAAAATGAGGGGTTGGCCCATAAGGAGTTACAATAAAAGTAGTGGGAAAAAGCCACTTCTAAACCGGAAGTGACGTCAGCTGCCAGGGCAGCTGCAGGGGTCAGATGGTGTCAGTTGCCAGGGCAGCTGCAGGGTGCAGATGGCGAGAGCATATGCCCTGAATTTGAAGTAGAATTGGGCATGAATGAAGAGTTAGTTGAAAAGTAAAATTCAACTGTGTTAACTAAACTCTAAAAGTTGAACAAAAATTAAGAGTAAGATCAAAACTGAAATTCAACAGTTATAACTGGGGGCCTGGAAAGTATGTCAAGGTCATCCAGAGTAAGTTTTAAAAAAGCCTACCCAACTACCACCAGAAATAGTTCAAAGTTGAACTTGTTGGTGATAGTGGGATAATTCATTCGTGCCATGGGAGAGGTGTTTATTGTTTGAAAGTTGGCGATTGAATGAGAAGCGCCGCCTAGGGAGAGGGCTTATAAAATGGCAACCTTCTCCCTACCACCCCTTCCCCCACTCCTTTAGACCAATAACCGGTCGCCGACTCTATGTGGTGAAACTGAACTAGACATGGCGTCCGCCATGGATAAGTCTAACCTCAAACCTTAGCTTAGCTGAAGAGAATAGAGGAGCATGAAGTAGGAATTGTGGTGACAGCGCTTATATGAGGAATAGTAGGGGTAAAATAAAAAAACTTGTTGAACACAGTCGATAGGTGTAACAAGTTCAAAGTTGTTGAATTGTAACATAGAATGCAAAATGTTGTAAATAACATTATCATCAACATTAACCTGCGAAGTCTTTGAGTATAATGGGTTAAAACTGTACTTCTTTCTAACTCTATTTAAATCAGTTTTACACTTTGAAATTGAAGGTTTAGAAGTACTTCGTAATATGTGTTGTGTTCGCAAAAGCTTTAATTTTAAACATTGTGCAGTCATCATAACCGATGTGTTAAGTTTAGAAGTTAAAATAAGACTGAGATATAAAATGAAGTGTAAAAGAAATTGAAACAGAAAGCCAGAGTAGTAATTTTATAGGTTAGAATTTACGAAGGCTATTTCATGGATAATTCTAACCTCAAACCTAGTAAGTGAAGTAGTCATAACATAAAACTAACGAGAGATGATGACCGAGCGGATGCGAGGCAATGAATGTTTGTAGCGCGATAAACTACCCACCTTTATAGAGGCAATAACTCCAGCCAGATGGCGGCAGATGGCAAGCAAATGACTGGTTGACCGACTTTCACCTGAGTAGTAAGAGAAGTAGGGTTCTGTGTCTATCCCTACTCCTTGGGGTCAATGACCGACCGGAAAGGTCAATGACCCCCCCCCCCCCTCTTCCCCCCCCCTCCCCCCCCTCCCCCCCCGAAAAAATGGAGCCCCCCCCCCTTCCCCCACTCCTTCCCCCACTCCTCCAGGTCAATGGCCGGTCACCACCGGTTGTTGACTTTATGTGGTGAAACCAGACTAAATATGGCAGCTGCCATGGATAATTCTAACCTCAAACCTGCTGCGCATGCAACGAGTTCTCCGGAACGGAATAGTGACTATGCTATTGCGCATGCGCCTAGTCCTGTATTACTCACTTTAGCGCTACTGCACATGGATAATTCTAACCTCAAACCTTGGTTTTGCGTTGCTGTGCATATGCTGCTCCCCACTCCTTCGCTTTCCTTTTACACTGCTGCGAATTGGACTGGATTGAACACTGTACTGGAGTGAAACAACTTCCCCCACTCCTTGAAAACCCGAGGAGCGATAGGAGCTATATCTTTGCTTCAGTCGCCAACAAACTTTCATAGCGAAAGGTTGTTGGCGACTCAGCAAGAGGTTTCAAATATATAGTAGGCCTATATATATTTGAACTTCTTCTACTATGTTGCGTTTTTTAATGCAATGTGGTGTGTGTGTGTGTGTGTGTGTTTAGTTTTAAGGTGTATTTAATTTAAGAAATAATTTGCGCATTGCGATGTTAGTTATAAGTTGGGTTTAGCATTAAGGTGTATTAATTTTTAAGAATAATGATGGTATTTAGCATTAAGGTGTATTAATTTTAAGAATAATGATGGTATTTGGTTGTGTTGAATTATTTGGTTTTTAATAATGATGTGTTGGTACTAATAATTTATGTTTGTTTTGTGCATTTGTTTTGCCTTACAGCTAGATGTTAGGGGGTAGATTAACTGTAAATTCAGAAGTTCAGTTGAACTTCATTTAAAATGGGTGGGACATCCGCAAGCCGGACTTTTTTTTTGCATTTTGTTTAGGAATATGATGGGTGGGATTAGTTTGGGTGGGGTTAGAGTTGCGTTTCTGCATTAACTGTTCCAGTTTCCCTGAAATTAATGGTTACGCTTTGATGCGGACGGGAAGTTACGCTTTGATGCGGACGGCCCAGGGACCTCCCTTGCAGAACGTAACTAGTGGGTTGGGAGTGGGAACCGCTAGGCAAACAGGGTGGTGGGAACAGTATTACTGTTCCCATCACCTTGGATCATTATAAATCTTGAATGACCTTGACCCACTTTCGGAAGGGTCAATGACCCCCCCCCCCTCCCCCCCCTCCCCCTCCCCCCCCCCGAAAAAATGGAGCCCCCCCCCTTCCCCCACTCCTACCCCCACTCCTTCCCCCACTACTCCGGGTGAATGACCGATCATGACCTGAAAAATTAAAATGGCTATAACTTGATAACGGATTGACGGATTTGGACAAGCGATACATCATTGAAAAGGTCTATGTAAGACAAACATTTTAGTAAAAGAAGAATTTGGTTATTTTATTTTAGTCAAAAGTTATGTGAATTATTTGAAATAAATACCTTCTCTTTCCCCTTTTCCCCCACCTCCCAGGTCAATAATCAGTTTTGGCCAGCTGCTACCCCTCTCATTTGCATATTGTTATAAAAGACGCACCGACTGCGGCTAACATTTCATTCTGATTCCAGACGTTACGCTGCGAACTTGGAGCCACAACCATGTCATCTCTGCCAACTACAACTTCTACTTCAACTTCTACTTCTACTTCAACTTATACTACAGCTGTTCCTGCACCTAAGAAAACTCTTCGCCTCAAAAACCTTCCTGATTGCTACAAGAACCGACTTGCATCTCAACCTTCAACTTCTGGAGCTATTCTTCCGCCAACCAACACTTCTAGACTTCGTAGTATTTTTTCACCGCCTTCGCCTTCGCCTTTAAAGGACTCCGCACCACCATCAACTACTATGCCGCCACCGCAGAAGCCAGTTTACCACCATCCTAATACCCCTTCCGTTGAAACCATTGTTCATCGTCTTAGCACACCCATTATCCCACTATCACCATTGCCTCCTACCCCACCACTTAGTACACCTAAAGATCATACCTATCACAAAACTGATTCCTCTCAATCTGCTACTAAATCATCTCCTAAATCAGCTCCTAAACCAGCTCCTAAACTTACTCCTAAACCTACTCCTAAACCCGCTCCTTCAGAGCAATTTCAATTATTACAAGAAGAGCGTCGTAGGGCATTTAGCCGTCCCACTACTTGCCCTGAAATGCTTACTAGGGGAATTAAGAAAGGATCACCTTGTGGGAGGAAATGTGTAAAAAACGAAAGTTTTTGCCGTGTACATGTCGTAAAACACATTTCTGAACTACAAGTGACAGAAACCCCCACTGTTGAATACCAATCCAAAATTATTGGTGTGAAAGGAAATAGGCTTAAGAGAGGTTGTGTCTATTTTTTTGAAAGTGTTATTGACAACGAACACATTTTGGCAACTTGTAACGGCTTAAGATATAATATTAAAGTGATTGAATCCTTGCGCAAAGAGAAATCCGTTTATGAGTTAGACTCTAAAGACTATCTCCTCAGACACAAACTGGATGGTATTACAAGGTGGGGGCGTAGCAAGTAAATTCACATAGTTTTTTTCCAAATTATTGTTTAAAAAATACTGGGGGAGAAACACAACGCGTTGTAGCGTTGTGTTTCTCCCCCATTATTTTTTAACACTCTAAGTCCCGTGACCTACTAACCTACTTCCATTTTAGTAGTAAGAAAAGTACTTCCCCCACTCCTTTGGGTTGATGACCGGTTAAGGTCAGCTCTTACCCCTCATTTGCATACTGTTATAAAAGCGGAGCGAGCGTTGGTCACTCCTTCATTTTGCTTCTACACGCCGCTCTTGTTGTTTCGTCTCTGCTGTTTACAATATTACCTACTTAATAATGCCTCCTCATGTGAATGACCATATTAATTCTTCCAAAATTTCCGATGTTTTTCTACAACCTGAAGACATTTTAAATAATGATAGTGAGAGTGAGAGTGAGGATGATGATTATACTGTTGAACTTAGTGAAGAACGTAAGGTTATAGCAATTGATCCACAATTTCCATTTGATACAATAGAAAAGTTTATAGTTGAAGCTAATAAATGGTTAAATTTAGGATGTTATGTACGAATTGACTCTTTTATATTGTATGGTGATAGTCATTCTTTCCTTGTCACACCAAATGACAGAGACCGCATGTTGCAGTGGGCACAATCTATGATGGAGTGCTATGAACAAGGTGTGGACACTGGCGGCTATTTTCTTGCACAACTAGTGTAATAACAAATTACCCTTCCCCCCATGTAGTGAAAAAGGAAAAGAAATATTAGGAATCTAATTATAATACTTCCTTCCACATATAAAGAAGAGGGGGAAAGGAGTGGGGATTATAAAGTGGTGGGGGAATGTGTATAAATGCAGGTTGTTTGAAGAGACTTTTATTATTATTGTGGCTTTAGCAGAAACAACATGGAGTTTAAATCTGCAGCAAAAATAAGGAATAATATAATAAAGAAAGAAATTCGCAAGAAAGAAAAGATTGAACTTATAAAATTACAACTTATAATACCTTCCATTGAAATTGGATGTAGCAAACTAAAGACTTTGGTGAAAACTAACGAATATTTATTACAATTGCTAAAAACAATCGAAGAGTTGAAGAGAAAGAATGGACATTCTACATAGTAAAATTTGAACATTTTAATATAAATAAGTAAACTGAAAAAAGTAGATGTAGAATAGATAGCGAAGAATAGATCACTTTGTGGTAATGGACTAACATGCCACTTAGTGCTCTATTCCTCGTTCTCGCGTTAAAATTGGATTACCTTGACCTATTTGTTCGACTGTTAGAATTTGGTTAACACTGTTGAATTTCAGTTTTGAACTAATGTTTATTCTTGTTCAAATGTTAGAGTTTCTTAACACTGTCGAATTTTAGTTTTGAACTAACTTTTAATTTATGCGAATTTTTAGTTCAACTCTAGTTAATTTATGTGCAAATTTAGTTCAACCAAGTGCCTGTGCTCTAGCCATTTCCACCCTAACATTTGTTTTTTCAACATCTGTCCCATAACATCTGTCCTAATAGATGTTTGGAGGGCAGGTGTTTGGTTTTAAAAGTAACTAAAATTAGTTGGGTGGGGGAAAGTTAGTTAAAGCTTGAATATAAAGAAGTATATACTAAAACTCCAATGGGAATAAAGAACATGAATGAACAATTAGTTTGTAGAAGGTTAATATTTTTATTTAAAAAGTTTGATTTCCTTGTATAGTGAAGAAGATGAAATAGTGGTGGGGGGACCGTTATAAAAGGAGGAACGCGAGAGCCCATTTCATTTCTTGGCAAAATTTCGAAGAGTAAACATCTCAACATGTATCGTTGCGATAAATGTTCGGAATCGTTTCACGATGAAATTCTATTAGACTGTCATAAAGAACTAATTCACAACAACCCAGAAGAAAAACAAGAACAACAAGAACAAGAACAACAAGAAGAACAAGAACAAGAACAAGAACAAGAACAAGAACAACAAGAACAACAAGAAGAACAAGATGAAATAACAGCAACATCTTCAACTACTTTACCGAATCTACAAGTATTTGCATTACCCGGTAAAGTAGTAATGCATCATAAGATTCAAAATGAAAACTTGAAGCTAGAAGAATTTATTAGAGAAGCAAAACCAATCGTAAGTAAAATTTTAAAAGAAGAATTGAAAAGATTAAACTTTCTTAAATTTGGTTTACTACTAGAAGCTATGTTTATAAATGTACAAGAAGAATTATCACCAAGAGGATTCATAACAAAAAACCGAACCATTATGGAAAGTTCAAACATTGATTCAATAATAGAAAATTGTATAGAAGAAATATTAACAAAAATTCAGGAACACGAAGGAAGAGGATCCGGATGGAGTCTTACAAGTATTGAAGTATTAGATATAAGAGTTCACAAACATGGATATGGACTAATGGGATCTAGTTACATTCCTTTACCAAAAAGAATTGAAAATACAAAATCTTGTGTTAATGTTAAAAATGAAGACATTGAATGTTTTCGTTATGCAATGACAGCTAAATTTGTACCACCACTTCATGTGAATAGACCTAACCAAGAATATGAAAATCAAAGATTTAGATACAATTTTCAAGGAATCACTTATCCTGTATCACTGAAAGATATATCAAAATTTGAGAAGAAAAATCCTGGTACGTCTATCAATGTTTTTGCATTAGATAGTTCAAACAAAGTGTATCCTTTACGTATTGCAAAAGAAGAGCTACCAGATCATACGGATTTACTACTACTAACGCGAGGAGATGTGTCTCACTATGTGTACATAAAGCAATTTGATCGTCTTGTTAATAAGCAGCTTTCTAAAGATCGACACAGAAAGTTAATTTGCAAGAGATGTTTCAATTTTAAACGAGATGGGCTACACTCAAGAGAATGGTTACAAGAGCACAAAAGATTATGTAACAATAATTATGAAGCAAAGATTATTTTACCTTCGGAAAGCAGAGCATTTGTTACATTTGAAAAGGTTCATCATCAGTACCGTATTCCTCTAGTTGTGTATGCGGACTTTGAATCAACACTTGTTCCTGTTGAAGATGAAAATTGTGAAAATAGAAAAAGTGTCAAGTATCAAATGCACAAACCAAACAGTTTTTGTTTAATGGTTAAATCAACATTATCAGAAGAACATTTAAACAGATATGGATTAACTTCAGAACCTCTAATATATCGTGGTGAAAATGTAGAAAAAATATTTCTTGATCACTTATATTCAATAGCTGGAAATGCACAAAGATTATATACAAATATTGTACCAATGAAACCGATGGAGGAAGAAGAAGAAGAAATTCAACATGAAAATGCAACTCGATGTTTCTTATGCAAAAATGATTTTACTATTGAGAATTATAAAGTTAAAGATCACGATCACCTCACAGGTTATTACAGGGGTGCTGCTTGTAATAAATGCAACTTAAGCTATCGTTTACCACTATTTATTCCTGTGGTTCTGCATAACCTCAGTGGGTACGATGCTCATTTTATAATACCTGAACTAGGAAGAGACGACGGTAAAATCGATGTGTTAGCTGAAACTTCAGAGAAGTTCATAAGTTTTTCCAAAGAAGTTGGAAACATGAAACTAAGATTCTTGGACTCCTACAGATTTATGCCGTCGAGTTTGTCCAAACTTTCAGAAAATTTAAGGAAACAAGATTTCATCGAAACAAAGAAGATTGTAAATAACGACAAACTGGATTTGGTACTTAGGAAAGGTGTGTTTCCATATGATTACATAGACAGTTTAGAAAGATTTAATGAAACATCACTTCCGGCTAAAGAAGAATTCAAAAGTAAACTTTATGACATGGACATATCTCAAGAGGACTATGATCATGCATGTAAAGTATGGAACGATTTAGGATTTAGAACATTGGGAGAATATTCAGATTTTTATGTTAAATTGGATGTAACTTTACTATGTGATATAATGGAAGAATTTAGAAATACATGTTTTGCAGCATATGGATTGGACCCTCTTCATTCGTACACTTCACCTGGATTAGCATGGCAAGCTATGTTGAAAGAAACAAATTGTAAAATACAACTTCTTACTGATATAGATATGGTTATGATGTTAGAGTCAGGAGTTCGAGGGGGATTGACGCAAAGCGTTACACGACATTTCAAGGCGAACAACAAGTATCTGCCCGATTATGATGCATCAAAACCAACAACATTCCTGGGTTATTTTGATGCAAATAACTTATACGGATGGGCAATGTCGAATCCCCTTCCATATGATAATTTTAAATGGATAGATCCAGAATCGATTGGAAACATAATCGATATACCGAAGCATGGTGAAACTGGTTACATTTTTGATGTTAATTTTGAATATCCTGAACATCTTCATGATCAACATTATGATTTACCACTTCTTCCTAAGACTGAAATTTCCCCTACTGGAAGATGGCCAAAATTAATGATGACTTTAACCGACAAGTCTCGATATGTTGGACACTACTGGATGATACAACAAGCTTTAGACTTAGGATTGAGAATTACAAAAATTAATCGAGTACTACAATTTTCTCAATCTTGTTGGTTAAAACCTTACATCGACAACAACACAAGAAGAAGAGCCACCGCTACATCAAGTTTTCAAAAAGATTTTTTCAAATTAATGAATAACGCAATATTTGGCAAGACTTTGGAAAACAAAAGGAAACATAAGGATATCAAATTGGTAACTGATCCAGTAAAATTACAGAAATTGGTGCAACAACCAAACTTTGGTTCATCTATAATTATTAATGAAAATCTAGTTGTTATTTCCATGAACAAGAAGTCAGTTACAATGGATCGTCCTTTGTATCTTGGAATGTCAATCTTGGATATTTCAAAAACACATATGTACGAGTTTCATTATAAGAAGATGGTTAACTATTATGGAAGAGAGAACATTGGTATTGCATATATGGACACGGATGCACTAATTTACTGGATTAAAACAAATGACATGTATGAAGATCTACGCACCTTTATATATAAAGATGATTTCGACTTTTCCGATTATCCTAAGGATCATCCAAATTACGACTATGACAGAAATAAGAAAGTATTGGGAAAATTTAAAGATGAAACAAATGGTGTGCCGATGATGGAAATTGTAGCATTAATGTCCAAACTGTATTCATTTCAACTGTACATAAACGAGAGGAACGAACATCAAGTCACGAAGAAGGCCAAAGGAATAAAAACTTCTTTCCTGAAAAAGAACGTACAGTTTGAACATTATAAAAGATGTTTGTTTGAAAATGTTGAAACAACTGCAACGTTCAACACTATTAGAAGTTATAATCATCAACTTTTTAGTGTCAAACAAACAAAGTGGGCATTAAGCTACAAAGATGACAAGCGCCATATTTTAGAAGATAAAATTAATACTTTACCATTCGGCCACTACTCCCTGAACCCTATCGACCAGTAAACCTATTCTTCGTCCTCTACCTTCTTCCTTTTTCCTTTCCGTAAAGAAGAGGGGACATGGCAAGCCCAATGCCATGTTCCCTCTTTTTTACACTAATATGAAATGGCCTTGACCTATATTCAAACTATATAAATGAGAATTAACTATTCTATGGGTCAGTATTTTTACAAGCGGTGTACAAGAAACATCTGAAGATGGAAAGTGTGAAGGACAAGATTGTAAATGAACTACATAAACCAGCAAGAAGAAGATTTCCAACAAGAAGTACAATCATTAAAGGAATGAATGATCTTTATCAAGCTGATCTCATTGAAATGATACCGCACAGTAAATTAAATAAAGGATTTAAATATATTTTAACAATTATAGACTGTTTTACTAAAATAGCTGATGCTTTACCATTGAAGGATAAGACTGGTAAAAGTGTTACAAAAGCTATGGAAACCACAATACAAAGAAATAAATTTAAAATTAAACATCTACAGACCGATGATGGAAAAGAATATTTTAATAAAGACTTTGGAGCTTTGATGAAGAAATATCAAATAAATCATTATTCTACAAATTCTGAAGTTAAAGCTTCAATAATTGAAAGATTCAATAGAACATTAAAAAGTGCGATGTATAAACAATTTTCAAAACGAGGATCATACGTGTGGTATGACATATTACCACAACTTATAAAAGAGTATAACAACAAATATCATCGTACCATTGGAATGAAACCTATCCAGGTAAATAGTGCTAATGCCAAAATTGTATTACAACGCATTAAAAATAATACAACACCGAAATTGGAAAAATTGCAACCAAAGAAGTTCAAGGTCAACGATAAAGTTCGTATAAGCAAATACAAAGGTGTATTTAGTAAAAGATATCTACCAAATTGGACTAATGAAGTATTTACAATTTATAAAGTGCAACCAACTATACCTGAAACCTATTTATTAAAGGATAACAAGGGTGAATTACTTCAAGGTGGATTCTACGGACACGAATTGTTGAAATCAACAGTTGGTGATGTATATCTTGTCGAGAAGATTTTACAAAGGAAAAAGGATATGGTTAAAGTCCGGTGGTTAGGGTTTGATAAAAGTGAAGACTCTTGGATTCCTTCAAAAGACTTAGTATAGTTGTTTAATAGCTCATTGTGTGTTTAACCTTTATACAAGATGGAGATTGTACAACAAAAAGACCGATTTAATATCAATAACATTGATGAATTGACAGTTGACAATGATAAGTTAAATCATGGAAAACATGGTGAATTACTACCAAATACGATAAGATGTCTAATAACTGGTCCTTCAAATTGTGGAAAAACTAATGTTGTTTTTAACCTTATAACTAATCCTAAAGGATTGCGTTTTAATAATATATACATTTTTTCAAAATCATTGCAACAACCAAAATATCAATTATTGGATAAAGTACTTGCAAGTGTACCTGAAGTGAATTTTTACAAGTTTAATGCCAGTGAAACAATTATGCAACCAAATGAAGCAAAACCATTTTCTATTTTTATATTTGACGATGTTTCTTGTGAAAATCATGACACAATAAGGAATTATTTTGCTATGGGAAGACATCATAATATTGATAGCATTTATATTGGTCAAACATACAGTAAAATTCCAAAACAACTTATAAGAGACAATGCAAATATGTTGATCATCTTCAAGCAAGATGAAACAAATTTAAAGCATATATATAATGATCATGTAAATGCGGATATGCCATTTGAAAAATTTAAAGAGATGTGTGGCAAAGCATGGAATGAGAAATATAGCTTTCTCGTTATTATGAAGGAAGAAGATATTAAAAATGGTAGATATCGTATAGGGTTGGATAAATTTGTATTTATGCGTTGAACTACCGATGCTACATCTAGTTACACGTTGAACTTCACAGTGTAAACATGGTGAATCAAGAAAAACTATTGAAAGAAATAAAATCACTCAGTGATTCTATTAGGATGAAGAATCGTGCATTGAGGATGGGTTTAAGTGAAAGAGAAGAATTTCTAGAGACTACATTTAAACCTATTACGGAACCTTTAAAACAGATATCAGAAACTATTGGTAAACCTCGTTATGAAGGAGATGTTTTACTACCAGTTTCTAAACAAGAAGTACAAGCATTAAAAAAAGAAGAAGATGATGATTCATATACAAGTGCTAGTGAGCAAGAAGAAACAAAAGAAGAAGAACCAATTGTTGAAAAGGAAGAAGAACAGCCAATACCTGAAGCTGAACAATCTATTCCAAATTTAACTCAATTGAGTAGCGATATATTACAACATGGACCTCTTGGAAGAAAATATATAATGAAAATGCTACATGACATGAAATCAAACCCGAATTTGAGTAGATCACACGTATACGGAGCAAGAATTGATGGGAATGAATTGAAGATTGGCGATTCAAAGCTTGAAATAACACAAGACGATTACATCATTATTGGTGAGCATAGATATAAAGGAACAAAAGGATTATATGAATTAATTTTTAAAAACATACCACTAAGATATTCATCCAAAGATTTAAGTGTTTTTAAGGAGATTCTACAAAATACTAACGCTCATAAAAGAAACTACTTAAAGGATGGAATGATTAATCGTTCACGTGCAACAAAATATAACATCGTTATAAAAAAGTTGTTTCCTCCACGAAAATTGCCAACATTACGTACTGCACCAGCGGTGAGACAACCACTGAAAAGAAAATCTTTATCACTTATGGATTTATCACTTCTTGAACAACATGGTAAAAAGAGTAAAGGAGATACTTCAACATCTGGTAAAGGATTGATGAAAAATCTATACAATACAAATGTGATTTACTACAACGATATCAATAAATTGGTTGATAGAATGAGACTATTGCATGAAGCCATGGAAGCTGGTCATACAGGTTTAAATAATGAATGGGTAGCTCTGATTGACGAACTCAGGAATCGCGGCATAATTGTATAATTTCCCGCGGATATATAAGAGTTGCAGGCATATAATGTGTCAGTTCTAACATGAGCGTCGACAAGTTCGGACGCTACTCTGCGTTAGGAGTGCAAGTTGGAGAAAACAGAAAAAGAAGTGGATTACCGCAAACACCCGAAGGTGACTATAACATAAATAATAAACGTTTAAAGTTTGTTAAAGATCCAGAAGAAGATGGAGATGCAACAAATTTAAAAACAGTAAAGGAGGAAACATCTACAAGTTTAAAACTTGACAACAACCAACTGTATGATGCAAAATCTCACAGGGTTATTAATGTTGCAAAACCAGTCAACAATGGAGATGTTGTTAATAAAGGCTATTTGCTATCTGCGATGGATTACGCTTTACTGTTGCAAAAGACTAAAAGTGGAAAAATGTACAATGCTTTAAATTATAAAATAACTAATGTGGCAGACCCAACCGATGATACAGATACAATCAATAAGCGTTATTTGCACTCTGTAATACCAGAAAAGAAAAAGGATGGATTTTCCTTTTATAAATATACTATAAACGATATTGGATATCCTAAAGAAGAAAGTGATGGTGTTAATATAAAATATATTAAAGATAATTGTATTTTATATAATGATGCTGTTATTGATTGTCATGGAAAAGTGTTGTCCAATCTGAAAGATGGTTCAACTCCATCGGATGCTGCTACCGTGAAACAAATGAATGAAAGCTTAAAAAAAGAAACATCCACTTTTGTTAAACAAAATCAAGTAGTGTCAAAGAAAGGTAATGAGTTTATGCAAGGAAGTGAAAAGTTTACATTACTACAACTACAAAATGACAAGTGGGATGGAAAAAATAAAAAATTGTCAAATATAAATTTAGGCACGGAAGAACATGATGCTGTTATTTTAAAACAAGTACCACAACTATCAGCTACTGGTGTTAACTTTATATGTGGAGGCAGACGATTAACCGAAGTTAAATCTGGTAAAGATGATCAGGATTGTGTTGTTGTAAAACAAACTATAGTTAGAGATAAAATAAATAACGTATATGATGGAAAAAATAGAAAAATATCTAACATATCGGCAGGAATAGCTCCGAATGATGTTGCTACTATTAATCAAGTTATAGCAACCTCTAATGACGATCCATCTGTGTATACATGTAATGGTAAACGTATCACAGATCTTGAGAATCCTACAGATTACAAAGATGCTACTAATGTGGAGTATGTAATGAACCTTATGGGTAATGTAATTATAGACATGCACAATCATATGCTTAGTAAACCGAATCACGGTAAAATCCAAGATGATCAAAGAGAACAATGGATTAAAGATGCAATTATCAATAAGTATTAGTAAAACTCGCCAATATATAAGTATGGAATATATAAAAAGTGTTCATTATCATAAAGTATTTCATGGAGTGAAGACGCTCGTTATATAAAACGGCATAATGAAGACCTCATCGTTCAGTCGTCGTCAAGACATTGGCAAGAAAGGACGTGGTATAACATCAGCTGCATTATCCCTGCTCAGACGGATTCCAATTGGTGCTGTTGTGAATCGAGCGATAGACGCTTTACCATACGAATTACATCTGCCCGGAGGTTATCAATATTGTGGACCTGGAACTAAGTTGGCAAAACGTTTAGCAAGAGGAGATCCTGGAATTAATAAATTAGATCAAGCTTGCAAAGAACACGATATAGCATATTCAAAGTATAAAGATTCAACAAATAGATCAATAGCGGATAACATTCTAGCAGAAAAAGCTTGGCAAAGAGTAAAATCAAGTGACGCAAGTATTGCAGAAAAAGCAGCGGCTTGGGCAGTAACTACAACCATGAAGACGAAAGCAAAGTTAGGTGGTGGAAGACGCAGAGGAAGACCTACAAAGAGAGGCGCTCCCAAAAGAGGTGGAAACATTAAAAAAGGGCGTCGTAGAACTCGCAAGGCAAATGTAAAGAAGACTTCTGTTTGGCAAATGGTAAAAAACGGAGCAGGTTTATACCTAAAACCGTACCGTGTGTACTAAATAAGAAGAATCAATTGATAATTCGAAATAAAGCCTTAACAAATCATCAGTTAAATGATTATGTAAAATGTTTGAAAATACCATTCTTTCGAGGAGTTTTTATGAAAGATGCATTACCAACTAAAATATGGAAAAATGAAACTGGAATCGTAAATTTGGATTCCACCTATGGTCCAGGCACTCATTGGGTATGCTATAAAAAGCTCGGACAAACCATTTACTACTTTGACAGTTTTGGCAATCTACCACCGCCAAAAGAACTGCAACATTATTTTCGAAACTCCAAAAACATTTTTTACAATTACAAAAGAGAACAACCTAACAATACTGAAATATGTGGGCATTTATGTTTGGAGTTTCTAGCGAAGAGTGTCAGTCAGCTTTAAGATGTCATCGTATACAGTGTCACTGAGTGGAAATTCATCCACATTGAAAAGTACGCTGTTCCCAGCATTGCGTCTATCCAAGGAAAGATTATGGGAAGCGGCATTACTTGATTTGACTACCTACAATTCAATTCCTAATGTTACAGAAGGAAAAAACAATTTACTACATTATTATGAAACTAAGGATGCTGCAGGAAAATACTCAGAATTGAAAATAATTACATTTCCTACTGGAGCATATGAAATTGATGACATAAACCAATTATTACAGAAACAACTCGGAGAAGACAATATCACCGTTAAAGGAAACAATAATACTTTAAAAGCAGAAATAACTTCGAAATATTATATTGATATCAGCTTGGAACAGTCGATTGGCAGTTTACTTGGATTTACAGATACAAAAAAGAAAATCTTAACTCCTGGAACTACTCATTCGGGTGATTCAACTGTAACAATATTGAAAGTAAATAGTATTGATGTCACGTGCAACATTATACACGGATCGTATAGAGATGGAGTTAATCAACATATTTTACATACATTTTATCCAACAGTAGCTCCCGGTTTTAAAATTGTTGAGAAGCCACAAAACTTGATATACCTACCGTTAAACACCAGTTTCATTTCAGACATCGTACTGAACATATTGGATCAAGACGGTCATAGTGTTGACTTTAGAGGAGAAACAATTACTATACGGATACACATCAGAGCAGCAACATAAAAGTCAACATGGGATTATCATTTAAACCGCAACGGAAGAGTCGGGAGCTCAGTAGCTCCTCGACATTGGAAGAGTTAACATCGGAAAACATTCGTTTTCTACAGAAGATTGGATTGAAACTTAACAGCGATGGATATCCTGGATATATCTCAAGGACCAACGTTCGACGAAACACTATGGGAGAAGGAATATCACACGCACAACCCTTACACTTCATCAAAATTAAACAATAACGATGAAATAAGGATCCCCATTCAACAACAAGATATTTACACTTTACCGTGTGAAAGTTACTTGTACATCGAAGGACGGGTATTAAAATTGGATGGAAAAACTGCTTCAACAGTTCCTTTTATAAATAACCCAATGGCATATCTTTTTGATGAAATAAGATATGAAATATCAGGGGTGACGGTTGATTCAACAAAAAAGGTTGGTTTAACAACGACATTGAAAGGATTAACATCATTAACACCGCATGAGAAGAATTCAATAGTCACTGCCGGATGGGTTGCCCCCGATAAAGACACTATAACACCAGCTTCCAACGGTCACTTTGATTTTCATGTACCTTTACGATTGCTTTTGGGATTCGCTGAAGATTACAAACGGGTAATAATAAATGTCAAACAAGAATTAGTATTACTCAGATCTTCAACTAATAAGGACTTAATACTTGCAGACCCTGCAACTACGGAAGATAAACTGGAATGGCAACTACAGTTGGATAAAGTTGTTTGGAGAGTACCTCATGTAAGATTGGCCGATGAACATAGAATCCTATTATTGAGAAAGTTAAAATCTGACCGTGATATTGTGATGCCATTCCGAAGTTGGGAATTTCATGAATACCCTACACTACCTCAGACAGAAAGACAAACATGGACCGTCAAGACATCAACTTACTTGGAACGAGCAAGGTACATAATACTCGGTTTTCAAACTAAGCGAAAAGATGTTATCACTGCAAATGCTGGTCAATTTGATCACTGTAAAATAAAGAATTGTAAAGTTTTCCTAAACTCTCAATTCTTTCCCTATGACAATTTGAATGTCATGTTCAGTAAAAAACGTTTTTCCATTTTATACGATATGTATGCAAGATTTCAATCGTCATATTATGGAAAGACTAATACACCACTATTATCACCTGACCAGTATTATTCCAAGGCTCCAATAATTGTAATCGATTGTTCAAAACAAAATGAATCGGTAAAATCATCAAGTGTGGATATAAAAATTGAAATGGAATTTGAAGAACCAGTAGCGGATGGAACTTCGGCATACTGTCTAATTCTACATGATAAAATAGTTACTTACACACCGCTGACCGGAATTGTGAAGAATGTACTTTAAGAAGAATTGTATAACAACTGCAAATTTTTTGAGGTTAGAATTATCTGCTTTAATTTTTGAGGTTAGAATTTCATTTGTGAAAGACAAGTTGAAAACAAACAATTATGTAATTGTATAAATTTCAAGGATTTTTACGAAAAATATAAAAGCGAGAAAATAATTAGTAGAAACTTCATTCTATCTTCAACCGTCGTATGGGAAACATCATTCGCAAGATGAATTCTACTAACGGAGAAGAAAATACACCTCTAATGGATGATAATAGTTCAGATATAGAAAAACAAGTTGAACGAGAAATGGACGAGTTCCTAAAATTCAATAAACATAAGAAGAGAGAAGAAGAAAAAGCTGAAAAAGAAGTAAAAAGGAAGAAGGTTGAAGTTAACATTACAACCAATATTTTAACAGAAGTATTTCTTCGGATTATCTACCCAATTTCTTCATGCATGACAAAAAGTATATCAGTTGGAATTTTAAAATCAATGGATTATTCACCAATTGTTATTTTAAATCATGGAAACAAAATGGTTACTTTCAGTGAAACTACTTGGGAATCTCTCATGAAACATTTACATCTTTTGGAGTGCTATTTAAGTAACAACACATTTGGAAGAAGAACAAGATTAAGTTTATTGGAATCAAATATTGAAGTTGATATAGTAAAACATCGTGGAGGACAAATTGTTCGCTTCAGAGATTTAACTACACATAATGTTAAATTATATTTCACTAAAGAAGAATTTTACACTTTAAGTTGTACTACCGGTCCCGTCACCAGATATTTGAAACAACTAATATTTTCAAGTGCAATAATTAAAGACTATCTAATTGATACATTGGACAAAAAACCTTTTGTTCCAATTTTATACGGTCCCGTGGATACTTCAATCTTTAATAGAATACCTCAAGAAGTTGAAATGTGGAGACAATTAAACAACTATCACACCAATTTTAATATTGATGAAGTGGCACAAGAAGTGAAAGAAGAAGAACAATCCTGTCTGTTATAAACATCGGCTCATTCAATTTTTAAGTCAGTTGTTAGTAAGACTTCATCATGAATAAACGGGTTTCGTTTTCTAATGCGCCACATATAATGGAAGTTAAAAGAGGTATAATTGAATTTCAAGCTTTCCGAGGAAATGATGGTAATTTTATTATTAAAGAATTAGTAATCTTGGACATGAACACATCAGTAGTTTATCATTATTTGTTCAAACCTCCAGTACCATTTAATAGACTAACAACTAAAGCGAAAGTTACAAACAAATGGTTGAACAAACATTTTCACAACTTAAGATGGGATGAAGGTTTCATTAATTATAACATGATGCCGCACATTATGAATCATTATTGCAAAGAGTTTAAAATTATCTACACAAGGGGATTGGAAAAAGCAAATTGGATACAATCATTTACAAGCAACGAAGTGATTAATGCAATAATTGATAAAGATTTCCAATGCTACTTCAACGAACTTTGTATTTCATCAAAAAGTTTTAAACATCGAAGGTCGCAATGCGCTTTAAAGAATGCCTACCGCTTGAATAATTTCCTTCAACAAACTGGTGGGGGTAGTGTCAGTGGTGGGGGTAGTGTCGATTATAAAAGTGAGAGCGCTACCATGACACAGCATGAGTATTACTCAAACCTCCGAAGAGACAACATCTCCGACGGACATTCTTATTAACAAGAAGATTAACAACAACATCAATATGGCATCACAGAACTTACTTCAAAGTTTAGTTGATCAGTTCAACGCTCATTCTAAATCATCAATTCTACCTACAAAGAAATGTTCTGAACTAAAAGAAGAAAAACACTACATCATTCATACTATTAAGAAAATGGAAACTTCAGTAGGTGATGCTATAAATTGCACTTTGAGCGAGGCACCTTATACAATTGGTGATGAAGCAAAATTTCAGATCTTCTTACCAAAGCGCTTCGTACAACTACTTCAAAATGAAGATCTTCGTATAATTCAACCCGGCGCACTCTATTTGGTATCACATGGACCCAGTGGAAACAACTCTACTGAACTTACAATTCATGTAACACCTACTACTGATTAATTTGTACATAACATTGTAAATATTTCTTTGTATTTGTTTTTTCAATAAATATGATATAAAACAAAAAAAAAAATAAAAAAAGCAACATATTGTAATGTCTTTGTACATTACAATATGTTGCTTTTTTTAAAAATTCCACAGGATGACCTTGACCCAATTTTGTATAATTATAAAAGGGGAAATGTACTTGCAAAATTCATCAGTCTACTGCTACCTTTCATACCGTACACATCTCGCTCTTAATCCCTGAATATAAAACTGCAACATGTCCCTAAAGGTCAAGTGTGCATCTTACGATACTAACACCATAACAACTTTTGAACAACTCGAAGATTTAACCAACGAAATGCGAGTTTTACTTACCGGTGGTTATCACTTAACTGTTGATGTTAGTGCTACTAATACAAGAATGTTCACTAAAACAAAATATTGCGATGATGAAATATTTATTTCTACACAACCTACAACTTCTTCATCGCCAACTGGTCAACATAACATCAAGTTCCAAAAGTATTACCAATGTTGAATAACTTTTGACAGACAAAACTACAACTAAAGAATCACATGATCAATATGAGTTAATAAAAAGGATGTGATACTTGTATAAATAATCATTTGATTCTCAGCTCTCACCACGACAAGACCTATTTAAGAAAATGTTGTACAGAATGATGATTCAACTTGATGGAAAAATCTATGGAAAAGACTACAACACCATTGAACAAATGACCCAAGATTTAGATGTATTAACTAAAGAAGGATATCAAGCTAAATTAATTTTAAAATTTCCTGAAGTACATCCATTATCAACAGAAGAACTTGTTGCTATGGCTAAGGCGGAGAGAGAGAAAAAGTCTGAAGAAAACAAAGAGAAACAAACTTCCTAAATTTTAATAATCCTTACACTTGTAAGGTATAATTTTTTAAAACTCCATTTGGATGACCTTGAAATTACCCCCACCACTTTTCACAGTACATAAAACTCACTATTCAACACTATACACTCTTATTCTTTCACTGGACTCCGCAGCGTCAACATGGAAGAGCAAAAATACAAGTACAAACCTCGTTACTGTTGTGAACAACAGTGTACAGATTTAGGACCAATGATGGTGGATGGGTTAGCTTGTACTAAATGTGAATTCTTCGGATCTTGTTATTGCAAATGCAAAACAAAACAACTACCACCACCGGAATTGCGAACTTTAAAATTTTACAAATCAAGATATTTTCATACATGTTGTCCTCAAAGATGTTTCAAATTTCACCCTCTAGATCTTGCTCATTGTCAACGCACCAATTCTCATCAAGATGATTTTTGTACACATATGATAAAAAGATGTAAATACAGGTCAGATTGGTATTCCGATCCTGTAGAACCATCAAATGTGTAATTTCAGTTTTACACTCTTTTTTAAAACTTCATTTAGATGACCTTGAGATTTCCCCCACCACTAGTTCTAATTTTTATATAATATTAAATCATTCCACTTCCAACACTCTAACTAACAACATGGAAAACAAATTTATCAAATTTGAACATATAATAACTGACAGGGAGGAGATGGAAGAATTGTTTCAAAACTTACTTTCTGTCATTGACGAATATCCTATAAGATGGTTCAGAATTGTAGTTCAATATTTAAATCCTGGTGAATTGTTTTCTTCATCAAGTGAAGAAGATGAAACAACTACTTCGGTTCAAATAATTGAATTAAAAGATGGAGAAGAAGAACTAAACATTTTATTCAATCATAAGCTCAAGGTTCCCTATATAAAAGCCCCCTCCCTAGACAGCCCCCCTCCCTAGACGCCTGCTCAAGGTCACCATTATATAAGCCCCCTCCCTATGCGCCGATCCTCATTCCATCACCGACTCTCCAATAATGAACAACTCTCCATTGGCCCGAATGAATTCTAGTTTTGAAATAAACTCTAAAGAAGAGTTACAAGACATTTTTAATATTTTACAAGAACTTGTAGATAATTTTACAACCATCAAAATGAATTTGGAAATAACATACGATTGTCCTATTTGTGATAAGATTGAAAGTTCGGACGAAGACAGTTTACTAAATCTAACTCCTGCACCATCTGACACTACTGATGGTAATAATGAACAGCAAAATATTTCCCCCACCACTTCTTTGTAATTCTTCGTTCCCCCCACCACTTCTTTATTTAACTAACATTTCTCGCTTTCGCTTCTCATTCCGTCTTCAACTTTTGAACTATCAACATCACTTGTTTTAAAATTTCAAACACTACAAAATCATGATGGATATGATGGATGAAGTTCCCTTCATAACTAGAATGGAAGAGGATAAATTGAAATTGGAAATTAAACGATTGGAAATGGAACGGGAAAACCAACTCCAAATGTTACGTTTGTTCAAGCTTTTCAAATACATCATCTGGGGACTCTGCGTTTACCTTCTCATCGTCGTTGGTGTTTGCATTTACAACTCTGTAGTTCATCACAAAAGTTCAACTTGTTTAAACTCTGCTGTTGCACATTAATTATATGTTCACAAATAAAATTCAAAATTTACTTCAGCCTATCCCACTATCACCAACTAGTTCAACTTTGAACTATTTCTGGTAGTAGTTGGGTAGGCTTTTTTAAAACTTACTCTGAATGACCTTGACATACTTTCCAGGCTCCAGTTATAACTGTTGAATTTCAATTTTGAACTAACTCTTAATTCATGCTCAATTCTACTTCAAATTCAGGGCATATGCTCTCGCCATCTGCACCCTGCAGCTGCCCTGGCAACTGACACCATCTGACCCCTGCAGCTGCCCTGGCAGCTGACGTCACTTCCGGTTTAGAAGTGGCTTTTTCCCACTACTAATAAAATTTGATATTAAGCATACTAAATTTAAATACATTCGAGAAGGTTTATAGATATCAAACTAAAAGACTTAAAATGTATAATACAATGCTGTAAACCCGACCTTACAATGGTCCCTTAACAATGGTGCCTTAATGGTCGATCAATAAATGGCAATCCAAAATTTAATCAAAACTGCAACAACTTCAGATATATTTTACCTTTTGAGGTCTGGTTTTCTGCAATGTAATCTCCTTACTAAGACCTTTGGAATTATGTATAGCATGGCTATGTACCTACTAAGAAAAATTTTCAGAACTTCCTCTTTGCTGGGACGCTTATATAGAGGGTGGTTCAAGGGTAATATGATAGTCATATGTCAAACAATCCACATTTCCAAAGGTCCGCAAATCAAAAGGTCAAGCATTTAGAATATTACTACACTTTTGGGCGTTTGGGTTAAAATTTGATTTTTATTCAGAGTTTTGACAAACCGCCATTTCTTACTCAGGCAACCTTTTTAGATGGGGTTTGCGACATTTTATTCTAACGCTTATGAGCTTTAATTTGATATACATAAACCTGTTGGTCTACAAAAGATTTATTGCTGACTCGACGTGGGCCACCCCATAATTTTCAGGCATGTTGCCCACTGGGGATTTCAGGGGACTTTTCTGAGGGAGGTCATGGGATGTCTTAAAACACATTTCAGCAAAAATTGGCTGTCCAAAAACTCTTAATTTTCCAGCTATATTTTGGCGCAATTACTAGGTAGGAATACACTAATTGTCAACTGGTGCCCAGTAGCCGAAAATGCCTCAGCGATTCTAAAAACCCGACAGTCAACGAAGTTCCCGAGTTGAAGGTTGATGGTTTTATCACATGCGTTGCCGCATAGTTGAACACGGCGTCACTTTGGTTTACGAAGCTTGAAGAAATGGCATGCCTGGGATGGTCCCCCGACCACTCCGCGGCCGCGGTCGTGCCCGTGCGGTTGTAGTTTACACTCCCGGTTCGCCACTTCCGCGGGTCAACTCAAACCAAACCGGTCTCCTGCGGCGCTGCCCCGGCCGGGACCGGTTGTCTCCCCCCACCGACACACACACACACACACACACACACACACCCGCGCGGGCTCGCGAGTTGCGAGTTATTGCCGCCGGGTCGGGTCACGAGCGTACGCGGGCGCCCCTCGCGGACCGCGGAAGGAGGAGTCCCGGGGCGCGGCTCCCCCGTCCTCCCGACCGTTCTCTCACCAGCAGAGTGCCTAGCCGGAGTGAGCATAAGTGGCTTTTCGTGCTCGTTGCAAGTGGTAGCTCCCAGATGACTGGAATAGTCAAGAAGCGAAGGAAGAATCGATTTTAAAAGAACCGTTGCTGAAGAATAAATTTTTCAACAATATAATACTTTGCTTATGAACTGAAATTTTTAAGTCGCCTGCCTCCATCGACTCCATCCATCAGTACTCTTTCTCCAAATATTTTGAGATTGTATAATATTAAGCCGCGTTCGCACTGGCCGAACTTTCGGGACGAACTTGTCCGGCGAACACAAAAATCAACAAACTTTCTTAAGGAACAGTTACCGGCATATGATTTACATTCTAATAGGTTGGTTAGCGACGAACAAACAAAAGTTCCGCGAACGCGTCCTTACATTATACAGGTGGCGGCACACCACCGGACTTTGCTCTGGACCGTACATCGGACCGAACATCAACCGAACCCTGCACCGTACAGGTTCAGGGAGGTAAAGGTCTGCACAGACCGGAGCGATACTTTATCGCTGGAGCGACGCGATACCTTCCTGGAATTTTATCTGCGATACTTGAGCGATAGTATCGCGGCGGGAACAGGTGCTTCCACACCAGAGCGGGAAAAAGAGACTCGCGGGAAGCCAGTAGCCAGTACACCTCAGAGGAGCGTAGGGTGCGGTGACTGTGTGACTCTCTACATATTTAGTTAGTTTTTGAATAGTGTACTTACCAGTGTACTTATAGTGTGTTAACTTACCATGACATCGTCCTATGAAGAAGAATCGTTGCTGTTACTAGCCGTGCTAGAAGACGAAAGACAGATCAAAATGTGGATACACGACATAAATAAAGAACGGCTGCAATTTGGCGAGTACCATACGCTAATGCCCCAGTTACGAAAAGATGAAAAAAGATTCTACATATACTTTAGAATGAATCAAAAATCTTTTGACAAGTTGCTGAGTTTGATTGCTGACATTATTGAAAAGGAAAATACCCACTTCCGTGAAGCTATTGGTGCCGAAGAACGGCATATAGAGCACCGGGTATGTATAAACAACTTCCAGTAAGTGTTGGGTGACACACGACATGTTGTTGTTGTGGTTGACAGCACAGACAAAACTGAGTAGTTCATGGTTTGGCCGCATGGTATCGCGGCGATAAAGCGCTGCGAATGGTGCATGCAGCGTTACCGCGATACCATCGCTACAGTATCGCGATCGCCTCAGTATCGCGTATCGCAGTTCGCTCTGGTGTGTGCGGCTCCATAAGGCAACATGGTATCGCACGACCCACTGGTATCGCACGCGAATTTCCAAGAAAAAGTATCGCGCCCGCTCTGGTATCGCACGGAGTATCGCTCCGGTCTGTGCAGGCCTTTTAAATTTACTCGGAATATTTCTCCGAACAAGACATCGGACCGAGCTAGCATCGTACCGGACAAATTCACCGAGCGAGGCGAAGCAGGAGTTCAGAGGAAGAGAGGGAGTGAGCTATTTATATTTACGTGAGATATTTATATAAAATGCGATATTTTTTAAATATTTTACTTTCACATACATGTCGGATGTTTGGCATATTTATCAATTTCGGAATTAAAATTATCGGTACATAATGTTTAGGCCTACTAGAAGACATCAAGACATCAATCGTAATAACATCAAATTTTAATGTTTTTCAATCCCGAGATATATAACTAAATGCTAGGTACCACCAAATTAGAATATTTAAGATTTTAATATGTAATTGTCGATACAGAATGTTTTCTCTGTTTTAAGTCCAAGACCGAGATTCAATAGCCAGCATAGCCATTTAGTACGTTTAAAATCGTTTTACATGTTGTGTTCATCCGTTCTCTGTCGTTTACTGTATAAAGCTGTTAGTTATGAAATTGACGTTGGTAAAGGTGTTTGTATTCATAAACGGACAAGACCATAATAATATATGAATTCGACTTTGTTTATATACTTTTCATCTGAAACCTAGCAGTCTACCCTTTCTTAGTAATTGCATAAGAGGTAATAAATAAAGACCCAAAATTATTCCCCCATAAGGAAAAGACACTCAAAACTCCACAACTATTTCGGGCACTTCAAAGTCTCCGAGGGCCCTAAACCACCGACAGTTCCCGGAAAGGAAGCACTAAGACACGGTAGTTAGTTCGGGCGGTTTTTGTTTCTAGTCCCAAATTATTTTCGGGCCGTTTATGGTTTCGGCGGAGTTGTTTTGAGTTTTGAGGGATTCGTAGTACATGGACACTGAATGTTTCTCGGAAGCAGTATTGAAGGTCCACTTCCTGAGGCAAGTTAGCGACGTGCAAAGTCAACAATGTCGGTGTTGTTGTTGTGTGTTGTGTGACACTGTCATTCGGGCGGTGAGTCAGCGCCATAAAAGTCATGGTTATAAATTATGTTGACGGACGGTTTCCTCGAGTGACATTATTGGACTGCTCCGATGGCGAGGATTCCTTTAACAAGTCCTAAATGGGGGTCATCAATATTATCAATACTTTCCTTTTAACAGCGACGCGCAAGCAATCCCGCGTTCTATTCTGATTGCCAAAACAAATCCTTTGTTTTTTAATAATTATTCAGTTACTGCTCTGTTTAAAATGCTTAACCTGTATTAAAGTAATGATAAAAAATTGGTTTATGATTTTCAAACGAAATAATTTAAGTTTTTGCAACTTTTCTTGTAGCTTTAATAATCCTGTTGACCAGGTTTAAGGTTACTTTACCTATGTCGGATTGGATTTCGTTTTTAAAAGTTAATAAATTTGCTATTCTTTATAAACATTAAATTTTTACTTAGACACCACCAACACCGTGTGATAAGGATGTAGAAGCCGTTGCATTAGCCATCAGTCCTTTTCAAACTACTCACTATCACTCAACTCGTTCAACCAAACCTTTCGTCTTTAAGGTGTTTTCAAATCGCTCTAACTTTTAAATCGCTTTAATATACCGTTTTTTTTTGTACACGCATCAGCAAAAATAATATCAGTGGAATTAGCAACCTGCTGGCGCCAACCAAACCGGGACCGCATAGCAATGGAGTCTCGTTGAAGCGGTTTCCTCACATTGTTGTGCTAGTAAATCAGACGCGTACAGTAGTGACAGCTGGGGTGGCGTCCCTTCTATTCTAGACCTTCCTAGAACCAGAACGGGCCCGAAACGTAACCCCAGCTCAGTGTCGGTGTGACTACCGTGTGTGACGGTGACGGTGAAGTGACGCGATGTGACTGTGACTGTGACTGTGATGGATTCTGGTCGACCACAGACACGCGACGACAGTGACAACATGCGACTGTGTCATCTGGTGGAGCAACTGCTGGCCGGGTGGGCCAAGTCCGAGGCGACGAGCGACAGTGATGGTCCATCCGACGACGACGGGAAAAAGGAAAACCTGAAAAGCTCCTGTCCCTGTGGATACATCAGGAGGAAAACCGGTACGGAATCTGTCGAGTTGGAAATCGTCAATGAAACCTTTCTTTCACTGCTCGCAGTTTTATTATCGTTACACGTGGGCCTAATCTCGAAATTTTAAATGATTAAACCCGCTTTTCAAACTCAATGAAAGCCTAAATTACTTTCAATCAGTTTGGAAATTATTTGGCAATTTAATAAAAAAAAGGGACGTCAATTCGTTTGATGAATGAATGGTGTTATAAACAATGTAACTGAATTAGGAAGTTTTATCCGCAAAATGTCACTTTCTTCCTCAACGATTCCTATTGCATTTTAACTTTACAAGTACTTTTATGTTTGTAATTTTAAAAAGTACAAAAAATAATCTTGTAAATTTCGTTAAATTATAGTTCATATAATTTTTGTAATAATAACCTATAAATTAGTGATAATTTTTTTTTTTTTTTACAGTCATTACAGTATTACCTTTTGTTTTGCCATTGTTTAACGTAGCAAGACATCCCTTATTTATAAGTGAGTTTATTATTACTTTTTTAACAAGTAATTGTACAATTTCCGGTAACTTAGGCCTATTGATAATATTCAATCCATGTATAGTCTAATAATAAAAAAAAACTCCATTAAAAATATAGATAGAACGAGATTTAATGGAAGCGAAAATCCGTTGTGGAAGTTGTGTGGAAACACAACTTCCGTTTGACCTGGAGTAAAAAATTCAAAACATTTAACATGATAAGAGACTAAAAATTAATATCGCAGGTGATCACGTTATTAGTATTTCAACCCATAGGTCAATCAAATTTTTACGAACGATTTTATAAAATCGAATATTGGAACAGAAACTCCCATATAACTGCAGGGGTCGGGTTTCCGAACTGGGGAAATTGACAGCGGCGCACCGAAACTCCGATCCTAGTTTTAATCCTCAAAAGGGTTCGCTAATCCCATACAACCGAAACTGCGATCCTGGCACAGCGGCCCATCAGCAGGTAGCGGATAGTCCAGCGGGGATTCCAGCGTCTGGTGTAGGCTAATGGGTCTAGAATCTTTCACCGTCCGACGTGTCGCTCACGTCACTTTTCAACTAATGCCAATGAACTGGGACTTCCAAGTTGTACTAAACTCGCGCATACCACCCCCTTAAGAGTCATCTTTACCCCTGGGCAAGTAGCCCATTGTTGCGCAGTCGGCAATGTTAACTATATACGGCTTTTAATGCAAAACATAGTATTTGATTCCCCTTTTTCGGACGCAGTTTTTCAACCGATTTTCATTAAACTTTTTAAGTGTTTAAGTTATATTAGGTCCCTCAAACCTCGAAATTTCGAAAATTTGACAAATATTACTCTAGAAAATCGAGTTACTTTGCGACGTCACAGAGAGTAATATTTGTTAAATTTTGAAAATTTCGAGATATGAGGGACCTAATATAACTATTCAACTAAACACTTACCAAGTTTAAAGAAAATCGGTTGAAATACGGCGTCCGAAACAGGGGAATCAAATACCATGTTTTGCATTAAAAGCCGTATGGTTAACATTGCCCACTGCGCGACAATGTGCTAATGGCCTAGGGGTGAAGATGACTTTTAACCTGGACCAATTAACGAACACTTTCAAGGTGTACATTCCTTCTTGATTTCCCCCCACAACATCAGTCAATATATCAATATATCAGTCATTCTCAGTTTGAGAGCCAGAGCAGCAGTGTCGTCTTACGTACAGTATCGTCAGTATCGTCCCGGGGGCGGCCTCCGTGCCAGGATCGCAGTTTCGGCGTCTGCCTGGGGTCGCCCTTGAGGTAAGGATCGCAGTTTCGGCGTCTACCTGAGTTTTGGATCGCAGTTTCGGTGCGCCCATTGACAGATAGGGTGCCCTCCCCCCTCGCGGCTCAGATCTTTGTTGTCACCCTCGCCCCTCTCATTCTCTCTCTCTCTCTCTCTCTCTCTCTCTCTCTGTCTCTCTCTCTCTCTCTCTCTCTCTCTCTCTCTCTCTCTCTCTCTCTCTCTCTCTCTCTCTCTCTCTCTCTCTCTCTCTCTCTCTCTCTCTCTCTCTCTCTCTCTCTCTCTCTCTCTTTCTCTCCCTCCCCCCACCTGTTCCCACCCCTTTGTACTTCGCCTTCCCTCTCCTCTTACTCTGTCAGTTTTATTGTTGACATTAGTTAGACATCGGATGAATCAACACAGGAAGAAGGTGAAGTTGTGAAAGTTGTGTCATTGCACTCGCCTGCGCTTGTTTATTTTGATTCAATAAAGCGAGGCTATATGGAGGATGATGATTCATAGATCTGCAAAACATTCACGAGACCATTCATTATGATTGTCCTACATGAAAAACTGACAATCGTGGGCATGTTGATTCTTTGTATGTATTCGTCTCTGTGTAATATTAACTCACTCTCTGTAAATAATATTTGGTCGAATGTACAGTATTGTGAACTACAATCTGAAACTTGACAATGTAGAGATGCCAACATCTAATCTTACTTTACCTTAATATTAATTTTGAAAAAAACTTCTTTCAAAATATTGAAGAAAAAATATTAAGAGTGGAAAAATAAAAATCAGTACCGTGTGTATGAAAACGACGAAAATAATTTATTTTAACAAATGATTAAAAATCTATACAACAGTTGGCTCGCAAATATCTTGTCTATGAGTAGATAATTTTGCTATCGGGTAGAAAACTTTCGCATTGCCTGCTGTTGAGGCGTTTGGGTTTGGTAGAAGCGTTCAACAGTCAACAGTCAATGGTACTGTCTAGAGCTACCGTAATCACTACCGGTAGGCCTACAAACATCAACTTCCGTCTCTCAGACGAGCGGATACGAGACGCTATCGATTATTTTATGGAAATGTCAGCTACAGAAAGAGCAAACCTTCCGTCATTGAAAGCCTCCTCTTTATGGAGGTCTTTAAAACCACAAATGAAAGTACATAGCCCAATTAATTATATCCTTTACGGCTAAAGCCTGCATATTAATTTGCCTAATGCTGAACGATATAGATTTTTAGGGACTTTGTTATCTTTAGTTTTATAGAAATATTTTACTACTTATCTTAGTCATTCCTCTTTGCTAGTTATAGGACAGAATTACAAGTTCTCATGCCCTCCATCACCTTCCCTCATGTCGCCCGAGGAAACTAGTAGACTCCCCCTCCATCTCATATAGCTGTTTCCACCACACTCCCTCCTACATCTCATAGTTGTCTCCACCACACCCCTCACTCCATCTCACAGCTGTCAACCACACTCCCCCTCCATCTCATAGCTGTCTCCGCCACACCCCCCCTCCATCTCATAGCTGTCTCCACCACACCCCTCACTCCATCTCACAGCTGTCAACCACACTCCCCCTCTATCTCATAGCTGTCTCCACCACACTCCCCCTCCATCTCAAAGCTGTCTCCACCACACTCCCCCTCCATCTCATAGCTGTCTCCACCACACCCCTCCACCCCTCACTCCATCTCACAGCTGTCAACCACACTCCCCCTCCATCTCATAGCTGTCTCCGCCACACTCCCCCCTCCATCTCACAGCTGTCAACCACACCCCCCTCCATCTCATAGCTGTCTCCACCACACTCCCCCTCCATCTCATAGCTGTCTCCACCACACTCCCCCTCCATCTCATAGCTGTCTCCACCACACCCCTCACTCCATCTCACAGCTGTCAACCACACTCCCCCTCCATCTCATAGCTGTCTCCGCCACACTCCCCCCTCCATCTCACAGCTGTCAACCACACTCCCCTCCATCTCATAGCTGTCTCCACCACACTCCCTCCTCCATCTCACAGCTGTCAACCACACTCCCCCTCCATCTCATAGCTGTCTCCACCACACTCCCTCCTCCACCTCACAGCTGTCAACCACACTCCCCCTCCATCTCATAGCTGTCTCCACCACACCCCTCACTCCATCTCACAGCTGTCAACCACACTCCCCCTCCATCTCATAGCTGTCTCCACCACACTCCCTCCTCCATCTCACAGCTGTCAACCACACTCCCCCTCCATCGCATAGCTGTCTCCACCACACCCCTCACTCCATCTCACAGCTGTCAACCACACTCCCCCTCCATCTCATAGCTGTCTCCACCACACTCCCTCCTCCATCTCACAGCTGTTTCCACCACACTCCCTCCTCCATCTCACAGCTGTTTCCACCACACCCCCCTCCACCTTATAGTTGTCTGTACCACACTCCCCCTTCCATCTCGAGGCTGTCTCCGTCACTCCCCCTTCCATCTCGAGGCTGTCTCCGTCACTCCATTCCCATAATCTTAGTTGCATCCATATTTCCTCCCTCCATCCCCTAGCTGTCTCCACCACACTCCCCCCTCCATCTCATAGCTGTCTCCACCACACTTCCTCCTCCATCTCATAGCTGTCTCCACCACACTCCCCCCTCCATCTCATAGCTGTCTCCACCACACTCCCCCCTCCATCTCATAGCTGTCTCCACCTCACTTCCCCCTCCATCTCATAGCTGCCTCCACCACACTCCCCCCTCCATCTCATAGCTGTCTCCACCACACTCCCCCCTCCATCTCATAGCGGTTTCCACCACACTCCCCCCTCCATCTCATAGCTGTCTCCACCACACTCCCTCCTACATCTCATTGCTGTCTCCACCACACTCCCCCCTCCATCTCATAGCTGTCTCCACCACACTCCCCCCTCCATCTCATAGCTGACTCCACCACACTCCCCCCTCCATCTCATAGCGGTTTCCACCACACTCCCCCCTCCATCTCATAGCTGTCTCCACCACACTGCCCCCTCCATCTCATAGCGGTTTCCACCACACTCCCCCCTCCATCTCATAGCTGTCTCCACCACACTCCCCCCTCCATCTCATAGCGGTTTCCACCACACTCCCCCCTCCATCTCATAGCTGACTCCACCACACTCCCCCCTCCATCTCATAGCTGACTCCACCACACTCCCCCCTCCATCTCATAGCTGTCTCCACCACACTCCCCCCCTCCATCTCATAACGGTTTCCACCACACTCCCCCCTCCATCTCATAGCTGTCTCCACCACACTCCCTCCTACATCTCATTGCTGTCTCCACCACACTCCCCCCTCCATCTCATAGCTGTCTCCACCACACTCCCCCCTCCATCTCATAGCTGTCTCCACAACACTCCCCCCTCCATCTCATAGCGGTTTCCACCACACTCCCCCCTCCATCTCATAGCTGTCTCCACCACACTCCCTCCTACATCTCATTGCTGTCTCCACCACACTCCCCCCTCCATCTCATAGCGGTTTCCACCACACTCCCCCCTCCATCTCATAGCTGTCTCCACCACACTCCCCCCTCCATCTCATAGCCGTTTCCACCACACTCCCCCCTCCATCTCATAGCTGTCTCCACCACACTCCCCCCTCCATCTCATAGCGGTTTCCACCACACTCCCCCCTCCATCTCATAGCTGTCTCCACCACACTCCCCCCTCCATCTCATAGCTGACTCCACCACACTCCCCCCTCCATCTCATAGCTGTCTCCACCACACTTCCCCCTCCATCTCATAGCGGTTTCCACCACACTCCCCCCTCCATCTCATAGCTGTCTCCACCACACTCCCTCCTACATCTCATTGCTGTCTCCACCACACTCCCCCCTCCATCTCATAGCTGTCTCCACCACACTCCCCCTCCATCTCATAGCTGTCTCCACCACACTCCCCCTTCCATCTCATAGCGGTTTCCACTACACTCCCTCCTCCATCTCATAGCTGTCTCCACCACACTCCCCCCTCCATCTCATAGCGGTTTCCACCACACTCCCCCCTCCATCTCATAGCTGTCTCCACCACACTCCCTCCTACATCTCATTGCTGTCTCCACCACACTCCCCCCTCCATCTCATAGCTGTCTCCACCACACTCCTTCCTCCATCTCATAGCGGTTTCCACCACACTCCCCCCTCCATCTCATAGCTGTCTCCACCACACTCCCTCCTACGTCTCATTGCTGTCTCCACCACACTCCCCCCTCCATCTCATAGCTGTCTCCACCACACTCCCCCCTCCATCTCTTAGCTGTCTCCACCACACTCCCCCCTCCATCTCATAGCTTATAGTTGTCTGCACCACACTCCCCCTTTCATCTGAAGGCTGTTTCCGTCACTCCCCCTCCATCATCTTAGTTGCATTCATATCTCCTCCCTCCATCCCCTAGCTGTCTCCACCACTCCCCCTCCATCTAGTAGCTTTCTCCACTACTCGATCACTCATCTCCTAGCTGCCCCCATCACTCACCCTCGTCACGCCGTCAATGGTAGCTGACCTCACCGCGGCCGTTTCAACCAGCTGGTTTCAACCCCCGCTACAGCAAGTGTTGTTGTTGCAGTGTCGCCGGGATGCTCGCGTACCACCCCCGTCACGCTGCGGCCCGCCCCACAGGTCAAGAGGGAACCGGCCACCCCCGCTCCTGCCCCCACCAACGGCCACACCCCCTGCCAGGTCGCCGAGGTCACCACGTCGGCGGTCAAGGTCAAGCAGGAGCTGCCGGAACCGCCCCCCGCCGTGGCGCCCGCTACAGGTAACCACTACAGGCTCACTACTAATACCGTCCCATAGTGACGAACGACTAGTCCCCATGTGTCATAACTCCGAAAAATTCCACCCTAATTTACCATATAAAATACACTCCTATTTAAGCTACCCTTCTATATCACATTACTATATAACCACTCGATTTTGGTTAAACTGTTGTGGGTTATTAGTGAAAGCAAAACCATACCGGTGGTTTTTCCTAAATGGAAATTCACGTTTTAAAATATTACTATTTGTCAATGGATCCGGCATAATATAATTAGTTTTCTGACTCTCTATTGTGAAAACTCTTCAGAATATCCAGGTTGTATACGCAGGTGGTATAGCTTGAATGCTATCGAAATGTTGTTGGGAAGTTAGATACACCTAGGAGGAAGCTGATATCGAGATGTTGTTCAGAGGTTGGCTACGCAGATAGTATAGCTGCTATGGAGATGTTGTTCGGAGGTTGGCTACGCAGGTGGTAGCTGATATCGAGATTTTTTTCGGAGGTTGGCTACGCAGGTGGTAGCTGATATCGAGATGTTGTTCGGAGTTGGCTACGCAGGTGGTAGCTGATATCCAGATGTTGTTCGGAGTTGGCTACGCAGGTGGTAGCTGATATCGAGATGTTGTTCGGAGTTGGCTACGCAGGTGGTAGCTGATATCGAGATGTTGTTCGGAGGTTTGCTACGCAGGTGGTAGCTGATATCGAGATGTTGTTCGGAGGTTGGCTACGCAGGTGGTAGCTGATATCGAGAAGTTGTTCGGAGGTTGGCTACGCAGGTGGTAGCTGATATCGAGATGTTGTGCGAAGGTATTTTGCCCCGCGTGTCGCAGCGTACAGCCGCCGTGTAGGACGTGCAGTGTGTGGCGTGGCGGGCGCGGCGGAGGCATGGAACATATCGATCCGCCCGGGCCCTCGCCTCAGCCTGTGTAGCGCTGCCGCAACGCAACACTGGCTGGATGCAGTATATCTAGCAAACTATTAAATTATTTTCAAAATTGAAAAGAAACTGCCTCACCTAAAACCAATGAACAGTCGACTCTCATCAACTCGAACCTCAAATAACTGGACGATTTATACCGTATAACGGATTACTTTCAATCCCTTAAAAAAAAAAAAAAACTAAGTAAAAAAATAAAGCATGCTTAGTAACTGAAAATAACTGAAGCACCACTTGCACACCTTGCACATTGTAAAACTGTTCTCCATAAAACTATAGTTTTATAATAAATAAGCCTAGCAGGGCCACTCCCCTCCCCTGCTATTAGTTCACTTGATAGTCTGCACAGTCACAGTGTGAGTGTAGTCTTAAGACAAAAACTCCGACACTGGGTCAGAAACGCGGAGCAGGTACGAGTTAAAAACTGGTCGGTCGGCCGAGCACTGTATAGTGCAGTCCGGCACCGCCTGCGCCTGCAACTGGAGGTACAAACGAGTACAAAAGAAAAACAGTCGTGCGGCCTGTTTTGTACTTCCATATAGGTACTTGAATTCGTAGTTAGTCGAATTTAGTGGAAAAGATCTCAGCACCGCGCTTTGGAAGTTGAGAGGGGCCTTCACTATGAGCACAGGGAAGACGTTCAGTGTTATCGTTCACGGCGGAGTGGAAGACGCTTCAAAGATTAGGGGTTGATTAAGGGAGGCAATCCAAAAGGTTCCGTGATCTCTGATCTGTTGCCGTTTTACTTGGAATACAGAAAACCCCTAATGGGGGACCACCTCATTTGTAGAAAAATTCACAAAACCGATTTTTTTATCCCTTAATTAATTCTCCAATTTTATGCGAGATGTTGGCGTATGGAACGATAAAAATAGGGTTTACGATTCCACTTCATAAAATTTATGACTTTTCCTGATTAGACCAACTGTCACACTCAAAAGTCGAGTCTTTGTTGTGAACGTAACGAAAGTCGGCCTAATCAATCGTGTAGCAGTCTCCTTCTCAGGGGAGCGTCCGAAATAGAGAGACAACAACAACAGACAGACGGAGCTGGAGCCAATGTCGGTATATTTGGGGCCCGAGCACGCTGGGGGAACGGCAGATCAACATCATACGATGTTTAAAACTTGCGTTAGAGGTGTATTTGTATAACATTAAAAGTCATCTTACCCCTGGGAAAACACCGAAAACATGTCTCCAGATCCCCCAGTTTCGGGTAGTGTTTTTGAAACTTTATTGTAAAAAATATGTTTTCTTGAAGATCAAGGTTTGATCTAGGTCCGTCATACCTAATATATCAGAAAAAATGTATAAGTACAAAAAATCTTGAAAATATGGATAAACGAGCTAAGCCAACTTTTTTATGCCACTAGTGTTGTATTTGTACATTTTTAAGGCATTAGAGTCCTTATATTGTAACCTTATGCAAGATTCAAGAAAATTAATTGAACAACTGCATTCAAAGCAGGGGGGGAAACCATGTTTTCCCAAAAGCCGAATGGTTTACATTTCCGATGCTACTAGCTCAAAGGCGAAATTGTTTCGACCCGAACATGAAAGTTGAACAGTTGATTTTGATTCAGATATCAAATCTGTATAATATTTTATGCCTATAGAAGCACAGTGACGATTTATATAATGACTTAACAAAAAAGAGTTGGGAAAAAATTAGAATATATATATCTAATAACTTCTCACTTAAATCTGGAAGTTTGTTGTACGTTTTTTGTGGTATTTTTACCCACATCTAGATTAAGAGGGCGTTTGAGTGCCGCCATGTTGGATTTATTTCCCATAAGAGCAATGCTAAACTTGTCCCCGGCATTTGTCACATAATTTCTTTATTTTTCGTCCGATTGGTTCAGAATAAATAGCGTTTGAATCTCAATTAAATTCACCGTTCCTTTTTGCGAGATCAATTCTTTGTAAATAATTTATAAAGTTCGGTAGAAAATGTTTTAAAAGTAGAAAAAAACTTGGTTTATTGTTTCAAGTTAGTAAAAAACCCTACTTTTTATAAAAAATTCCTCTCGCAAACCAAATCTGCCTTGATGAACCCTTTATTTAGAGCTATAAACTATTATTTTCTGATTACAAATAAAAGAGTTATTTGGTTTCCCGTATAACATTGCTCTCATGGGGGAAAGACTGAATCTGGATTGAGTCCAACGCCCTCTTAAAAGGACAACTGAGATTGAAATGGCAGATGATGGAACTTTTCATCAATCCATATTGCTTAAAACGCCTGTAAATTGCGCCCTAAAAATTCGTTTGCCTGAAAAATACGCCTGCGTGTTGCAGCACCCACGTTGACCCAGAACAACAACAACAACAGCAGCAGCAACAACAACAACAGCGGCGGGATCCCGGTGGGCATCGCCGTGGCCCGCCAGAGGTCGCAGCAGACGCAGGAAGTCCGCCTCAAGGAGGATCCAGTCGTGCCACCCTTGGGTGAGTGAATTACTCAACTACTCCTCTCAGCATACTATATAAAGTAACTTGGCTTGAGAAGCCGTCACCAGCTTCCTTTCTTGTGGGCGTTTGACACCACAAAAAGCTGCAAAGGATTATTAAAAATAAAATTCATTATTTTACGAAAGGGATTTTTTAAATCAACAGATCATAAATTGAAGATTTGTATTAATGAAGTCAAGTTTTAAAATTAGTACCTTATTTCTTATTTTCATGTTTTAAAGTTATAATTTTTCTGTTCACATTGGAAATAATTTATTAATTTCTTTAAAAACATTCCATATCATTATTTTGATGATTTTGTTTAGGTATACACTAGTTTGTTTTAAAACCAAGGATTATGCCTACTACTTATTTATTTTGTGTGTGTATAAACTGAACAATGGACCAGGGGATGGGTCGGTCCTTTAATATATCGCATGAAACAATGCATTATGATACACAAATGCATGAGTGTGGTACTGTATATAATAATTGGGTCTACCAAAATATGCTTTACTGCTATCAACATACTACGGTTCTGGTATATTTAAAATAGCTCATCAATAATATTGTATAATCCTGGAAACATCTTTCCATGAAATGTTCTGCTTTTGAGCATGATATAGGGGCCTAGGAAGCAATTTCATTCTTTAAGTCAAATGTATGAATGTTACAAGAATGTTGGTTTAGGGCTTACCATTCTGTTGTAAATATTGAAATATGGTGTATGAAAACTAATAAATGGTATATGGTGAAAATGGTATTATGAGCACGCCTAGTTCCAAAAATTTCATAGCTAAATTGGTGATTGGGCGTAGCTCAATTAAAGGAGGAAATTTGACTTTGACATCGCACCCCAGAAAGAGTAGTCTATGCTCTCTCTTAGAATTCCACAGCAGCAATATAATACATGATGAAACAAGTCTGGAATTATAATAGGCTATATCTTTAAAAGTATTTAACTAACAAAATTAAAAATTTTCCAGTCGATTTATAAAGTCTTAAAGTCTATTTTCCCAAACTATTATCCACATTAAACCTTTCAAAAGATTTCGAAGGAGATCTTTATAGGGCAAGATGTAGGCCTACATAAGTTTAAAGGTCTCTGAGAGAACAATTGCCTTAAGAGTCATCTTCACCCTTGTAAAAACACTGCTGAAAACCTACCTCTGCATTATTCCCTGTTTCGGACGGTGTTTTTGAACTTTTAAAGGTGAAATACTCCTATATGTAGGACCTATTCTTGTTGATTAAAGTTGGATCTAGGTCCCTCATACCTGATATACTGTATCAGTAAGAATAAATTGTATTAGTAAAAAAATCTTAAAAGCAAGGAAAATTGAATTCACTTTGCGACATCGATGAGAATAATATTTTCGATTTTTCAAACTTTTAAGATATGAGGGACCTAAACGATTTCCCTAAACGAGCGAAAATGGCGAAACAGATGAATAAAATACCATGTTTTGCCTAAAAGAACTGGTTAACATTGCAGTCTGAGGTACTTGCACAAAGGTGAAGATGACTCTTAAACCCGACCTTAAAAGGACGACCGAGTCAAAAATGGCAGGCGATCAATTTATAGAGACCTAAATTTGATGTAAATCTTGCTCTATGCTTACGTTTAAGATTTTTTCTGACACATTGTGGATCTCCCTCCCCCTTGTTGGAGGTTTAAGGTCAATAATAGTTCTTTGGGAAATATGCTTTGAGACTCAAAATGAGTTTGCAAAGTTTCAGTATTGTTAATTAAATAATTTAAAAGATATGCGTATACCGTTTCCAGACTTTTATTAAACCCTGTACAGGCCTACTGAAGGCCCTACGTTGCTCCATCACGATGACGTGGGGCACGGCGAGGCGGTTACGGCAATGCTTTTTAACCAATGTTGACAATTAATTAATTGAAAAACGCTTTAGCTCTCGCAAAATCGGCGACACAAATTGAACCGGCGTCCAATTAATTTGTCGTTGTGTTCTCCATCGTTTCGACGAAACCTCAATTGAGAATTATCCGCGAAACAATCGCATTTGATAAACCGCGGGTCACACGGGGCAACTACAACGTCATCGTGGAAAACAAGATGTGATTTTGATCATTAACACTTTTCACTTTAAACTGCAGCTGCGAAATGATTTGATTCGTTTTTATTAATTTGTTTAAAAAAATTACACCTTAACGAGGGTGGTAGACGAACTGTCCAAAGGATTGAAAAGCTGACTTTTCCCCATGTTAAATCTTCATAAAAGTTTTTTTTTAATTATTTTTACTAATAACTTCATAATTATTTGTAAATTAAACCAATTTAATTGCACAACTTTTGCAGTATCTGAAAATCCCCCTTGGAAGATATCTTGCCGTCTATCTATACCCTGTGGATAATAGGCCTACATTATAATGGATGTATTAAACGCTGAACTATCGAAGGATTAGAGAAGAATGTTTTGTTTTGTTTGTGTCTACATCTACGCCAAGGCATTTTTAGCGTTTTGACGGGGAACGGTCCAAACCCCAGTCTTTTAACATCGACCAGTTGTTAGAAAGCTGTATTAATTAGTACGGTAGCCCAATGACAAATGGCACTGCTGGGTTCGGAATCGATCCTTATAAAAGCTACAAACTTTCCTCAGGATCGAACCGGCAACCTTTGGATTCAAAGGCGAGCTCTCAGCTTCCCAGCCAGTTAAGTTTTTTAGCAAGATCAAGGTGGTCTGTAAACAGCAGAAACCATGCCAACATTCGAGTTGAGTTCGTTAAAGGTCCTAAGCGTACGGTATGTTTTGAACATTTTGAAATTTTCTTCTTTGATTTACGATTGCCTGTACGCAAAGACAAAGCACTCTCGATACTTCACGTTTTCTCCGAGTAGCCTGACCGGGCTTAGGACTTGTAAAATCGAAAACTTGCATGTTGTTTGTCGCGTGGTCGCTGTTTGGTTTCGATATCATTCATCTATAAGGTATTCACCAACCTAGTCGTAAATGTCATTGTCATGCACTCTGGAAGAGTTACTAGAAAATAGGTTAGGCTTTTACGTTACATTTGGTTCCTTCTTTAGTTTCGAGAGTGAACACTAACCAGGCCTAATTGTTTACATTAGGATGGTTGACGGAATGTTTGTGTACATATTCATAATTACGTTAGACCGTGTGGTGGAGGTGGAGGGTTTTGTGGACCCGGGCTATAACAGTACGCGCCGCTGGGCTGCACGTTGGTTGTGGGACCGTCACCGAGATAGTGGCCGATGACGTATGAACGAGGTGTGTTTTGTAGCTGTGGTGGCGTGCGAGCGACCGACCAATGGGACGCCGCTGTGGGCCCCGCCCCCCGCCCCCCTGCTGGCCCCGCCCCCCGCCCCCGGCCCCGCCTACTGGCACGGTGAGTGACGCCGATACATCGATCGCGGGGATACTGGATTGTTTTGGTACGGTTGTTGCACTCCTGTGTTATGGTTTTGTATCATTAAAAAGGTCCATATACACGCATTATGGAAAGGAACGTTCCACTGGATTTTCGACCGGAAAATCAATGTAACTTATTTTTACAGTGTTTTTTTTTTTGCTTTTTTATTTATTAGAAAACTTAAATAAAAATTCTTTTTTTTTTAGCTTACTGTAAACGTCTTGGGGGAGGAAAAGTTAACATGAAAATTTCACCCCCTCATTCATCCCCTTTTCACCCCAACCCCTAACTCTAAAATTTCAAATACGAATCCCCAATTTTTACGTCATTTTTGGATTTTATACACAATTTAAAGACTTTTTTTATAATGTGACATTTTTTTCCAAACTTAATGTTTAGGGAGCTACATGCAATTGAAGTTAATTTTTTGTTCCAGAATAACATGGTGCAAATTTTACTCTCCTAAACCATTCAATAAAATACAAAAATAAAAATACTCTCAAAATACAAAAATAAAAATGTCTTTAAATAATGTTTGAAGAAAATATTTCTCATAATAACATAAAATTTTCACAAACTTCGTTAGACCTATTTGTCCGTCATTTTAGAAAACAATTGTATTCATGCGTAAAGAAATTTTTTATCAGTGAGATGATTTAAAAACATTATTTTAAGACATTTTTACTCTTGAGTATCTACTTTTAATTTTACTAAATGCTTTCGGAGAGGCAATAAAAGTTTGCCCCATGTTTTCTTATGGGACTACAAATGAACTTCATTGCTTTTATCTCATTAACCGCTAAGTTTAGAGGAAAATGACAAATTACAAAAAAGTCTACCAATATGATAAAAAAATGACATAAAAATGGTTTGTTCGTATTTGAAATTTTGGGGTGAGGGGTGGAGGTGAAAGGGGGTTTATGTGGGGATGAAATTTTCATGTTAATTTTCCTCCTCCAACGTTAATATATGTTTACAGTAAACTGAACAGTAATATTTATTTTAATGTTTAAATAATTTAAGGTGCAAATTTTCAGGAAAACAGATTTTCATTGTGAGGTGAAGAATTTGGAAACTGCTGGTTGGGTTGTCCGCAAAGTAAAATCTCTAAGATTGTTTTCTGCTCCACTCATTCGGCCTCAACTTATGATTTGTTACTTTGGGCGATAATTGGCTTTGAACTGTTTTACAATTGTCGGCTTCGCCTTTCGCATAATTATTACACTTATCTGTTTTATAATTTAAAACATTTTTATTCATCCAATTCACATTCGTACATTGTTTTCTAAAGGACATTTCTTTCATAGTGGTATTCATTGACATTGATGGAACACCGTAGCAGTTCGATCCGAGATCCGAGTAATCTATACTAGAGATCGCCTCCTGATCGAAATTCGATCAAAATTTCTGTTGATCTGGACCCAAGAAGTATAAAAACATTTTATAACTCAAACATCTGTTCTTCCAAATTTTCTAGCAGTTGATTTAACACCGCTGTCTAATGATTCATTCAATTCTCCTTCCTCCATAAGATTAACATTGGAACTTTGAAAGACTGTAGGGCGTATCCTTGGAGTCCGATGTGAATTAGAATGTGATTTTTGTGATTCTGCACATCTACAGGACTATATACCTTTCTAACGGTATGCGCGGATTTCTCCAACGATGTACACGAGCTGAGAAAAAAGGAGGAAATGAAACATGCTTGCGTATTAATATATAGATTACTTTTAACAACCGCATCAACAGCTTGTATTCTGCTCGGCTATAGGAGTGCTTTCGTGGCCGTGCTTGGACTGCTCGCCAGTGTAGCCTACACATTGTATATCGATTTGACAGTAGCAGTCGCATCTGCATTGATAACGACATAATCCACCACCACCACTAATTGCAATTTGGCGTTTTCATCGGACGTTTAAATAATTAGTATAACGGAAGCGCCACAAATTAGACTACCATTAGAATAATTTAAATATTCCATGGAACCTCGTATTCTTCGGCTGTTAAAATAATCATTGACTTGGGGCGAACGACAGTAGGCCTGATGGACTACCCATGCTGGATGACTCGTAAGTGTGAGTAGCGGGAAGAAGAGGAGTTTTGTATGGAAAGAAACTAATGTTGAATGCAGAATAAGGTTGGCCGTTTGTTGTTGGGGAGGAGCGGGAAATAGCTAAATTGTAGGGAAGGTACTTTCTATTGATATCCACATAATGACTCACTGGTTTAGTCTGTCTCTACAGAAAGATAATTATATGTTCCACGTTTGAGATGGTATAATTGGCTACAAAGCCTGGTTTAAACCATATAAAACTGTAATATCCACTTTTTGTTGGGACGGTGATATTGATAATTTGTGGAACATGCCCTATAAATAGAATTTTAAGCGCTATAAATAACGGTTACGACGATTAAAGATTTTCATCAAAACATTTTCGTCTATTTCGAGCTATGACCTGAACAAAACTGTCGCTTTTCTCTCTCGTATGATGGGGGAATCAAGGATCAAAATCACAATCACTCGTATACTGACGGAAAAATTTACTATTCATTCCGTTAAAATGTTCGAAATGTTCCAACCTTGAAAGACAACAAAAAGTTACATTGGGTATGAGATTAAGCAAATGAAAATTCAAGTTCAAAACTCATACTCGGAGTGGGTGTATACCAGGTGTGTGACGGGAAAAAAACTTGCACTCAGTGCTCTCAAAAAGAGGTATAGGGAAAAAATCTGGAAAGTAAAATCCAGTGAATTCTTAATGGTATTAAAGCCTCCGGTAATCCATAAAAAACTTGTTGGAATTTCATCAATGATTTAAGACCTCAAAAAAGGCCAACAGTTGAGCCTAACATTGCTTTAGAAGTAAATGGAAGTATAGTTAAAGACCCAAAGACAGTTAGTAACATTTTTAATGATTTTTTCTCTTAACTTAAACCTAGATTTTAACTACCTATCACACTTCTGTTCATGTAACGTCAGATGAATGTAGTCTTAATAATTAAACTCTTTCAAACCTCTGACAATATATAGTTGACATTAGACAAATATTAAAATCAATGAAAAATAAAAAGTCATCAGGTCATGATGGGATTTCCAGTAAGATAATTATAAGTTTTGTCCAATTAGAAGAACACATGTTGCATTTGGTGAACACCTCTCTCCGGGAAGGAATTTTTCCATACAGTGGGAAACTTGCAAACTCCTTCCCCAGAACTATCGTCCAATCTCACTCCTTCCAACCGTCTCAAAAAATTCTTGAAAAAGCAGTGTGTCAAAATTTAGTGCAATATTTTCAGGACGATAACCTACTGTTTTCTAAGGAGTTTGGTCACCGGGAAAATCCACAAGGCTAGCTCTCGACGCTAGCCTTGTGGATAGACTTTGTAAATAACTGCATCGACGCCTTGGATGGTGGTGATTCAGCTATTGGCTGCTTCATCGACCTCTCTTCGATTGTGTCAATCACAAGATTTTGATTAGAAAGCTTGAACAATAGGAGTCGGACAGGTGGCTCTGGGCTGGCTGACTCCTTATTTGACAAACGGGAAGAAATCAACCACAATTAACTTCACTTCAGTTTCTGGTTTGGAAAAACAATTTTTCTCACAAACTTCACCCAATTCATTGGAATTCCGCAGGGTTCAATTTTAGGGCCAATACTTTTTTTTAGCATACATTAACGACATATCCCAATCCTGGTAATCACCCTAACAAATCCCTGACCATTTTTGCAGACGACACATCACTTTTTACACAGAACAAAAACATTCATGAAAAGGGAGACGTTTTGCCAGCTCGGTGCTATCTCTCAGTTTTCAGATATCAACTTAAAAATGAATCCAAAAAAAAAACTAATTATATGTTTATTGCCACCATGCAAAAGAGAAATCGTCTGATGAGGGCTGGCTCTTCAACTCCATTAGTTTTTCAAGATGATCGCCTTCTTGAACAATCCCTTTTTGTAGATTATCTAGGGGTGAGGTTGGACGATAGTTTTAGGTGGGCGGAGCACATAGATAAACTTGCTTCAACTTTAACTTCAAATATTTTTGTGTGAAGGAATCTAGGTTCTTTTAAAATTATTGCTCTTTGTAAGTTAGTGTATTTTAGTTTGATTGAAAGTCATATAAGGTATTCAATAGTGCTTTGGGGTCTGTCAAACAAATCTAATCTAAGAAGAACTTTTATTATTCAGAAAAAAGCAATCAGGAACATCTCTAGGCTTAGACCTGGAGATTCCCGCAGGGAAAAATTTAAAGAATTGCAAATATTAACTGTGCAGTCTCTTTTATCTTCGAAACAATCTCATATGTAATGGGATCGGTTCACACGAGCGGTTGTTGCCGCCGCGGCGCCGCAGCGGCACCGCAGGCGCGGCGTAGCGGACCATTGAGTCAAATGGAGCCGGTTCACACGAGCGGACGGCGGCAGCGGCGCCGCTGCGGCACCGCCAGCTGCCGCCGGTCGCCGCCAGGGACTGCTACGCCGCCGCGGTGCCGCGGGACGCCGCCGGTCGCCGCCAGTGTCGCGGCGGTCTAGCAGTACCTGGGGACACTCGAGGCGGTTCACACGAGCGGCGCGGCGGCGCGGCGGCTGCCGCCACTTGCCGCCACCACAACCACCCATGTTTCCAACACAACAAAACTTTCGCTTCACTCCTTATGTCGTGTATTTATGGTTATGTTATCAATAAATGAATGACATTGCGTTCATAATAAGAAGACTTTAATTATTTTCCCAAAATAATATGTTTTTCTATTTTACAATAAATTATTGTATTCGTGCAAATCACCAAGAAATAAATTTATTATGAGATGTCTCGTGCGCAAATTGCGCATTTTATGATTCTGTATGAGAGAAACTCACCTAAAGTACATGTATTTTGGTTACGAAGTGACAGAGATCTATTTTTGTTTACTATCTGGCTTTAAAATTTACAGAAGGTAAGTTTAATCGACTGTTAAATTACAATTCGCATTAAAGATTTCGTAATAAAAGTTGGTCAACATTGTACAGCGCCCTCTAGAAATAAATCAAAATCGAGGGGAGGGGGCGAAGCCCGAAACGATACACACGAGCGGCAGTTGCCCCCAGCCCCGAGTGACGATCAGTCCGTGTTTCTGTTTGTTCTCGCCATTTCTAGCCATCGTGTGACAATGGATCCTTCTGGGTTTGATAAAGAGCTATTTATTGAAGCGGTGAAAAATCGACCGATGTGTCCAATATTTTCTCTCCCTGTCACGGTATAAATGTTTATAAGCCAAATATGCCACAGTAACTTGTTTCACTCTCGACCTCTCCATGGTTGACAGAATACTGAGCCTTAATGCATTCAACAATGGTGGAGAGAACATTTCCACGAACTGCCGCCGCCGTGCCGCCGCCAACTACCGCTCGTGTGAACTGAACGGCGACGGCCGCCGCGGCGGCAACAACCGCTCGTGTGAACCGAGCCTAACCTGATACAGGCTCATACTCATCCTCACTTAACCAGAAATAGAAACGTAAATCCATCAATACAACAACTTGAAACTCTTTGAAACAAAACCTAGCTATGTAGGAATTAAAATGTTCTCACAACTGCCGCAGGAAATAAAGGACTTTAAACAAATCAACAAATTTAAAAAAGTTTTAAAACAACATCTCTTGGATGAGTGTTTTTACAATCTTCCTGGTTTTCCCTAAAACCTTCCCAAACAAACCATCCTCATTACCCACCTCGACCTTACCCTAACCTGACACTATGAAAATGGCCTACATAAAGTTAAAGAAGACGGGTCTCATGCCCTAATGGTCTACGGAACAGACTTTGGAGGTAAAAGGTAATAGTTCAGTAGGCCTAGTGGACATAGATTGTAACGTTTCGTAGAGCCTAACATGAACGTAACGAACGGATATAGACGCTTATCATTGATGAAGTGTTATGTTTTAGAGTTACCATACGGACGTCCTAATTTTCCTCTGACAGCCTGCTTTCTTAACCTTATCATCGGCAAATTGTACCACCACAAATTGACAGCTGTGTAAAGTCATTTCCAATACAGCATGTCTTATCGCGAATTACTTGTTTACCCTTGTCATCTGCTCTTTTTTACTTGTCGTCTTTCTGGATTCTGGTGGTAGCGGAAATCCTTTTCTAGGAATATATAGTTTGAACCTTTCTTCAGATTCAGTTTAACTTCATATAACCGGTAAGTATTTTCATAGCAGTAGCGGCAGGGTTTCCTATCCGGGTTCGTCCGTTGGTTGTTTATGTTTGCCGCCAAGGTCATGCATGCCACGTGACCCGCAGGAAACGTAGCTAGTTCCGCTTCCGGCAGCGAACAACAACAAACAACAGCTCAGCTGATCAGCTGATCTCGCCCTACATCGGACGGGTACACTACTACACCAAAGCACAGCACAGCACAGCAGTCACTAGTCAGTACTGCCAGTAGTCAGTACAGTTCCGTTGAGCTCCACACTACCCAACCTACGCCGCTCTCCACTGTATTTTGTTGTTGTTATGTTGGTCAAATTGCTATTGGTGGGAATATTTGGTATAACTGAGCGTGTACGCCATATTGACTCTCCATTTTGGCATCATCACAAGTAATGCCAACATAACCAACATAATGAGAAAAAAACAGCGGTGACGATGGCACGTTTTTCACAAGTGTTTATTCAGAGAGTAAGTTATTGACTCCAGTTACAACAAAGCTGTCAAAGGATGCGACACGGACAACAACGTTGTTGATGAGAGACCCAGGGAAATAATCCTCCAGGAACCATGTCGAGCTAACTGGAACATTTGGGTCTCCAGAATCCCCGTCCCCAGCAGTAATAAGAAATTACGTAATTTACGCAAAAAGTTAGGCATTATCATAACCACTGGTACCTAAATTTGTTTAGTCATTTTAGTAATTTTAGGAGTATGACACGGTGTACTGTTTAAGCTAATTGATAAGTATTTATTATTTATTATCAACCAAACTGAATCTGACCTGTCAAACTAACTGTTTGATTCAGGATTGATGGTCCGGCGGTCAAGCATTTATTGCCATTCTGTATCCGTCATTACAAAATGTGTGTCACGTCTGGAAGTTTGCTAAAAGCTGGCAAGAACTTCCTAGATGTAGCTAATGTGATGCCCACAGCATCCCCCCTGGAGCCTAGTCCGGGGCCGCCGCCGATGGGCTACCAGCTGGCCCAGGACCCGGTGTCGGGGCAACTGCTGCTCATCTCACTAGTGTATAGTCTGCTGATGTAGCTAATGTGATGTTGTGCCCACAGCCTCCCCCTGGAGCCTAGTCCGGGGCCGCCGCCGATGGGCTACCAGCTGGCCCAGGACCCGGTGTCGGGGCAACTGCTGTTCATCTCACTAGTGTATAGCCTGCTGATGTAGCTAATGTGATGTTGTGTCCACAGCCTCCCCCTGGAGCCTAGTCCGGGGCCGCCGCCGATGGGCTACCAGCTGGCCCAGGACCCGGTGTCGGGGCAACTGCTGTTCATCTCACTAGTGTATAGTCTGCTGATGTAGCTAATGTGATGCCCACAGCATCCCCCCTGGAGCCTAGTCCGAGGCCGCCGCCGATGGGCTACCAGCTGGCCCGGGACCCGGTGTCGGGGCAACTTCTGCTTATCTCACTAGTGTATAGCCTGCTGATGTAGCTAATGTGATGTTGTGCCCACAGCCTCCCCCCTGGAGCCTAGTCCGGGGCCGCCGCCGATGGGCTACCAGCTGGCCCAGGACCCGGTGTCGGGGCAACTGCTGTTCATCTCACTAGGGTATAGCCTGCTGATGTAGCTAATGTGATGTTGTGTCCACATCAGGGGTGTATTTACATATGGGCTAAATGGGCTATAGCCCAGGGCGGCAGATTTCGGGGGCGGCAAATTTTGAAAAGAAACGGCAATTTTTCAGCCCACAAATTAAAAAACTCATATTTTTTTAGGTGGAAATTTTTTGGAAGAATTATACAGAAAATTTGAGAACCGAAAGTGATTATTTTCTAAGCGAGATCATAATTTTTCAGCGCAAGGCGTCATTCAATAGCTTTAAAGAGGAGATGGGAGCACTCAGCACTACGTTGATTTGTCACAGTAGCAATCCCCGCGTCGGAGCAACGCAAAGAAACCTCCCCCCACCCGTATATACATCCGCCACCGCCGAGCTGCACCACCGCAGTGTATTCGGGGTGGGCGATTTCATTATCTATGTTATGTTATCATAACAGTGATAATTGATACGGTATTAGCAATCATCAAATGAGAGATGCGCCGATAAGTAGAAGATAATTAATAGTATTTTTTAGTGCATTTCTCCATTTTTATGCGATTGGAATCTTTATAATTTGATAGTGAATGGTCCGGTCATAGCACTGGTCTTTTTGCCATTCGTTATAAGCTTCTAATATTAATTATTTACTCATTCTACATTATTTGTACATTGGAAACTTTAAAAATTAATTGGCAAATTGGCATATTGGGTAAAAAAATGAGTAATTATGGTTTTAATGACGGATTAATACTATCAGATTCTTTGGTGTTTAAAATTTGATAAAAAAATACACACTAAAATAATTTATTATTTAGATTTTCTGTTCAATTTAACTTTTATTTCATATTGAGTGAAGTCCCCATAATTTGAACAAATTGGGACCGGCCCTTGACCGAACTATTGACGCTTCAAACTTTTACGGGAAAATACATAACTAGCCATAATTTATTGCGTAATATTGCACTTTATCTAATACTTCATTTCCAGTACTGTAATATGCCTATAGGTTTTTGTATCTAGAGTAAAATTAAAATCACTAAGTCAATTTCGTATAGCTACACTCAGATGAGTCCCAACCAACCTACAAAAATCTTCTGGGAACGAAGGTCACGGTATTCCGCCATATTCCAACGGGGAAACGGACACTGCGCCAGCTCATCGTTATCGGTTGGGGTCATAAAAATGTCAAAATCCATCTCGCGGCGCCTGCGCCAGTTGCCAGGTAGACCCGCGTTGGGGTTGGGGGAGAGAGAGGACGACGCTGAGAGAGGGGCCGGATGGCCCAGTGTAATGCGTTTCTCAGAAGTACCCCGTGCCCGTGACTAAATAGGGGAAGTTGACACGGATATGAGTCACGGAACCCGGGGCTAAGGTTTTGTGAATATTAGAGATTTGCAAGGATATGGATCACTTCCTTTTCAGCTTTTATGCGGCTGTATCCGGACAGGAAGTTGAATCCTAATTTTCTTAAATGTTACAGTGAATTGTACGAGTATCTTATAATATACTTATTTCTAAAAGGGTTTCGTCTGTAACACCCATTTTTCTCTCGACCTAACTGATTTTTAAGATTGAGGTGTAATTTTAAAGCTTATGATGATTAAAAATATAATTTCGTTTTGGGCTTCGGCCCCCTGTCCGTTATGTTATTTCTAGATGGCGCTTTATAATGTTGACCAACTTTAAAACAAGATCTTTGATGTGAACTAGAGATCGCCTCCTGGTCGAAATTCGACCAAAATGTCAGTTGATCTGGGCCCAATGTTTCAAAAATCTACTATATATTTGTCAAATACCACTCACTCACGTATCAGAGTATCTCCAAAACTACAAGGCCTAGAGGGTTAAAACTTGGCATGTACGTTCATCTTTGCTAAAAAACGCTCACTAAGAAACGGTTTTACAAAATTCCGTCAGGGCTCCGCCCCACACGATTTGAAAATTTTGTTACAATGTTATTCTTATGGGGGATTTTTAATACAAATGAAAGCAACAACGAATCTCCAAAAGTAGAGAGCATGCAGGATTGAAATTTTGTATAGACGTTCCTTTCTACTCATTGATGCTCACTAAGAAACGGTTTTACGAAATTCCTGCAGGGCTCCGCCCCACACGACTTCAAAATTTCGTTACAATGTTATTCTTATGGAGCACTTAAAATGCGAATCTAGGAAACAACGAATCTCCAAAGCTATAGGACCTACAGGGTTGAAATTTGGAATGGAAGTTCCTCTTTGTCTATAGGTGCTCACTAAGAAATGGTTTTGCGAAATTCCTTCAGGGCTCCACCCCACACGACTTTGAAGATTTGATGCAATTACCTGTTGAAGATTCAAAGCTATCAGCTGTTAGTGAAATAATACATTTATAGGATGACATAACCATATGAAAATATTTTTATCTTTGTAAGCAATTTAACTGGTGTAAACATGTTTTTTAGTTAGAATATAGGTTAGGTTAGGTTTAATCTACTTTGTCAAATACCACTCACTCAGTATCATCGAATTTTTATAACCATAGGGTATAGGGGGTTGAAATTTTGGCATGGACCTTCCTCTGTGTAAAAAAATGCTCACTAAGAAACGGTTTTGCAAAATTCTTTCAGGTCTCCACCCCACAGGACTTCAAAAATTTCCATTTCATATTATTCTTATGGCCAATATTTTATACAAATCAAGGCAAAAACGGATCTGAAAACTATAGGACCTACGATGTTAAAATTTGGCATGGGCGTTCTTCTTTGCTCATTGATGCTTACTAAGAAACGGTTTTGCGAAATTCCATCAGAGCTCCGCCACATAGGACTTAAAAATTTCTATCTAATGTTATTCATAGCTAAATTTTAGTTCGAATCTAGGAAACAACGTATCTGAAAAACTATAGGATCTATGGTGATGAAATTTGACATGGACTTTCCTCTTTGCTCATATGTACGTGCTCACTACGGAAATGTTTTGCGAAATTCTATCAGGGCTCTGCCACATAGGACTTAAAAATTTCTATCTAATGTTATTCATAGCTAAATTTTAGTTCGAATCTAGGAAACAACGTATCTGAAAAACTATAGGATCTATGGTGATGAAATTTGACATGGACTTTCCTCTTTGCTCATATGTAGGCTACGTGCTCACTACGGAAATGTTTTGCGAAATAATATCAGAGCTCTGCCACACACGATTTATATTTCGGTCTAATGTTATTCTTATGGCCAATTTTTAATATGAATCTAGGTAACAACGAATATGAAAAATCAGATGACCTAAGAGGAAATTGAAATGGCAGATACACTTTGCCCATAGGGGCTCATTAAGAATCGCTTTTATAAAGCATCTTTAGAACTTCACCACACGGGACTTACTTTTGGGGCCTACGGGTTGAATTTTGGCATGGACGTTCCTCTTTGCTCATAAATGTTCACTAAGAAACGCTTTCACAAAAATCACTTCAGGGCTTCACCCCACATGTCTTAGAAATTTCAATATAATGTTACAATTATGGCCATCAATTACAATAGGCCTACGAATTGAAAGAAACAACGGTTCTATAAACCATAGGGCCTACGGGGTTGAAATTTGGAGTAATCTATTTGGTCATAGGTGCTCAATAAAAAGTGGTTTACACATTGCCTTCAGGGCTCTGCCCAAAATAGTTTTAAAATTACTATAGAGCCTACTGGGTTAATTTTTGGCATAGATGGTCATCTTCGCTCATAGGTATTCACTAAGATACTAGATTCTGGAGGGGAACCAATAAAAATACTCGAAGGACCTGGAGTAAACTTTTAAAAGGAAATAAAGACCTTGAAAAGAGCAATGAGATGAAGGTATATTCAAAACAAGAGTAAAGAATGTTATAAGCAATGACATGTGAGTTAAAATACAAATATTGAAAAGATATGATAATGAAAGTAAATTATTAAAATAATGGGGTGTGATTTGCTTCGGGTATTACTGTATATGAATTTAACAAATACGGTTTTGGAAGTATAGTTTTTGAAGTCCTTTATGGCTCCACCCCACTGGTCTTAAAAATTACTCTATGGCCCACTGGATTAAATTTGACATTGATGTTCCTCTTTGGTTATGGGCATTCAAGAAACGATTTTGCGAATTTCCTTTAGGGCTCCGCTCCATGGAACCCTTAGGTCACCATAGATCCTATGGGTTAAAATTCTACAAAAACATTTCTCTTTACTCAAAGGTGCCAAGAAACAGATTTTCATATAGGCCTATAGTTTTTGAACTCCTTAAGGGCTCCGCCCCTCAGGACTTAAAACTACTAGAGAGCCTACGGAATTGAAATTTGACAAGGATGTTCCTCTTTGCTCATAGGTAGTCACTAAGAAATTGTTTTGGAAATATAGTTTTTGAATTCATTTAGGGCTCCTCCCTACCGGAATTAAAAATTACTCTATGGCCTACGGGGTTGGAAATTGACATGGACGTTGCTCTTTACTCATGCATGGGCATTCACTAGGAAACGATTTTGCAAATTTCCTTTAAGATCGTTCGTAGGATTTATGGTAACTTAAAGGTTCTGTAGGGTTTCAAATTTTTGATCGATTTAAATTTAAGATCTTAACAATTTAATTAATCTTAAAATTTGACGTAGACATTCCTGTTTACTCAAAGGTACTAAGAAACTGTTGTGGAAAAATAGTTTTGAAGTCCTTTAGGGCTCCACCCACTGGACTTAAAAATTACTCCATGACCTGCGGGGTTAATATTTGACATGGATGTTCCTCTTTGCTCATACTAAGACACCAAGAAACAGTTTTGGAAATATATATTTTGAAACCCTTTAGGGCACCGCTTCACTGGATTAAAAAATTACTCTGTGGCCTACGGGGATAATATTTGACATGATCGTTCCTCTTTGCTCTTAGGTGCCCCGCTCACACTATTTCAATGTATTAATCGTAATGTATATCTTAAGGAAGAATATTTCGTAGGTCTTAAAAGAGATTAAAAAACAAATTCAACACGGGCGAAGCCGTGACGGGCAACAGCTAGTATTTTATAACTGAAACATGTGATCTTAGTGATTTGCTATTACACCAGCTGTCCTATGATTCAAGCAAACACCCTTCATCTATAAGATTAACATTGACACTTCAAAAGCTTGTAGGGTGTAGCTTTGGGGGCCAATGTGAATTAAAATGTGATTCTGCTCATCTACAGGACTATATCTTTCTAACGGTATGCGCAGATTTCTCCTACGTTGGGCACAAGCTGAGAAAAAGGAGGAAAAGAAACATGCTTCCCTATTAATACATAAACCTCTCAGAGAGGCCACGACCCAATCTAGTTGCATATTTTACTGTACGGTGGGTGATTTAGTGCGTTGCCAAAAACATAATAAAAATTTTGAACATGAAACAACTGTTCATATACAAAAGGTTAGTTATGTGTTATTTTATTTTCATTTCAAAGTTTTTTTAATCCACCATTGAACTTTTAATAGGCCTAGACTCGTAATTGAAAACCAAGCTCCAAGCGGCAACGTGGAATCCCAAATGCTCGACTGAGCGACTAAGCGTCGAAAATTCTTGGAACCAGATCTAGGCTGGGGGGTAGAGTTCTCCAGCCCCTCCTTCCCCTTCGACTCTCCGACCTCTCTCGAAAGCTGGCGCAGTGTCCGCTCAACGAGGGTCCATAAACTTACCCTCGTCAAAGTTTTTATAGAAGTTGGCGCACTGTCCTACAGCCATTCCAACGGCTGTCAACTACGCATACGCGCAATTTAGGCTATTTTTTGACTGCTCATCGTAACGGCACTAGTTATTGTGTCTCGGATTGGTCAAAGAATCAGTCAAATGCTCTAATAGCCATGCTTTGAGTCACACTTTGGTAGTTAGGTCATTATAGGTCACTATATAAATTAGGTCATTATGGTGGGGGCGGCACTTTTTAAATAGCCCATGGGCGGCAAATTTCTAAATCCGCCTCTGAGCCTCCCCCTGGAGCCTAGTCCGGGGCCGCCGCCGATGGGCTACCAGCTGGCCCAGGACCCGGTGTCGGGCCAACTGCTGTTCATCTCACTAGTGTATAGTCTGCTGATGTAGCTAATGTGATGCCCACAGCATCCCCCCTGGAGCCTAGTACGAGGCCGCCGCCGATGGGCTACCAGCTGGCCCGGGACCCGGTGTCGGGGCAACTTCTGCTTATCTCACTAGTGTATAGCCTGCTGATGTAGCTAATGTGATGTTGTGCCCACAGCCTCCCCCCTGGAGCCTAGTCCGGGGCCGCCGCCGATGGGCTACCAGCTGGCCCAGGACCCGGTGTCGGGGCAACTGCTGTTCATCTCACTAGTGTATAGTCTGCTGATGTAGCTAATGTGATGTTGTGCCCACAGCCTCCCCCTGGAGAATAGTGCGTGGCCGCCGCCGATGGGCTACCAGCTGGCCCGGGACCCGGTGTCGGGGCAACTTCTGCTCATCTCACTAGTGTATAGCCTGCTGATGTAGCTAATGTGATGTTGTGTCCACAGCCTCCCCCCTGGAGCCTAGTCCGTGGCCGCCGCCGATGGGCTACCAGCTGGCCCGGGACCCGGTGTCGGGGCAACTGCTGCTCATCTCACTAGTGTATAGCCTGCTGATGTAGCTAATGTGATGCCCACAGCATCCCCCCTGGAGCCTAGTCCGTGGCCGCCGCCGATGGGCTACCAGCTGGCCCGGGACCCGGTGTCGGGGCAACTGCTGCTCATCTCACTAGTGTATAGCCTGCTGATGTAGCTAATGTGATATTGTGTCCACAGCCTCCCCCCTGGAGCCTAGTCCGGGGGTGCCGCCGATGGGCTACCAGGTGGCCCGGGACCCGGTGTCGGGGCAACTTCTGCTTATCTCACTAGTGTATAGCCTGCTGATGTAGCTAATGTGATGTTGTGTCCACAGCCTCCCCCCTGGAGCCTAGTCCGGGGGTGCCGCCGATGGGCTACCAGCTGGCCCGGGACCCGGTGTCGGGGCAACTGCTGCTCATCTCTACCGCGCCCAACATAGGTCAGTTAGTAGCACAAGCACAATATACTAGCTGTAAATAAGTATTTAAAATAGTTTAGCTTTTAGCAGTATGACAGACCAAAACCTGTACCAACAAAAAAATGAACTGTTTGTCCCATGATCCCCGAATTGCCTCTACTAATATTGCATCTCTGAATTCAGACCAAACACCGTTAACACGGGTTTTTAGTCTCTTAACAATTTTTTATTTATTCTTAGCAGATTTCAAGTAAATATTACAATAGTTAACACTACTCTTTCTTTTTACATTTGGTACCTTTTTTTGTTGAAAGATTGCTAAATCCAGGCGATTTCTCTCGATGTATTTCAGTAAACTATTAATCACTTGTGATTAACCAGATCCATATTGATTATGACAACTATGCCTACCTTTGTGTTTGTCATAATCAAATGACAACTTGCATGAAGCAGCAGTTTCATTTTTTTAAATACAAAAATCTAATGACTGTCTAATGAGCCTGTATTCTGTATAATTTCACCGGCACAACACTTGTATTCTGCCTGAGCTTGGCTTGTGTTGAAACAGCTGACTCATGCCAATGTGGGGAGCTACGAGTTACAGCCAAACATATTGTCTGTCTGCGTCTGAATATTGTGTTGTTAAAGTGTATTGCACTGACTGGTAGTTACTTTAGATACTTTAGATACTTTATTTTGAAACACCGACGCACTCTGTGGTGCGTATTTTAAGGTGAGTATGACTGAAGGGGTGAGTGTGATGATTGTGATGGATCAGATGAGGTGTAGCTTTGTTACTGACAAATATCAGCTGTTTTATTTGTCAGGATCATTAATTAATAGCCCAATGACCAAAGAGTTCGGGTCTCTCCCCTCTCCTTCATATTTTGTGTGATCTTGATGTGACCTTGATGCAATATTTCTCGCGGAATCACTTTTTTGTGTTTTTTTTTTGAAATTTTTAGTTTGATGAACAGTGTTGAAACTTTGTTCCCTGATGGCCATTTTCCAGAGGACGACTGAGCCGGAAGGTCGGTTGTTTTGAATTACAGTAGGTACTCTGTCCTGTTTTTGTCCTTCAACGGAGTTTGCTAGAAATATTTCCATTTTTCTTTGTGTTTTAGGGACTTTGATACTATTGAATCATATACTTTTACAATTGAAGCCTTGAAGGAAGAAAAAATAGGCCTATTAACTATTTGCTAGAGTTAACCCTTGTTAGCTCGAACGTCGAGTTAGTGAAATCTTTGGTGTCTCGAATTCTTTTCAATCCTCTTGGTAAAATCATTTCATAGGCTACTCAAAAAATGAACTACACATCACCCGGACTCATTTTACGGTTATATTTTCCCCCTCTACAAGTCGAAGAGATAAAAAACTTCCATTATTGGAAATTCATAAGATTAGTTGAGTTCTATAACTTGCACTACTCGTAGAAGTCAACCTATAAACCTCGTATCGAGGTTTTCTCTACTGTCCTCCGTCCCATGAACAGCAGATCGCAACTATAGCATAGCCGGTGATGTAGTGCAGGGGTTGTCTGCTGTCTGTCACAATACTGCATTCTTTGTTACCCTTGTAAGTCGTTTTAAACCAAGAATTACTGCAACTTGAACTATTTTACCAAGGGAAACTCTTCAACTGGAAGACATCGTCGTCCCGCACATTTCGAGCCAGGAGAGACCATTGTAGTTTATGCTGATAAGCACGGATAACAATGTTGTTAAATAGGTTATGCCGTACCAAGGAATTATAAAAAAGTGGACACCGGATGCAGATGTGAAAGTCGGACGACGACAAATTAAAAAAGGGCCTTAAAAAGACCAATCTTGTCGAGTGTGTCAAGCTTTGGACCATTTAAAATCAGTGCAGATTTGTCTGGTTTGCCAGACGACAAGGTTGGACCATTTAAAATGAGTGCAGATTTGTCGGGTATGCCAGGCGACACGGTTGGACCATTTAAAATGAGTGTAGATTTGTGGGGTATGCTAGGCGACAAGGTTGGACCATTTAAAATGAGTGCAGATTTGTCGGGTATGCTAGGCGACAAGGTTGGACCATTTAAAATGAGTGCAGATTTGTGGGGTATGCTAGGCGACAAGGTTGGACCATTTAAAATGAGTGCAGATTTGTGGGGTATGCTAGGCGACAAGGTTGGACCATTTAAAATGAGTGCAGATATGTCGGGTATGCTAGGCGACAAGGTTGGACCATTTAAAATGAGTGCAGATTTGTCGGGTATGCTAGGCGACAAGGTTGGACCATTTAAAATGAGTGCAGATTTGTCTGGTATGCCAGGAGACAAGGTTGGACCATATTTGAAATGAGTGCAGCTTTGTCGGGTGTGCCAGGAGACAAGGTTGGACCATTTAAAATCAGTGCAGATTTGTCGGGTGCGCCAGGCGACAACGTAAGACCATTTAACATCAGTGCAGATTTGTCGGGTGTGCCAGGCGACAAGGTTGGACCATTTAAAATGAGTGTAGATTTGTCGGGTGCGCCAGGCGACAACGTAAGACCATTTAACATCAGTGCAGATTTGTCGGGTATGCCAGGCGACAAGGTTGGACCATTTAAAATCAGTGCAGATTTGTCGGGTATGCCAGGCGACAAGGTTGGACAATTTAAAATGAGTGTAGATTTGTCGGGTGCGCCAGGCGACAAGGTTAGACCTTTTAAAATGGTCCAAGCTTGACGCCTGACTCACCCCCGGTAAAGTTGGACCCAAACATGGTCCAAGCTTGTCGCGGTCCTCGAAGCAATGTACCCAACATGGCATCATGTCATGTTATTCCACAGCGGACTCGATGCAGCGGACGATCGTGTGGCCGAATAACGTGAGTGGCGGCTGCTTCCCCTCGTCGCCGCTGCTGCTGCCCCAGCCCCAGCCCATGGGTCATCTGCTGCTGGACCGGCTGGTTACCCTGGCCGCCCCCACCCCGCCCCCGGCCCCGCCCACGCTCCCGCCCCTCGACAAGCGCCGCCCGCCCGCCCACGACCCCGCCATCACAGGTAACCACCAGCACCACACACGCCAGTAGAGTCCCGCTGTTCGGTTTAGCGAGATCGTCGGAATAGGCAGAATCCATAAATATACTGCATAAATACGGCATTGACATTTTATTACTACCGTCACGTAGTTCATTATGATGGTAATCATATCGACACGCAATGACAATTAGACCCGGAAAAGCGGCCTCTAGTTGTAAAACTTTGCAAAATGCCGGCACATACCGAAATACTGATCGAACATAGTAGGTAATGCAACTTATCAACAACAATCTTAACATTGAGAAGCGGCCGCATTAGACACAGAATCGCGTCTATGATGACCGTGAATTTCGTTAGGGTAATACTCGGGTAGGTAGGCCTATACTGTCGGAAATAACCTATACCACGGGACGACCGGGATTTCCTTCGGTTTTCCAGATAACCTTTTGTTTTTTCCTGGCGGAATGTATTCGGAATACTGTTAGATTTCGGAAAAGAAGGATTCTATGCAGTTAAAAATTTGGTTATAATATAACGTTATACACAAATAGAAGTGTTCCGCCTAGCCGCGGAATACCAGCGGAGCTTTTTTTTAGCATATAAAATATCGTTTGGAAACTATTTGACAGCTCTATCAGCATTTGAATTAAAGAAATTCCATGGTCAACAAGAATCATTTCTTTTTCCCTACCTGGTTAACAAGAAGTACAGTAGGCCTAATCTCATAACAATGCAGTATATGAATCACAACTCACTAACTAAAAATATATAGCCTATAATTGATTAACATCAACATTCAGAATAATAAATTCGACAAATGTTGTACTTAAGACTATGGCCTATATACTCTCTGTTCTGAATCATTCTTCCTCAGAGAAAAGCTGCGTCCATAAATTCCCTGAACCGGCCTTGACATTTTAACCAGTAATTCTTGACTTTTATATTGGCTCCAGTATTAAATTTCTTCAACTGTCAGATACCTTATCTTGTCTATACAAGGGCAGAATTTATATTTAGATGTTTGTTACGTACGTTTTAAAATCATTCAACACAAACTTGTACATCTTTATTAAGCTTGCATATCGCTTGGAAAATATCCTAGGAAAAAGATTATTTCGGTGTAATCTTGAATTGAAATCCCAAAACAATTTTAATGGTCCAATGGAGTTTATATAGAATCAAAACAAAAGAGTTGGTGAATGTAGCTGACTCAACTTCCAAAGCGCGAACGTGCGGTGCGTCCCAGTAACAAACATTTATTTTATTTATATATTTTTTTTACCGATGAACATCGTAGGCCTACTGGTGATAATGACTTATTTTGTTAAATAAAAGTAAAGTAAAAGGATAAAACAACTAAGCAATTAGTAGAATTGTAATTAAATTTTCATATCAAATATTTAGCAACAATGATGATAACAACAATCAAACGTTAACTTAGTGGTAAAATCCATGTTACATTTTCAACAAATTCATACTAGATTGACCTTGAAACATCAAAACATCCCGCTCGTCTTGAAAATGAAAAACCCCTCTCTGGGCTCGCATTACAACCTACAGTCTGTGACTGATATTACTATGACCAAAAATAATTGTTTAAGAGGGCGTTGAAGTGCCTCCATGTTGGATTTATTTCCCATAAGAGCAATGCTAAACTTGTCCCCGGCATTTGTCATATAATTTCTTTATTTTTTGTCCGATTGGTTAAGAATAATTAGCGTTTGAATCACAATCAAATTCCACGTTCCTTTTGCGAGATCGATTCTTTGTAAATAATTTATAAAATTCTGTAGAAAATGTTTTAAAAGTAGTAAAAAACTTGATTTGTTATTTCAAGTAAGTAAAAAACAAAAATTTTTATAAAAAAATCCTCTCGCAAACAAAATCCGCCTTGATGAACCCTTTATTTAGAGCTATAAACAATTATTTTCTGATTATAAATAAAAGAGTTATTTGACATCCCGTTTAACATTGCTCTTATGGGGGAAAGGCGAAATTTGGATTGACTCCAACGCCCTCTTAAGTTCACCAAGCAAATGCTCGGCCCCCAGGTACTTGATTTAAATCAAGTATACAGGTAGATCGAGAAATTTACCACCCTGCTCCCAATCGGATGACATTATTTATGCTGTAGGAGTTGATATATTTTTATGCAAGTCCCCAAAGGCTTGCACAATCCACATCACCTGACCGAGACCGAGGAAATCATTGTGGGCATTATCACGAATGATGTAACAGTTTTTTTCTCGTGATTCACTGCGGCGCGTGAGTCACTGAGTCAGTTCCAACTCAGCTATCACACACATCAGACATCACACATCAGCTATGTCACTACCACTGGCACACTAGCACACGCTGCACGATGGGCCACGCCAGGGCAAGTCGGTATCCTACATTACAGTACAGTTACAGTACAGTGTTCTCTACTAACAACTAATTATAATTTTAGAGATTATTTTATTAATATATATTTTTTGTATTGTATTTTTGTGGGCTTGAGTGAGCTTTATGTTCTGTAACTTCTTAAAATATATATGAAAGTGATAATTTTTTATTGCTATTATGTCCTCAAAAGGCGTTGATGTATTTATAAGTTGATGTTCCAACTAATATAAACCCAATCGCTTTAAACGGAGAAATAGTACCGGTACCCATAAGCGGTTTGCTGAACGAGAACTCAAGTTAATTTTGCCATGACGATAAATGGTATATCAACCTTATATTGTTTGGAGTTTATGTAGATAACAGTGCGTACTATTTTATTTGCCTTAAAAATCGTTTTACGTTTAAGGAATGAGAGTTAAAGTAGTTAAAGCAAAAAAAGCACTGATTAGCTCCATTAGAGGCGATGTTAAAACTGTCAGCTGTAGCCCAAAGGTGACTTCACTATTGCCGGCAGGGACACTGAACCATTCGTATTCCACCATGCTCTACTACTGTATGTCAGCTCACGGCTCACGTTCGAAATTATTGTCTCAGGACTGTTTTGATGAAACAAAATATACATATGCCCCAACGCCCCCCCTCTCCCAATTATTTCCATTTGTCGGCAGTGACGGGTGTAACTTAAGTCCATCTTACTCATAACACTGAGAACGTTTTCACAAATTGTTAGCATATCCGTACCATTTCCCTTCGCAAGTGGCCGGTACCTTGGACCTTGAATCTGACGATAGGACACCTGTAGGACTGGTGTGTTTGTGTGCTTCCAGCCAGCGCCACATTTCACAGAAATTCTATATAATCGTTAGTAACATGAAAATGTAACAATAATCCTATAAAATCATTTGTAATATCATTGACTATAAAATATAAAAAAGTAATAACATGAGCACATACTACATTATGACTTTATAACAATCAAACTTACTCTATAAGATAGAATGTACATCCCACAGTTCTTACTCTGTGTGTTCTATCCCCGCGTATTCGTATTGTGTATTCAAGGTTATTGTAAACAAATAACAAATATGGTTTTGGGATCTGACTCTGTGATTGCGTTTGTAACGGTCTGTCTAAAATAATTTTTCCTGAGAATGAGAAGGTCGAAAAGTGAAGGTTTGTATTCATATAACTTACTATGTCAAATTAAAAGTTATCGTAATTTGTTTCATAATGAGCTATTTATAATAATTTTTATTTACATTCGTACAGCCAAAGGTGTTTTTCCGAAGCTATATGGTGAAGCCTCATCAGACAGTCATCAAAATTAGAATGTGATAAAATCTCGAAAAAAAACTTAATAAATTCTATAGAAGCCTTACTTTTATATTCTATTAAAATCAAATTAAACTTTTGTAACCTTGTAGGCTAGCCTTTTAAATGTTCGTATACTAGGCCTATGTTTGTAAACATACCTAAATCAATTTTCATCTTTATAAAATTTCAAGAAGGGGGGGGGGGGGCGCTACCGTGCTTTCTCACCCTAGATTGTATTTTCATGTTGTTGCTTGTCACTAGGCCTATAGGCCTACTGAACCAGTGGCGTAAACTTATATACCGGTAAGAAATAGGCTATTTGGGGGGGGGGGGGGTTGTGGTACATCCCATGCCCCCCCCCCCCCCCACCACGGTAGGGGAGTCTGTGAGTACCAATGTTTATACTCTGCAAACAAAAAATGTGCAAGAAGAAAGGCAACTGCTACACACAATGCGACATTTTATGTGATAGGCCTAGGCCTAGGCTACTGTATAGGCTAACGTGATAGGATAATGTATATCACATTTTCTTTTATGTATGCTTCATTTAACAAAATGATCAATAAAGTAGAAGCCCTCAAATCCAGCCACCTCGGGACTGGACCACTGGCCAGGGCGAAACTTCGTTATCCAACTCCACCGTTATTATCGATGTGGAAATTTCAATATTGCGATAATAATGCTTTTCTATCGATGATACAATTACACAATATGATTACGATTTTATCTCCTGGTTTAGTTTTGTTGTAATATTTGTTGTAATATAATTTAACATACCTTTTTACAATAAAACAAATATTGCAAACAAGTAACTGAAAATAACTAAAACAAGTACAATAACTGATGTAACCTGTAACATTATCAAAGAACAACACAAAATAAATTAGCCTACCCAAGTTTATTGTCTAGGAGTATCTTATTTGTGAGAAGAAGCAAACTTCGTTAGACCTAAAATGGCGCCACACAAATGCTGCCAAATACGACTTAGAAATTAAAAGGTACAGTATTTTTTGCAATTGTTTTTACGGAATATGCATTTTAAATGTTTCCAAACACCATTGATTTGTTGTTATAAACATCACTGTCAATAAAAGTGACGGATAAGTTATTTGCGGTTAGATTGTTAGGTTAGATTATTTATTATGAGTAGGCCTATATTATAAATAAATTACCATATTATGATTATACAACGCACATCTTAACTCAAACGATTACGAAAAATCGAATGATTGCAATATCGAAATTTCCACATCGACAATAACGGTGGAGTCGGATAACAAAGTTTCGCCCCGGCCGGATTTCAAAATGGCTGGATTAACCGGCGGTTTATTAAACGGGTTAAACAGAGACCTTAATTATATGTGTGTTCCAACAATAAACTATTAGGGTGTATTTAACAATGAAGGGTCTCAAACTTGTCCAATCAATAGTATATCGACTTTGTAACAATCATGATTTGCTCGCTCAGACGTTGTAGGCCTAATGGCGCGGAAATGACGATCAGACAACGGACAAGCGATAAAACTGCATTTAATGGACACTGGTGTTTTGTTAACGAAGGCACTATGTATAAATGGGACCGTGATAGCGACTAAATCCGTCTAGTTACCTAACTTCCTTTTCAGATAAATAAAATATTTTGGAACCTCATTTCAGAGGGGGTGGGCTGCCCCCCTTTAAATACGCCCCTGTCCTGCCCTATAATCAAATAACTTGAAATTATGGATCAATCCTTCAATTAGTTGAATTCCCAGTCTTAAATTTAAAATTAGGTCTAGCCTAGGTGGATGAGGGAAAATCTTAGGTGTAGGCCTAGTATTTTTCTGGGGAGGGGGGGGGGGTAAGCATTGTGCCATAACCCCATTATCCTATGGCATCAAACTACAATAATGCACAATCCAGTGAATGTTTGCTAAGTGACTCCATCGTTATTAGCAAAGTTTGCAATGAACGTGCTAGGCCTATTACAATCTTGTAATGTGTAGGCTAAGTTAAGTTTTAACTTAAGTACCGTACCTAATCAATTTTTAAATCCATCCATGTCATTGTTAAGTGACAAACAAATAACTAAAACTAAATCTAAATGGATAACCAAATTTTTGCAATATTTGATATTCTTAATTCCTTTACACAGCTTATATTTCAACTTTTGAATGGACATGTAAGAGATATGGATAAACACACATTTTTTACAACTTTGATAATAGGTAACGTATTGATGGATTTGGATAACGAACTAAAGCCTACATATCCATTTCAAAGCTAGGGCTAGAGTCGTTTGTGCGCCGTTGCAGGGATGATGCCGTGCGCCAAGTCCAGTGTGGTGATCCAGCAGTTGTCGGCGCACTCAGGGCCGTCACCGCTGCTCAACCCGCAGTTTTCTGCGATCGCCAGCTCTGGCTCCGTCCTCATACAGCACATCAGCGGCTCCAACGCCAACGCTATCCCGCCCACCATCCCCGCCATCATTCCGCAGCACAGCCACACCGGCTCGGTGAGTTCTGCCTACAGTTACGGTCACAAGAACTGGCCTAACCTTACGCGTGGTTACACAAGCTAGTCTAATTAACCCACGGTCACTCAAGCTGGCCTTACTTAACCTACAGTCATCCGAGGTAGGCTAATCAAACTTAACCTGGTTTGACTCGCCCAAGCCTAACCTAACGCCCAAGCCTGGCACACAAGCTAGTGTAAGGTAGTGTGGTGTGATGTGGCATGTAGGCTAACTTAAGTTTAACCGGACCTAACTAAACTCGTAGTGAAATGTAACCCATGCCCTGGTGTGACATGGCTTAACATAAGTTAACCTGGTTTAATTCTTATAGGCTAGGCCTAACTAATGCCTAAAGATAAAACTGATGTTAGGCTTACTTTGGTTCATCAATCTGTAAACAATTAGAATGCGTTGTCAGGATGTAGAAACGACAAACTTTACAAAACTATTACAATTAAAACAAATAATTTTATTGTGTTTTTATCATAACATTTTTTTGAAATCACATGTAACGAAACAGATTTTACAAGTCCATATTATGTGTATGAAACTAGTTTACCATACCGGTACTCTCTATCTGTTAACTAAATTTGCAATTTGGGCCACAATACAGTAATAAATGGTGCTATGTAAATTGGTTATTACAAGTGGAAATGATATTTTTCTGTATTTTTACAGTTGGGTTAAATTGTTATTGCAAATATGAATAAAAAGTTTAATAAGCTTGCTTACATAAACTAATAATAAATTCAAAATAAGTCTTTTCAAACTAACATTTACTTTTAACAATTATAAACCCTAATGGTGTTGATATATAGAGGCAACTCAGACTTATAATAGGCCTAATCTTTTTTAGCCTAGTTCCTTCACTTTTAGTAGTTGTGCCTAAATTCTACATTTTGTCCTGGAGGTATTACTTCTACATCTTTCCTTGAGTGATGCTAACACACTATTGTTATCCAGGACTGTAGAGAGAAGAGCTAGCCCTCTCCATAGATGTAGACGCTCGCAGCGCGATCCCGACCCCCTTTTCCCATCCTGCCCAGCCCCACCACTCAGTGAAGTCGCTTTGGGACAACCTATCCGTATGCAGGACAACCTAGCCCTGTTAGCGTTGTACCGTCTTCTTGGTCGGTTTTTGGTGATTTACAATTTTTTCGTAGTGATTAACTATTTTTTAATTTTTGAGTTCTTCAGTTGACTTTAAATATTGATACAGTAAATGGTTGGATAAACAGTAAATGTAATAATTATTAACACAAACAAGCAACGAATTGAAGGCATAGGCTATCTCAAACTGACCATCGGCGCAGCTCGACCCTGACTGATCATTGGCGCAGCTGGACCCTGCCCTATTTCCTTTTAAAACTTAAATTGTTTAATCAATATATGATTATACTATATGGTAAATAATAATTTTCAGTTAATATACTTTTTTACCAAAATCCGTAAAAAAAAGAGACAGGGCCTCAAGAGACAGGGGGCCTCATCTTCAGGCTTTTTTTATTTACGGTAGCAAAATTTTACCTCTGCATAGGCTATGTAAGAACACCATGTATTTTTGAAGACCAAACAAAATCTAACAAAATATTGCCTATCACCTGAGGAGAGATCAGCTCTCATTGGTGAACAAAAGCCACGGCGCCGGGCTGCCTCGTGTCGCTATTTGACGGCTACACCACCGAAACCAAAATATTTTGCAACCGGTCCTTTTTGGCCTCAACTAAAAAAATATTATCGTGTGTGTTTGTTGATCCAAATATATAAGATACTGTACAAGAGATGTATAAAATAAAAGTGTCGTTTAATAAAGTCATAAATGAATTTGCCATAATGAAGGCAAGGAACAAAGGTTTTTGAATTGGTAGTTTTTGTGAATGGTAAATTAGTTAGTTTTATTTTTTTTTAGTTTATATTCATACCTTCATATTTGTAAAGTTTTACTTAAGAACCAATACTGATGAATTGTGTAATGGCTTGGATGTGAATTAAGTTGAGGGTTGGTCTTGAGTAAATAGTAACGTTAAAGAGTAACTTTGTGTAATTCTTTCAATTTTATAAATTCGTTATAGAAAAATGACAGTTTAGTAGACGTTTAATTAGGTTTAAACAAAATAATGTAAGTAATAAACCACATTCAAATAAATTGCATTTTAAATTTTCCCTACAAGCTTAGCCATTTCAAAATACTTAGACCTAACTAAAACCATGTAGTAGCTCTCCAATAAGGACTCTCGACCCAGCCCAAGTGCAGGTTTCATAAAATATTTCATATACTGTAGGCTACCGGTATACCTAAATACATTTTTTGTTTGTATTTTACAATAATACAAATAAAATATTTATAATATACTTAAGAGAAGAAGGCATATTGTGAGTATTAATACAAAATAAATGGGGGGGCCTCACACCGGAACTTTGCCCCGGGCCACAAAAATTCTCTCAGCTGCCCTGAATTTTATGACAAAGTTACATATACGACAAATTAAGTTGTAACAACAATACACAAACTGTACGTTTAGAATTTATTCATTTATCATATATAAATTATCTTTATAAAGCAACCACAATATTTTTACCTAGGTTATATATTTAGTTCATTGCAACAGCAGCCTTTTCTTGCTTTGGTATTTGTCAAATGGTCAGTTTTGTTTACAAAACAGTGCTTTTAATCGGCAAATGATTATATAATGCATAAAATGATGCAATCAACATATTTATAGATGATGGAAAATTAAAATCCTTTTTAAAGATGCCAAATAGAAACACTACATATTAACAGCTTTAATAGCCTTTTATCAGTCTTAATATTTCAATTTCGTGGTTGTCAAGAATAATGTTAAGTTCCTTAAAACCGTATTGGAATAAATGATAAATGTTTGTAGATAACCTTAAAATATAACGTATTAAATCCAAAATATGCAACCGAGCAAGCGCCACTATAGTGTGAGTATGCGGCGCTGTAGAGTGATGTCCCGACGCTATGTCACAGTGGAGGGAGATCGCATTTTGAGCGCCTATGGGCTAGCTCTTCTCTCTACAGTCCTGATTATAAATTTTAGTTTGATCTCTTCTAGGACCTATAACTCTTGAATTGGACTGGCTACTATTGTGTAAACTATTTTCTTACATTGACTTGTTATTGTCCAGTCAAAATACTCTTAAAAAATTGTAAAATTGTTTTAAACTTGTTTTGATATCAATACTTGGTAAAAAAAAAACAAAAAAACACTTAGTATGGACATTCAAAAACATAATTTATAAAAAGACAGTGTTATGTTTAGTATTTTGGAAATATAAAATTCAATTTATTAGAAATACTAGGCCTACCCTAGTTGATTTAGTCTTTTGAAGTGTTTAATACTTTGATTAAAACTACGTTTCAAATAAGTGTTTGTACTTAACTCTGGTTGATATATTAATTCATAAAAACCCACAGTATTTGATTGAATTTTATACATTTAAATTATCTTATAGGCATAGGCCTAAAATTTCAATGAATTATTGTGACGACATAAAAACTGTCCTAAATTCAAAATTGACATTGAAAAGGGTTATCATTTGACACGGCATTAAAGTAAACTCATAAACATTCTCTAGATTTGCAGGAGTTCCATTAGCGCGCGGGCAGCCGATTTGGTAAGTGTGGATTAAGTTTCACTAGAAGAGTAACATAAGACGCTTCTGAAGAAATTTTTTGCACTTGACTAACAAAAATTGTTGTTGGCATGATAGTTTTACTCAGTGATCTTGTTGCTAGCGACCATGGAACACCACAGACTGGGAACGTTACACGTCAGTTGTAGACTATGTTTGTAGGGAAACTCAATTCCGTTATATGTGTATGAAAGTAATTTACCGGTACTCTTTATCTGTAAATCTTGAATAAAATCTTTAGTGCTCCGGCATTGCTCAATACCTACTGTCATTTTGCCGTCACTGACATCAGTGCATCTACTGATCCTCAAAGTTGATTCTAAATTTTTTTTCCCCTCACCATCGCTCATATTGATGTCCTCAATTGTCAATGAATTACCTCATATGCTCCACCAGGGTGTCTACTGGCCACAGAAGTCCCTGCAAAGTCACTGATTTTCATTTTGGAGAGCTGGTAGATAGACACCCCGTCTACTCACTCATTTCTGCATACATCCAAACTTGCAATCATTTGGTTTATTAAAATTGTGTCCAAAAAATAACACGGGAACTTGTAAAGGATGTAGGACGGAGCCCTGGTGTATTAAAAAAAAAAAAAAAAAAAAAAATAGGCAAAAGCCCAATTTAACAACCGAATACAAGTCTAATATATAAAGTAGTGGGGTTTGGCCACTCCTGGGCCAGGTCAAGGTCAGGCGGTTGTAACTGTTGTAGGTATTATCTCCGACAGCTATTCTTTATTTTTGCTAAATTTTAGCTCAATATTTTCAGTAGTTTTTGCGTTGCTAGCCTGTGGTGTTCCCTGAGTGGCTGCGTGTGCGTGTGTGCGCCGCGTGTTGATGGCTGCGTGTGTTGCAGGTGCTGATCAGTGCGCAGCAGCTCACCACCGAGGCCCAGCCACAGGTCGTCATCAGCCACAGCCACCAGGACCAGGTAGCCTACTACTATATACTATAGCCTAGTCACTCTAAATTTTAATTGAAATATCTTGACAGTAGAGCAGTCTGTTCCTGCGCCGGATGGTCCCCTGCAAGGTCTGTAGAGGAAGAAGCATAACTTCTTCCTAAGGTCAGCTGAATAGCTATTTTTTGTGTTCCGGATATGAATCGTCAAAACTAAAACGGATGTCAAGTTACGTTATTATATTTACCATTACACAGCTGATTGAAAAAGAGAATCAAGCAGTCTTGCCACGGGTACGATATTTATCGTAACGACACCATATTACTCTATTTTACATTCGGATTATTAGTTAATAACAAACCATTAGGTAATGACCAAATTAACAATTAGCAATCAAGGTAAATAGAAAACCATAAACTCTACCCTGGTGTGCTTTGAAATTCCTTATTTAGTAATAGTTGAGACAAAAAATCCTCAACACAAAGAGAACAATATTTGTTTCCTGCAGCGTTGGCAACAGTTGCAGGTAACTAAGAGTAAAATGTTGGTTTTTTAACACTTTTTCTACCAACAAAACCTCTGTGGCGACATCCACGGACGTTGCAGAAAGTGACACCATTGCTCTTATGGGATGTAGCTCACCTGGCCCTGGCCTACAGTCACCTTGGGTCCCCTGCACAACAGTTGTCAATGTTACACAGAAGTGGAGGTCAGGAGTCAACCAGTCGTGATGGTCAATAGATTCCACTTTACCATGTAATGTTAGGGAAATTACCTTAAATTGTTGTTGAATTGGCTATGTCTTTGAATTTTAATGGGTATTGTAAGCACCAGACAAGATTTGTTTATATTTTTTGGGTGCTCATAAAATGAATAAACCAATTTACTTTATATTTTAGTTTTTTAACAGATTTTTTGTTCAATAATTATTCCAAATTATAATACACAAGCTTTTTTTTATAAAAGCACCATATTCTTATGAGTAACAATTTTGTAAAACTTGTATATGTTAAACCTGTGTGTGGTTTATCTTCCATTTGATTTTGAAAATATTTAGTTAAGTTCTTTTGATTTCAATTTGTTTGACAAGTTGTTTCAAACATAAAGACAGAATCACATTTATTTTTTGAAAAAAAATCATTAAGTTACTTTAGTTTAAAAACGTCGGGAAAAGAAGTCTACGCAAAAATGAATTAGTCTCAGTTTTTTATTATTAAAACAAAAACAATGAAAGCTATTCAGACTTTTCAAGATTTTTTTAACTACTGTAAAACCAATTAAATCCCCCCCCCCCTTTTCACAGCTGATTCCTCCCATAGTCCGACCATATTATACACACACACGCTCAGTTGGTGAGACTGGTCACACTAAGCTTTATTTTGTGTCACCACCTGTCAGTCCAGCCATGGAAAAGGGCTCTGACTCTAATCTTGCACTGTTTTATATTTTTTAACAGCAATACTGTCAGGGGTTTTCCTTATTTGTTGTTCTCCATTTGAATGTTAAACATGATCACGATGGTCCCATCATGGTCGCTTATGAAAGATTATACAGGGTGTATAAAAAAGAATTATCTGATTTTATAGGTTTATAATTTGAAAACAATAATGATCATATAGACATTGGGTTATTTTTATACTAAAGGATAACTAATAAAGGTTTTTTACATGCCATTTACAGGTGCTCAATATTGCCCCCTTTAGACGCACAGCACAAGTCTATGTGATACTCAAATTCGTCTCAGACCTTAGCTAGTATGTTTTGAGTGATGGATTCGATGGTTACTCTGATTTTTTTCTTCAGTTCGACCAAGTTGTTAGAAGGGGAGGCATGTAAACAGTGTCTTATACAAACCCCCACAAAAAGAAATCACAAAAAGAAATGTCTGGTGACCTTGGCAGCGAGTGATTAACAAGGAATGGCTAGGTCCAGTATGGCCAATCCATCTTTGAGAAAGCCTGACATTTAAAAACTCTCTCACATGATTTCTTTTGTGTGGGTTTGTAAAAGACACTGTTTATATCCCTACCCTTCCCACAACATTGGTTAAACTGAAGAACCACACCAGAACAGCAATCAAATCTATTACTCAAGACATGCTAGCTAAGCTGTAGGACCAATTTGAGTATTGCCTAGACATTTGCTGTGCATCTAAAGGAAACCATATTGAGCACCTGTAAACAGTATGTAAAAAACTTTATTAGTTATCATTTAGCATAAAAATAATCCCATGTCCATAGATCATCAGTTTTGATATTATAAATCTATAAAATCGGATGATTCTTTTTGATACAACCTTACATTTTTAAACCACCTATAGAAAGGGGTTGAAGTAAAGCCTCTCAGGAAGGCAATGATGCACTTTACACCCATAATACACAAATGACCATCGTTTGGTGGTTGGCAGTCGTCAGCGACAGTGATCAGTCCGCACGTGCTGGGCCAGTTGTCGTCAGAGCTGCTGTCGTCGCACGGCCACGCGCCGCCGCTGCCGCTGGTGATAGCTGCGCCACCCACACACACTGACCCATCGCACCTGCCACCGCACACACACGCTCTACAGATAAAGGTAACGGATCATCAGTTGGGTGAGTTACAGGAAACCCTCTCCAATAGAAGATGTAACCATACAGAAAAACATGGTTTTTCCCAGTTTTGGATCCCTTTTACCAACTTATGTTCTACAAACTTGGCAATCATTTATTTGAATAGTTACATTACAGCTATCATACCTTTGAAGTTTGAAAATGTAAGAATATAATTCTCAGTTACGCTTAAAAATAACTTAGTTTTACTTATTTTAAAAACTTTTTTGCTCTGATGCAAGTTTTCTTTGCTCCAGGTATGAGGGCTATTGTCCAACATTAATTTACAAGAAAGTACTTTTTTTAACAATAAATATTCGAAAAGAAAGAAGAGAGTACCAAAAGATAAGAATCCCGAAGCATGTGTTTTTACAGGGGTGAAGAAACTTAAGTCAGATAACCTAACACATCAGTTAAAGCGAGGTTCTACATAAAAATGCAAAATATGTCGAGATGAAAACGACAGCTCGGTGCTAGAGCTCTGGTCTCACATGCCATAGTGATCCCCAATTCAATCCCAGTATCTCTAGATCACCGCACAGGCTTATTGTCAAGGCTAGCAGTGAAGGTTTTTGAAAAAATAATAATTTTTTCATTTTTACTTTGATTTTGGAGCTGATGAAGTTTCTAATGTGTTATTTGTTGTTAAATCATATGATTTCCCTTTTGAAAGTCTAATGACATTGAAACTAATTTTATTTTCAGGAATCACCAAAAGCGGAAGTCGAAGATGTACCTGAAGAAATACAACTGGAGGAGAAAATTGAACAAGTTAACGGTTGTAGGTCACAGGTGAGTTTGAATATATATATATTAATGAGATTATTATAATTTTCTAGTTATAAGTCAATTAATGTCACATGATATTTTGGGATCTGAAATTTCACATACTAAAGCGCTTTTGCGTTATGCCAACTCGTGGAAAATGTAGACTTGACAAAAGTTTCTTCTTTTCATTTGAAAATTTACATCGCAAAAAATAATTTTTTTTGTGGAATTGGTTATTGGTATTATATAAAGGTTCATACCAAATATGAACTTCCTACAGCATTCCATCACTGAGATAAAAATTATTAAGTGGAAAAAACAAAATGGTAGATATCTGGGTAAATATGCATTTTTGGATATACCTTCATAATATGACCTTTTTTTTGCTTATTTTGAAACAATTAACCACATCATGAAATTTGTTGACGGACTTTAAGGCCACCCTGTATAAAAAAGGAGAACACACTGATTCTCTTAACTATTATTGTCAAAGATTTTAGGAAAACGTATGCTACACAATCAATTGATTCCCTATTTTGTAAAAAAATTTAGATTTTGAAGAGCATGGAAATCAAGAAAAAAGATCCGCAATCAGTGCTCTTGTAAGTTATGTAAAAACTGTTTTAGAAAACTTAGATAAAAGGAACTATATTGTTGGGGCTTTTATTGACATGGCAAAAAAGCTTTCGACAGTGTAAAACATTCAACTTTACTTAATAAGCTTAAAGGTTATGGTATTGATGGTCATAGAATAAAATTGGATTAGATCTCACTTGGATGATCGTAAGCATTATAACATTAAATACTTTAATATTGGTTTTATTCATGATGCTGTATCCCAAGTGAAATGTACGAATTATTCTGTACTTCAGGGATCTACCTTATTCCTATGTTATTTATTAGGTGTACCTGGTATCTTCATGATCATATCGAACTGTGTTAAGTTTCTCTATATGCAGTTTCTCTATAAGTCTAAATTTATGTGATACTTTAGTTCATCGGTAAGAAATTGTAACGATGTTAGAGGAATTGAAAAAAAAAAAAATTTAAACAGTAATGGTCTCTTACTTTATATGGAGAAAACTACTTTGCTTCAATTTACTTCAATTTCAATATGAATTTTAAAAAAAGAATTGACCCGAAGACTGACCCTTGGGGGACTCCACAACTTATTACACTCTCTTCACTTAAACAACCAGAAACTTTTACTCTTTGATTTCTGTTATTTAAATAACTAGAAAACCAATTAAAAGATAAGCCCGTATTCCAGCTAACCACATTTTATTTAAAAGTATATCGTGATCAACTGCATCAAAAGCCTTGGTGACGTCTAAATACATTGCTGCGCATATCAATCTCCATTTAAACCGTCTACTTTATCACAGTATTGTTTGTGTTGCAGGCGACGTCGCCAGTGCCATGTCTCAGCCCCGGTGTGGCAGGGGGAGAGAGTCAGTCCCAGTCGGAGGACGAATTGCCTCCGCCGCCGCAACAGGCTGACGCCAGCAACCAGACGGACAGCCTACCCGCCAGCAGCGACGATGAGGTGGGTGAGATGAGTGCATTTGGCCATGTTATGATTAGTTAAAATTGTTGGTATCAAAGATTTTGAAAATATGTCTTTCTTAAAAATTGATACAATTTGCCCAATACTTAAGAATTGTCTTTCTTTTGAAATAAATAGGCTTAACTTGTAGTTGGTTTGAAAATATTTACCCCCTGACCAGTTTTTGAATAATTGATTCTATCTCCATACAGGAGTTAATTTTTAAGAATATCTATATTAATAGACAAGCAATTTTCTTTTAATTCTCTTTTCTCAGGTTGTTAAATTTAATTCAAAACTCTTTATTCATAGAATTTTTTTTACATTTTATTGTGTCTCAATTGCACACGCATGTGCGAGACAATTAATCTAGACACTGGCAATTTTTTATAGTTCTTCATAGGGGCTGGTATTCACACGCTTACAATGTTTGAAAGTTTTAGCTTAAACTTCTACCAACAAATGTTTGATTTTAATTCCTGACTTTATGATATAAATGAAAATGTAACACATCAAGAATAACCAAACGTACTTTCAGATGATGAATACAATCAATACAAGACTAACAGTGATTAAATTTGCAACAATAAAAAGAACAATGAATAAATAATTTAAACAGATAACAATAAATAAATACTTAACAATTATATGAATAAGTTTATCAATATGAAAAGTGTAAATAAACCTCTAATATTCAAATAACACAACATAATATGCAAAACAACAGATCTGAAATTTGTATACTGAAGATTTGATCACATCTTTAAGTTTTTCTTTAAATCTTGCAATACTTGTTGTCTCACTGAGAATTCCCATTATTTGACCAGAATATTTATTAAGTATCTTTATTGAAGAATAGCAAAGCTGATTCCTAGATATGTCTCTTTTAAATGGTGGTGTAACCAAAGTTTGCAATTGAGAAGCTCTTGTATTTCGTTGATGGATTTTACTAGGTTGTGGGTGTGTACATTATAAGAGAAATCCGTGTATGAATACCGTTTGAAATGTAGTGTCCTATAAATGAGCATAATTCCACTATAATTTGACATCAGCGCCTACGGCTACACCCTTTCAAAATTTCAATGTTAATCTTTTGATAGAAGGGTAATAAGTTGAATTATTAGACAGCTGTTAGTGTTAAAATTTAATAAGTTGTAGTAAACCAGGAAGAATAGATGTGTCCGTTATAAAATATTTTAAAACTAATTGGTTCCAGACCAAGTGAATTTTTTGGTAGAGTTTCAATTTTGATCATGAGGCAATCTTTAGTTTGAATAAAGATACATTGTAATTATTATTAATCCAAATGGTTCTTGTTGGCAATATAATGGTAGACACATTCGTATCAATAGTACAATAAACCTTAAACGAGTCTCTTATTGATAATGTGGTCTTAAGCAAGTGATAAAAAAAGTGTAGATAAAGAAGTACTTGTTGAAACCTGTTTATAAAATTAATCATACTGGCTATAAACAAACAAATTTACTGGTAGATTTCTCGTCTGGAACAAAACAAAAGCAAAGTCTAGAATAAAAGGGACATAGGTAAATTATTAGGAAGTCTGACTGACCTTTGGCCACTAAATGTGATGGTTTGTGTTTGTGGTGGTGCACAGGTGGAAGGAGAGCCAGCCGTGGCACCCCCGACGCCCGATGTAGCGGCCCCGGCCCCGGCCCCCGCCCCGGTCCCTGCCCCCGCCAGTCCCCCGGCGGAGGAGGCATCCACCGCCCCTGTGGACCTGAGCGGCCTAGAACTGCTGAGTGCTGCCAGCATGGAGCAGTTTGAGAGGTCTGTAGATCAGTCTTATCTAAAACCTTTGAACCTGTGTGAACTTCACTTTTACATTTATAGCTTTGGTTAAAATCATTTTAGTGTATGTAAATAAGCATGCAAATCCTACAGTACCAAAAAGGCGTTAAATAGGTTGAAAAGAAATTGCATAAATTTCAAAGAAAGTAAACAATACTTACATGTTTTGTGATCTGGAATGTCACTCTAAACATTTTTGACTTGTAGGGAAAATTGTAGACATGACATGGAATCATTTTGAGAAACATCAAACAAAAAATATGTATCTTGAAAAAGGTAGTGATTTTATGAAACTTACATTCAAGTAACTTCATAAAATGTAATTCAAAATGCAAACCCAGTTATAACAGTTTACATTTGTAGATTTTTGTGTTCGGTTGGGCCAATATAGATTAAAGACATGATTTGAGAGTCAGCAACCTTACTTAAAATGATTTGTGATCAACATAAAATAAGGCCATATTCCACATCTATCAGCTTTGTATTTTTATTCTCTTGTACTTTTGTTTAAAATGAAGTGTCATAAGAAGACTTTCTTTAGTACAATTTTTTTGAAGTTTTCAAGAAGTCTCCATATCTCAAGTGAGCTTATAGACTCTATATTATCTCTTCCCAATTATGTTAGACAAAAATAAATTTATTCATACAAAATTATGAAGTGATAAGACAATGTGTACATTTCAGATCCCATAGTGCACCGCTCTTGGATGCTCCAAAAATAAAAATGGAAGTGGAAGACCCAGAGGAATCTCCTGCGATGGTTACCCCAACCGATTTGGTGATCAAGAAAGAAGTGGAACCGGTGGAAGAGGCTGTGGTGAAAGAGGAAGAGAGCGCTTCGGAAGAAACAGTTCCGGAAGCTCGTGAACCAGCAGAACTCTCAGGAGTGAGTGAGAGCGCAGACAGACCCTCTGATGGTGCAAGTGAGAAAGTGAATAGGCTCTCGGTCTGTGCAAGTGAGAGGGCAGACAGACTCTCTGTTGGGGCAAGTGAGAGAGTTGACAGGCTGTCGACCGGTGCAAGTGAAAGAGTGGAAGCACCAGGCATCATCGGAGGACTGGGCCTGTTGTGCGACGTCGTGCACAGAGTCATCGAGGAGGAAGCCGCAAACTCACGGCCGCACTCACCGTATGATGAGGGAGAGACTGACAACAAATACTCACGGTACGACGACGGGGAACATGACAACAAATACTCACCTTACGACGACGACGAGCATGACAACAGATCCACAGGTGAGCAAACCGACAGTTGCAAACTGACATTCTCTGGTAAATTAGTTCCAATCCTGTCTTTTAATCCAGTAAGGATTACAATTTTTGCAATGATTTAATCATGGGTTGAATCTAAAATTTTTTTAGATTGTTGAAGTCTTTAGTAGAAATTGTGTGAAACACAGATTTACGTATACATGGCTTTAAATGTAAATTCATTCCATCAAATACTGTGTGATCTCAGTAATAATCAATATCTGACCTAGCCTATAGTAAACGTTAAGCATAAAAAATTCAAAAGTTGAAGTTTGATAGTATTGTATACTCTTTAAGTCTGGTTGAGCTAAATCAACCAACGGATTGCTATAAGGGACACCGGATAACTTGATGAATGATTTCTAAACAGCTGGGCAGGCGATGGGGAGAAGGATTGAGCTTATGTAGAATATTAATCGTATTAACAACTTATCTTGTGAATAAAGGCAGCAACCGAAGCTCAGTGAAAGAGCTCTGGGTTATCACCAAGCGGGTCTGGGTTCAACTCCCGGTATGGGGACAATATGAGTGTTCGCCTGCTCCCTTGGTTCGGAAGTCACGTTAAGCCACCGCATTGAAAAAAAGTGCAGGAGAACTGTCAGTAGTTAATTACTGTTCTCCATCCACTGAAACCCCTATATTATTATGAATTTAAAAAAATAATTAAGTAGACTCTTGTGGAAAAACTGATATAGAAAATTTCTTATGCCAACGCAGGGCAGTCTGAGTCAGTAATCTATTGGCCAGCTTATTTTCTGATTTCTGTACAGGTGGTTATTCACTAAGATACTTTCTCACATTAAACACACACACACCCACTTACAAATCATACTTAAACTAGTCTGGCATACTGAAAAGTTTAGTTTTTTTTCACCATCTAATTAATTAGATAAATTAGAGTTTGCAAAATGGTGAACATTTGACCAAAATTTCAGTTTATCTCGACTATCTGCACCCAGTTAATCTAAAAAATATTTCATAACTGAAACATCCATTTTTCCTGTTTTGCTACAAGAGCAGAACCCTACCTTCATATCTAACAGTATGCACAGATTTCTCCTACGATGCACACAAGCTGAGAAAAAAGTTGGAAAATAAAAATGCTTTCCTATCAGTGTTTAGAATAATTCCACAAGAATAATATTAGAATTTTACAAGCTTATGGTTGAATCGCTAACATTTAACGTCATTAACTACTTGGAATGTATCTACATCCACGTAAAAAACTTTCAAACTATGCTAAATAAGTTTGGTCAATAATAATAATAATAATAATAATAATCTTTATTTGTCACAAGAATGTTCATACACATCATTGACAAAGTCATCATTATAATAAGAGTCACAAAATAAATTCATTGTAGGTAATATAAGAATTAAAAACTCTAGTTATGAAAGTCAAGTTAAGTAAAATAAAAATAGATAACTAGGTAAATAAGTGGATTCAAAATTAAAAATCCAGATATTTAACTTTGAAAAAGTCTTCAAGCTTATAAAAAGGATTCTTCAATAACCATGAGTAAAATTTGTTTTTAAAAGATTTAAAAGAATACTGACTTATTTTTCTCTCTAGGAAGTTGTCAATTTTTAGTGATAATACGATATGGCTTTTTTGTGTTTTAGTCAGGCGAGAGTAGTTAATAACAGTATTTGTTTTGTTACGAACATTATAGTCATGAAAAGAATGTATGAAGTTTAAAAATTGTGAATTTTTTATTATATAAATTACTAGGTCAAAAATGTATAAATTAATAATGGTTTGGAATTGTAGTTCAATAAAAAGTGGTTTACAGTGCTCTTTGGGATCACATTTTTTTAGCGTTCTTACAGCCTTTTTCTGAATTTTCAGAATTTCCTCAATTCGGGCACAATTTCCATAAAAAATCAAACCATATCTGAAAATAGATTGGAAATAAGCAAAATATGCTGTCCTTAAATACTCTTTTGAGATTGAGTGAGTGAGCCGATTTAGGAGAAAAATAACCCGTGATAGCCTTTTATTCAAATAATCAATATGCGAATTCCAGGTCAGATTATGATCAATGTTCATACCCAAAAATTTGACTGTATCAACAGACTCAGCTTTAAGGGAGCTTGACTTTTGTCTGAGGTTAAATATTATACTTTTAGTTTTTTCTTTATTAAATAAAAATCCGTTAGAGCTAAACCAATTTGTAGCAGTTGCTATTGCATCATCAGCCAGATTCTGAAGATTAATTAAGTCTGTACTAAAATTGAAAAAAGTTGTGTCATCAGCATAGAGCAATCGTTTAAAGGAGTTTTGTTGAACATCTCTTGCACCATGATTCACTTGTCTGCGTTGCAGGGTGGCCAGAGACGGACGACACAGCCGAAGACTACCGTGCACCGGCCCCGTTGCGCCGCCCCGTGCCCCACCGCCGACCTGCCAGCCCTGCTGACCCCGCCGAGCTTGACATGCGTGAGAAGCTTGCCCAGCTGCGGCGGCTCTACAGAGAGAAACAGCGGGAACTGTCCCGGCTGACTCTCGCACCACGCAAGAGCACCTCCAGCGACACTAGCTGCAGCTCCGGTAACTGTTATAACCACTACTGTTACTTTTCATTAGCGTGTTTTTAAACTGTTATTTTGTAACTGTTAAGGACAGTGTTGATCTCAAAGAACATTTCTCGTAAGTTGTTATCCTATACCAGTTACCATATAACTGGCTTACCGTTCTTTTATAACAACTGTTAATGCTAACGGTTCCTAAGAACACTTAAGCATTACTAGTTATTGGATGAGGAACGATTTATTGACTCAGTTAAGAAGAATATAAATAGGTTATGTTCGTGGTTATATAAGTACTATAGTAGGATTCACAAAAATAGTCCGATGAGAGTTGAAACATTGTTGCCAAATTTATTCTGAAACACATGTTTACACTGTATTTCACATGGTAAACTTAACAAAAATGACAACATTGCAGGGTGAGAGGGGGTGAGGGGGAACACAGCTGTTGAAATTTCCATCGGACTATTTTCGTGCATCTTACTATAGCTGATACCCGGCATGCTTTGCAATGCCAACCTGAAAATTGGTTTGATTGTTTCCATGACAACTACTGGAAGACAGTTTAAAACCCTGACATGGGTACGTTTGTGACTGTCCTGGGGCTAAGCCTTGAAGGCTACACAAAAACTAATGGCTTATAAACCTACTCCATGAAATTTTCCATATATGTACCAAGTTCCATGGCAAACGGTCCAATGGTTTCTGAGTCCATCGATCACATATATACATACATACTTCCTCTTTTATAGATATAGATATTATATTTAAATTTTGTTTAACTTCATCAGGGACCACATTTCATTGTTGAAACCATTAATTGTTTAACTCAGTAAATTTAATATTTCCATTCATCATAGTAAGTAATTTTATATTATAAAATAGGTATCACCATGTTAAGGGAGATGGCTAATCCCGAGTTTTTCCTCGCATTAATACAATTATACATCGATGCAAACAAAATATATTTGATAATAATTATAAATGAAATTGAAATTATACTTAAAACATACTTATACAATTACCTATAACACAGAAAGTATCACGAGGAAATAAACTCCGCACTGAGCACTTGCGAGTTAGAGCGCATGCGGAAAAACCTCTGCAAATTGTTACCGCATCACTGAAATGCAAATAACAAGGAACTAAGGGGTAGGTAGGGGGTATAAATAGCTTGAGGTGGTTCCCGGGATGAGGCACGTTAATTACTAGGCCGGACACGACTGCCGACACCCATTTTGAATGTTTATTTTAACAAAAACTGCACGTGCGGAGTAAAATCTGCATGCGCCCGCTCGAGGGTTAGTAGAAAATAGATATTTGCAACTTGGTACAGGTGACTGGCGACAGTTGGAGCAATCAGTGCTGTAATGTCTTTGGTGTAGCTTAATTCTAGTTTTTGTATGAATTTAAAAAGAGTGTACTGCACCAGATAGTGAAATAAAACTAATCTTTATCTTGTTCTTGCCAGATTATCCAACTTTTAACTGTTGAAAAAAATATTCTTCAAGATTTGAAATTTGAATCACACCATTATTAAACTTTACTGGATTAACTTGTGTCCCTTTTCGTGTGGAAGGCTGCCACAGCAAGCGGGGCCCCGGCCGGCCGAGAAAAAGCGGGGGCACCAAGCGGCCCCGCAGTCCTTCCCCCGCCTCGTCACCCCCGCCGCAGCTGTCCCCGCCGGTGCTGGAGCCGTGGAACCTGCCCCCGCCGACCCTCACGCCCCACAAGGCCAGCGTCATTCACAGAGAGGCTGACGTCCAACAGGTAACAAACAGAAGCGGAGCTACAAACTAAAACTGATAACCTACTTAAGTAGAACTTAAGTTTAAGTTTCTTTGTTCATGAAGAAGTACAGACTACAACATTTGAACAGTGTCAGGATAAATACATATAAATATCAATATTACATGCCTGCCTTAAGTGTAACAGACTTTTATTCTATAATATACTATACTATTATATGAGTAATGTCTGAAGGGATGTGTGTTCCACGATCTCGAAATCTAGCGGGTAGATTTTGCTTAAACTTTGCATTTTAGATTGTTTTTTCCAAAAATAACTTTGGAGACTCAATCCTAGAAAAAGTTGAATTTGGCCTAAATTTAAGTTTTCAAATAGTAATTTTTAACATTGTCCTTATGGGTTGCTATTTTGAGTAACGAAATAAGGGTTGCTATTTTGAGTAACGAAATAACAACGAAAAGTTGACAAATAAAAGTAAAGGACCATTAATTTTAAGCAGTTTTTTAACAGCTGTTATCTGTGAAGAGTCTGTTGTAGATTTGAATAGCTTAGTTGTAGATAGAATAGCTTGATTACCATGACACTATAACAAAAATGAATTAAAACCAACGAGCATGGCTCGGTTAACCTGGTACTAGTTAATAATAAAACAATAATTATTGTTTTCATCTTTATTAGGACTAAACGGCTGGGAGGTAAAAAAAAATTCTTCCAGTGAATAAAGAGTGGCATTTGCAAGATACTCTTTGAGCTGTTTTTTTAATTTATGGAATTTTTTCCATTTAAGATTTGCTGAGGTATCTTATAAAACATTTTGCTCCACCATATGACGTCCTTTTTCACAGAGATTAAAACTTTTTACAAGAACATCAACATACAATGGAAGCATTCCATCAATGCAGCCACCAGCTTATGAAATTCCATCGTGGAGTAACTTTAATGCTTTCCCACGAAATAATAAAATTATTACCAAATTTGGAACATTTACTAAAGGTAGTTTATAAGACATTTTTACACCATTCATTGTACAAAAATGTACTTGTTTATTAAAGGGATTATTTGATTGATGGTTGAGCAGGTGGAGTGGGAGCTAGTGTCGCCGAGCAAGTCGCCGCCGCCGCTGTCACCGGCGCAGTCCCCGTCGTCGGCCAGCAAGAAGCGCAAGGTGGGGAGGCCCAAGAAACGGGAGGACCACGGCAGCCTGACCATCGTGGCCAAGAAGCCACGGAGCAAGAGCTCGCTGGTGGGGCTGCTGCTGGCCAAGAAACACGTTGGGGAGCCGGAGGCGGTGGCCCCACACAAGATCAAGCCCAAGCTCAAGGCGGAGGTCAAGGTAACGTAACCCCGATCTTAAAGACCTTGAAAAGAATTAAAGAATTTCTTAAATTTTAGTATGGTCCATGAAAAGTCCTCGAAGTTTGTGTGAATATATGATTATCTCCTTGAGATTTATACAGCATACTCTTGATAATCTGACAAATGTGGGACTGGGTCTTTGTTGGATTATCGAATATTATGGATTCCCGAGAGTACCCTTAAAACAGCAATAAATTAAACTACAATGCAATTATTACTGATTTATAGGTTAAAAGAAAAGTCAGTGTCAATAATCAAACGTTTTTTTTTTTTTTTTTTTCAACACTCGAAATAAAAGAAAAACTAACTTAGACTGACCTGAATAATCGAATAAGCAGCACATCAATACCTATGTAGTTGTTATGTCCCCTATACTCAAAAAGACTCTTTAGCACATAATCCCAGAGTAAAAGATCACTCCACTTGATTAAAATACTCATCGATTGTCTTTTGTGTTTTTACTTTCCTCTCCTCTGCCCAACGAAGTAGTGTTGTCGTAGAAAGTACAGCTTCCTCTGATGTTACGGTATAATCATGTGTTAGTCCTGGCACTTCACCCTATCGCTTTCTTATGCCTCATCTTCATTCATTCACATTATTACACATTCACCTCCCAGCTACTCACTAGGTCATTAAGTGTTTGGTCTGCAGGTGAAGTCCTGGTGTGAGGATGAGGAGGTGGAGTGGACATCGCAGCCACCGCGGCGCCACAGTGCTCCCGCGTCGCCCCCGCCCCCCGCCGCGCCCCCCGGCCGCCCCGTCAAGAGCAAGAGCCTGCCCACGCCGCACAAGACCCCGCACCGCAAACCCATTATGGTGCTGGCCAAGAGGAAGCGAGCCGTGAGCACGGAGCAGCCGCCTGCACAGAAGGCCACCTCCCCTCAACCCCTGCATGTGCAAGGTGAAATCAATATTAGTTTACATTTGTTAGTAAAAATATATTGGGCAGATACCTAAATATAAAGAAGAAAATAAGGTCTATTTGTTAGTAACTGTTTAAATTAATAAACAACTCGACTCAGGATATTTTGAATTTAATTTTTGTGATACAGTATTAACTTTTTTTACATTTTGATAGGTATGAAAATTTATGTTATAATGTTTTGTCTTATAGTAGGCTAGTAAAAGAATAGTTAACTTAAACACATGTAGACTAAAAATTATAAAAAGTACCACCGAAAATGAATAATTGTAATATCAGCAATAATTGGGGAGGGTTGCGCTAAGTGACAACACGGTTTTGAAGTGTTCCAAAATAGACCTGTTCCAGAAACCAAGTTAACCAAACTAGTGAAAGTTTGAAGTCGATCGGAGGCTTCTTGTGAACGTAATCGTCGGTCAATGAAATCGGGATTTATCACTACACTGAGCGACCAACAGTCATGTATGAGGATTTCACTCCTCTTCGATCCGTTCATCCAATAAGCAAGATAGAAGGTTTTGTTAATTTAATTTTTTTTTATCACTACCTTTCTAGCGATATGCGTGGATTTCTCCCAGGATGGGCACAACCAGAGAAAAAATAAGGAAAAGAAACATGCTTACCTATCAATATATAGATTGTTAATATCTTGGTTTCACCCCTATATCTGTCCCGTGTTGCAGGTGTGGGCAGCTGCGCACTGACCGCAGAGCACCTGGCGCCGTCGCGGCTGCCAAGCCGTGTGCTGGTCACCATGGGAGGGCTGCTGTACGCTGGGACACTCTCTGCCATCCGACCCCCCGACCTTTACGGCACCACGTTGGACGGCGAACGCGGCAACCGACCGCACATCCTGTCCCGCGAGGAGATACTCAAGGACGCGGTGAGACATCATAATGGAAATTCCTGTCTGCGAGACTCATTGAGAAATCTTTTTTCATCATATTGGTAACCGTGCAGCACACCTTTAGTCCCCCCCCTCCCCACCAGTAGCGGATACATTAAATGTTATTTGTACATTAGATTCTTGCCAATCCAAACTACCATGTTTGGTGCAGCAAATTTTTGGAATAATGAATGAATTAATGAATGAAAATACTTCTTTATTGAGGAGAACCTTAGGACCTCATGGTTTTTTCTTACAGTTAACCTCCAACAAAATGACTGCTGCTTACATTTAAGATTACAAATTATAGAAAAAATTACAAATAAATAATTCACATTCTTCACATAATAGGCAGGATTAAAAAAAATCCACGATAGTGACTCAATCCTACTGTTATTTTCTTGAACATTTTGTATGATATCAAACTCAATGTCAATTGGACCCTAGAAAAAGCCTGTTAGCGATGGAACCATGGTAATAGTAAGAATTAGTGATAGAAAATTGTAATAAGGTTTGTCAACAACGTTCCAAACCACAGAAAAGGATCTGCAATATCAACGGATTCCATGGAATGTAAACGATCCGGATTTTAACAGTTTTTAAGTTAAAAAGTAAACTTTTTTTGCAAAATATGTTTGAATTAGGCTGATTTTGGTAACAGCGGAGTTTGGGTAAGCGGGGGACTCTTATATTTACTGTCTTATTACATATTACTCAAGCTCCTTTTGCCATTTATATTTGTCTTGTCGGTGGAAAATGTTGGGATCTTCTACCACAAAGTTGATAACCAAATGGGTTTTCCCCTAGATCTTGGAGGTGTGCACGGACACGGTGCCCCCGCCCGGCACCCGCGTGTGCGCCTACTGGTCCCAGCAGTACCGTTGCCTCTACCCCGGAACCGTGCCCCCGCCCGGCCCCGAGGACAACGACCCCAGGTTCGTCTGCGTTGAGTTCGACGATGGCGACAATGGCAAGATCTGTCTCGAGGACATAAGACTGCTGCCTCAGGACTATCCTGTAGTCGGTGAGTCAAAAATAGTCATTTTGTAAAGTTCAATGTTGCCCAAGCTTTCAGGGAGACAAATTTTGTCTTATATATGTTAATATATTTAGGAAATTTCAGCAGTTAATATCCCGATAAAATTTGTTACTTAAGTCAATTCATCAGAAACATTGAAAACTATTTACTATGCTCACATACATTCTCTTTTATCTTTGAAGTTGTGTTGTATATATATATCGTATGGCATTAATAGCCAGCCACCAATTTCAGAAAAATATAATACATTCTCTGAGGTGCTTAGCACCTGCGTCAAAAAATTTAAAAACTAAACTAAAAACATAAAGTTATGATCTCTCTTTACAAAGCTAAATCCAGGGCGCTAAGCCATTGCAGCCCAGCTTCACTTGCACAATGCAGCCCAATCAATCCTTCGGGGAAAGCACTCAAAGGGCACTCATTGACTATGTGAGTCATAGTCTGCAACTCCGCTCCACAGCGGCATGACTGGTCTTCTGTCATTCCCCATTTGTATTTCAAATAATTACAATTGTGTTGTATGAACCAACTAGTAACAAAAATATGGTGACAATTTTATGGCTTCATACAATCATTTCACTTATGAGGTCGGAATAAGTCGGGAATTTAAGTCTTCGGTCGGGAAATAAAAATAACGGACATATTAACATAACGGCATATTTGGAAGATCGGTAACTTTGACAACCTGTTGTACAAGCCTGTGATTGGAAGAGGATCGGTTACCATGACAACCTGCCGTACGCATAGTGGGCGGACACCTAGAGGTTGAAGGTCAAAGAGAGGGGTTGGTGGGGAAACAAACCGAAGAGCTTTACAGATAACACAGAATATCTTGGCCTTTGATGACCGTTTACAGCTCAAACAATTGAGTAGAGTGACAACATTGCAGTCTGTTTTTAGTACCATATGTTTACCAATTTGAATCCAACAGTGATGTATCCTAGGGGCCAATATATTCTATGTTGTCTATAAGTTAAGTCTTAAATTTCTGTACAATCTTGTTCAAAATAAAGCAGAGGATTCCTAGTTGGTTGTGGATCCCAGAGGCCCTACTATACTATTGGGCCTGCATACGCTTTTGGTCACGTGACCAGATGCTGCCGAATTTCAGCTGTCAGTCCATTTGAAAGCATTGCAAATATAATTTTGGTTCAGTTAGAAAAACTATACAGTTAGAGGTAAACAGATCACTAACACTGCCTGAAATGTCAAATGTGAAATGTGTTTCGCAGCCTATGATCCAAACCCACTGCAAACGTTGGGCAAAAGGCGACGGAGGAATTCCGGGGCGAGCTGCGACAGTCAGAGCAAAGATAAGACTGTGCAGGTTGGTGTCATGTTTTAATTTTACCCTGAAATAATTTTGTTGGCCTTGTGGACCTAGTAATGTATCATGTGTTTGAGGGTTCCTTTTTACTATTAGTATAAATGGTAACTGATAGCCATCAAGGCTCTCCTAATTAACAATTAATCAAATTGGGAAAATTTATCATAAATCTTAAAAATACAAGTAAAATATTATGCCATAAAATGAATAACTTTCTAAATTAGTAAATGTATCATAAAAAAATAAAGTTAGAATTTTTTTATATATATTTTTAAATAATTATAGAACACAAATGGTTATTTTAACACGTTGGCTACCGACGGTAGGAAATTCGGGTCGCCGGGACTTCCCAGCAGACCGATCCTAGTACTCGATCTCTCACCACAGACCGAGTCATTGTGACTAACACTAACCCAGAGACCAAAAATTTTGTTTCGCTATTTTAATATAATTTGATGTGTAACATATATATTTGCTCATAAAAGTTGGGAAAAAAATTTATTTCAGTACTCTTTTAGCATTTTTATTGCGTCACATATATGTGACGTTGGTCTATAGTAATATTTTGTATTATGTTTGTTTGCTATAGACCGACTGTCTCACATATGTGACATGAGAAATAAATGGAAATAAATGAAAAATAGTTTTACTACACTAAAAAATACTAAAATATACAGCACAATGTGTCACGCAATAAAAAACACCATCTGGAATGTTTAGTAAACAAACACTAATGGCAGCATGTGAGCAGACCATATGGCCAACTTTGAAGATTTGTAAAAAATCAAATTGAGGTCCTATCCAGAGACCAAACGACACAGATGTGTGTCACACATTCCTATAGACCGATAAACAGGTTTTAGGTTGATTCAATGGACCAAATGGGCGTGGCGAGTCATTCAACTGAACCGTGACTGCGTCCCATATATGTGTCGTCGGTACACTGGATTTGACCTGAGCGTCCCCTATATGTGTCGTCGGTACACTGGAAACACCTTGAGCGACACATATATGTGACGCTGGTCTATATTAAGGGTTTTCTTTTAACATTATGTCACATATGTGTGACGTTCGGTAGCCAACGTGTTAAACCGCTAAAAATGTTATGATAATTTTATTTTAGCAAATATTCGGTCGTAGTCATGGTAAGACCTAGGGCCGGGACCATGTTACTTTCTTTTTTTGAGGTCCTCAGACACATATGTGTCTAATTTGGTACAGAGGTGTAGGGCAGCATTTATCATCATTTATTTTTATCATGATTTATCATTTATCATCAGCATTTATTTATCGGCCTGAGTCCTTTTATAATTTTCAATGGTGATCTCTGGCTGGTACTTTTTCAACTATGTTTTTTACACTATGAGTGTGTTCATTTTCCTAATGTTTGTTGACGCATGCTATGCAATACTTGTATTGTCCTACAGCAATAAAGAATTTATTTATTTATTTATTTATCAGGCTAAGATTGAAAACCAGCATGACCATACCATGGGAACAGGGTTTCATGAGGTTCCAAAAGGGTCAAAAATGGTCTTTTGGCATTTTTTGCCCTTACTTTTTATATTTGGCAATTTTAACTGAAACCATTTAAAAGAACTTAAAAACAAACAATTTTGTATTTTGAATTATTAAAATAGCTTAATTGGCTATGAAGAAAATTCAAATCAAGTTTTCCATGTTATTCTTATGGGCAAATCTTTTAAATGTCATTTATTGCTTATTTATCAACATATCTTAATGAAATATTTTATGAACCTTCACTAGGTGGGGAGTAACTAATATTTGATAAAAAAACTATTTACATAATATTTGCATAATATTTGCAAGGTAGCAAACCTACATGCTGAATCCCACGGTATTCTCATGGAAAATAAGAGTATAATGGGAGTGAGATGGAGATGATAAGGTCTTAATCAGCTTATCCGCTGTCGTTATTCATTTTGCATGGCAGCTTTGAATATGCACTTTTATTACAAAAAAAAATTACAAATAATTAACTGAGAAATATAGTGCTATTAAATACATTATATTTCCTAGTAAAGATAATTAATTATATAAACACAAAGTTCTATGGTGAAACAATAATACCTTTGGAAACTCGCTTTTTAAAGTGGTTGACAATTTGTTTTTGCACTCAAAATTTACAGTGTCTTAAGGCTTATTCAAGAGGTAAAATTAAACATAAATAAATATGGTTTTATGAAGTAAGAAATTAAATACTCAATAATCCTTCACTTACAAGAATGTTGGTATCATAATTAAAGATTATTTTAATTGCAGCCAATGGAAGCCATAACGGAGCTTGAAGCAGAGAACGAACCAGATGTGGAGCACGAGACCCCGCAGGAGATGGAACAAACAGAACAACACGAGGAAGTGGAGCAGGTGGTTCCCACGGAGGAACAACCAGCGGGGGAGGAACAACCAGCTGGGGAGGAACAAACGGAGGAGGTGTCACAGACAGAGGCTGTGGCGGAGGAGACTAGCACGGCGGGGTCGATGGGTGTTGAGGTGAGAGGATGGATAGCGGGGCAGGCGGTTCCAACAGAGAAACACGCAGGGGGGGCTCAGACAGAGGCTGCGGCGGAGGAGACTAGCACTGCGGGGTCGATGGGAGTTGAGGTGAGAGGAGTACTGTAGAGGATGGATAGCGGGGCAGGCGGTTCCAACAGAGGAACAAACGGCGGGGGTGTCACAGATAGAGGCTGTGGCGGAGGAGACTTGCACGGCGGGGTCGATGGGAGTTGAGGTGAGGGGAGTACTGTAGAGGATGGATAGCGGGGCAGGCGGTTCCAACAGAGGAACAATCAGGGGGGGGGGCTCAGACAGAGGCTGTGGTTGCGAAGACCAGCACGGCGGGAGCAATGGTGTCAAAAGGTTAAGGAACAATCAGAGATCAGCAGATACAAGAGAGACATCCTCCTTACATAGGGAAGGTCCATTGAAAAAAAGGACATTTACATTTTTATATTATGTTTGACCTCACATTTTAAAAAGTGCTTTGCGTGTTCTTTTGAATACGATTACCAGTTTTGGGTAGGGAATATTAAAAACCTAAAACTTGAACTATACAACGTTTTATACACTATATACTGGTACCTCTATATTTCCTTTGGGTTGTGACAATATCACTTGTTTTTACTTTGCAAAAATTGCTGTTCAAAATAAAATATTATTCTTTACTGTATAGGTATCCTATTCTGAGGGTTACTAGATGTCTGGGTTAACCCTGGACAGTCCGGGGTTTGAAGGCCTGTCCGGTGTTAGGTCTGGGTTTGCTACTTGTCCAATGTGTTTGAGTTTTTAGCAAAATGATCTATTGTGTCTCAAAACTTCCCAGAATTAACACAAAGTCAACAGGAATAAAGAGTTAAGTGAAAAGAGATTTATAATAATCTTTTATTATTTTTCTTACTGATGAAATGAATTTAACAATTTTTGTAGTTTTCAAGCAGGTGGTAGGAAATGGCCTTCTGCGTTATAAAGGACACTTTTTTGGGATTCAGAGAGAATAGTAGTGATTGAAAGAAAATATAATCAAATCATGTTATACTGATAGTATTCTTTTATTCCTGGGTATTAGCAACTATAGGTTATACAGTGACTTAGCGTCATATAATAATTTTATATTCTCTGTACGAAGTATTTTTTTTTTTTAGATAATCAAGCTTTTACTGTTCATTTGATAAATGATTACTAAAACTGGTTCTTTTTCATTCTCTTACCTAAAATAAATTATATTATTATTTTAAATTTGTCAAAACATAAATGTCCGTTATTCTATGTTTCTTAAACTCAGTAGAGAGGGGGAGGTTACATGGTTTTGTTAGTAAGTCATATAATACCACAAAAAGACCAGGGTTGGCCTAAAAAATTGAAATGTCGGGGTTGGTAACCCCACCTATACTATAATACAGGCTATAATACTATAAAACGGGGATTGTCTGGGGTGATTTTCCACCATCTCGAAATCTAGCAAGTAGATTTTGTTTAAACTTTTCATATAAGAGTGTTTTGGTCCAAAAATAAGTTTAGAAACAGCCTCAACCCTTGGAAAAATCAATTTTTGTTTAAAATTAAGTTCCAAAATTGCAATTTTTAACATTGGTTTATGGGTTGTGATTTTGGTGAAAAAATAACAAAGAAGGGTAAACTTAAAAGAAAAGAACACTACTTTTAAGCATTCTTTATGAAACAACTAATAACTTGTAATGAGTCATATTACAAATATTGTTCCACATAAAAATAAAAATTTAATTTTAGGTAGGGCTTTTTTGTAACTAAATGTGTTACACTAACAACTTTTACTTTTGCTCAGGCTGCAGAACGAGAAAGAGAAAGGAGAAGGTTGAAGAAGAAACGTAAAGAAAAGCTGAGAAGACTCGACAGTGAGAAAAAACATCGGCACAAGCACCACGACTGTCTCAAGAGCCACAGGCACAAACACAAGCATCGTCACCACAGGCACAAGCACAGACATTCCAAGAGCACAGGTGAGCAATTGTGGCTAAAAGCTTTCTCCTTACAGAAACATCGACAAAAGCACCACGACTGTTTCAAGAGCCCCAGGCACAAACACAAGCATCATCACCACAGGCACAAGCACAGGCATTCCAAGAGCACAGGTGAGCAATTGTGGCTAAAAGCCTCCTTCTTACAGAAACATCGGCACAAGCACCACGACTGTCTCAAGAGCCACAGGCACAAACACAAGCATCGTCACCAGAGGCATTCCAAGAGCACAGGTGAGCAATTGTGGCTAAAAGTGCCCTCCTTACAGAAACATCGGCACAAGCACCACGACTGTCTCAAGAGCCACAGGCACAAACACAAGCATCGTCACCACAGGCACAAGCACAGGCATTCCAAGAGCACAGGTGAGCAATTGTGGCTAAAAGCGCCCTCCTTACAGAAACATCGGCACAAGCACCACGACTGTCTCAAGAGCCACAGGCACTAACACAAGCATCGTCACCACAGGCATTCCAAGAGCACAGGTGAACAATTGTGGCTAAAAGCTTCCTCCTTACAAAAACATCGACAAAAGCACCAGGACTGTCTTAAGAGCTTAAAAAGCTAAAAACTTTCATCTTACAAAAACACCATTTGTAAATGGATTAACCAAAACGTACTCCAACCTAACAAAGGTTTATTTAAATTGATATTTATGTGCGATGTACAACTATGTGATTAAAACGCAAAGGCAAGAGAAGTTTAAGAGAGGTTTATTCATGAAACAGACTTCTTGGTTTAATATACAAACATATATATTAAATATGTTGAGGGTCCAGTGGGGGAGGACCCTCACTGTTAGTTCATGTCCACATGTGCTCTGTGATTTTTTAAGATTTAAACCAGTATTTTGAACAAGTTCTGTGCTTATTTTTATACATTTGGATGAGTTAAAATCCAGGTTTTAATTTTCTAGTGTCAGTAATACGTGCCAGGAAGAAATAGATGAGATAGGTGAGAAAAACATTATAATAATTCCAGGAAATACAGGTCAACTGCTGATAAAGAGGGTCGCTTATCAGATTGGCCAAGTTGGACTCTGTACCCCTCCTGTGAACCTTATCTCAGTTGCTTCAATATTGTCAAACTCTTATCTATTGCCACCGCTACTGCATTATTTACCTCTGCTTTATTTTCTGGTATCTCACTGGATTGTTTACAAACAATGTCAGGGTAATAGTATATTGATTTAAAGTGGTGAATAATAAAAAAATAAAAATTCTACAATTATAAAATGGTCAATAATAAATTCAAAATCGGTGATAGAGTCTTTGCCAAAATAAAAGGCCATCCCTACTGGCCAGCTGTTATTGACAAGGTAGATAAATCAAATAACAAAATAACAAAGTATGAAGTAATTTTCTTTGGCACTAGAGAAACAGGTATTATAAAGGAAAATGATATATGTTTGTTCCTTGAAAATAAATCAAAATATGGGATACCAAGGCAAAGGAACATAAATTTTAACAACGCTTTGAAAGAAGCAGAAAAAAGTTGTACTGTGAATGGGAAATTAAAAAACAGTTTTAAAATAAAAAATGGTGATAGCTTTAATGATAATGATAGTCAAGTTAACATCACTGACTCATCCTCCACTACGATGACTGTGACCAGTACCCCACTGGGACATAATTTACAGTCGTCTACATCAAGTATGCTACATTCCCCTGAGCTCTCCAAGTCTAGTTCCCTAGAGAGTTATCAACAACCAGCCACATCTGATCCACTCACGGCAACCCCTTCCATAATCCCACACAGAGACCCCACACAAATGACAATCGAGAAAAAGGAAAATATCACCCTCTCTCTCTTAGAATCAAAGTGGGTTACTGACGACACGGTCAAATTAACTTTTGACATCCTAAATAGTATTACACAAAACGAAATATTTTTTCTTAATCCAGCAATTATTTTCGCTGTAAAATATTTCAATGATTTTAAAGACATCCTTGAACCTCAGCATTTGGAAAAAAGGAAGTTTGTTTTCATTCCAGTCAATGACTCCTCCAATATTCAAGCCATTGGGGGGTCTGGCACTCATTGGAGTTTATTATTATGGAATGTACAGAATAATGTTTATTATTACTTTGACTCTCTGAGCAACTGTAATTTTTCTCATGCCAAGATAATATCTGATAAGTTATCTCAATTTTTCTGCCCCAAGATGATAGTCAACTTGCAAACTGTTACATCTCCGCAACAGACAAATACAGTAGACTGTGGCATTCACATGCTCCTGACCGCTGAAATATTAGCACATAAGCTCTCAAACGGAATTTCGTTCCTCTCGCAGAATGACTTGGAAGAATCTCTCCCTATTAAATTTGATGAAACAGTTATTCTGAGTGAAAGAGCTAAATTAGCCCTAATTACACACAAGAATTTATTCCTATCATTGGATCAAGATACATTAAAATATCTGCTATTCAACCGGATATCCGACCTTGGAAAAGCAAGTCTACATGATAAACAGGGTAAGAATAGTACAGTTGATTATGAGGATCAGATTAGCGACCATTTTCATATCCAAGAAAATAACCTATCAACAACATTAACCAATGTTGTGCCCTGTGTTAAGCCTGGAAATTCGACAAAGTCAGAAGGATGGACCACATGCACTTCACGAAAGCCAGACAAGCAAGTAAACACACCTAAGAAGATCACCACAAACCCTCAAAGTAACTTCATAACTTACAATAAATACCAAGCTCTAGCTGAAGAGGGTGTGAACGACGTAAGTAAACAGCCTATATCACATAATACACTAACAAAACAGTCCTATTCAATACAGCCACAAAAGAAAAAATCTAAAAGAAAGTCTGAACAAAATAAAACAATATCTGACTACTTGGGCCGTAAAGTGAAGGTAGCTGTTTTCTCTGACAGCCAAGGCAGAAATGTCGGACCTAAAATTGAACAAAAGGATCCAAATACATACCAAGCTGTTGGATCAGTGATGCCCAATGCAGGTTTACCACAGGTCATAGAAACTGCACTCCCTTCTAAGGATGATGTAATAATTCTTATAGGTGGAACTAATGACACTCAGCGTGGTCTGACTCCTATTTACTCTTCCCTTGAGGACAATCTAAGACCTCTAAGTAAAGATAAAGCTGTAATTATAACCACAATACCAAAAAGATATGACCTGAAGCATGATAATCCAATTCAGGATGACATTTCCCTCGCAAACAATTATACAAAAGAGGTGGCAGCTAGGCTAAAATCAGTTCACTATATAGACCTCGAGGATTTCGAACGCTTCCATTTTACCAGCCATGGTTTACATTTGAACAATAGAGGAAAGAATAAACTTGTCCATCTGATCACAAATAAAATTAAAAATATATATATGAAAGATAATGTACAGTCAAAAAATAAATCAAGTCATCCTACTTATGCTCAAGACACAAACGCCAAACCTAAAACCTCCAGTAAACCTAAAATAACTGTCACTGACATGCACATGTCTAAACTAATCGAACAACACAGAAATAACAGATCTGTAGTATTTGCCCACAGCATCTCTTCGGATTTCAATGACCCCCGTCATATGTCAGCTGGCGTTGCTGTAGTTTTTAAAAAACACTATGGTAAACCAACATATTCACAATGTCTAACACATCACTTAGCCCTACAAAGCAGTACTTTTGGTCCTTCAGTTTACAGCCTAATAACTAAAGATAAATATTATGGGAAGCCAACCATCTATGACTACAATAAAGCATTTCACGACTTGACTGTAGACTTTAAAAGAAGAAGTTTTCGTCACCTGATATGCTCCCCTATCGGTTGTGTGCGGGACAAGATTAATTTAAATAAATTCTTGGATAATTTAAAGGAATTTCAACATCAAACAGGAGCAAGTATAACAATCGTTTCCTACTACCAAGAGTCTTTTAGAGAGCTGAGGAATGGCCTGTCTCATGAAGAATTCCTTGAGCAAATCAATCGCTCACTGAACATCAAGGCGCCACCATCTCGCCAATCCGCTACTTCAACCTCACCAGACATGACCTCGACCTCGCCTGCCACTAACATAACTTCGCCTTTAGTGATGACACCGACACCAGCTGCATCACCAGCTACAACATCAGCTACTCCAACATCAGCAGCCCCAACATCTACAGCCACAACATCGCCACATATAACTTCACCAGCCAGAACATCGCAAGCTACTGTGAATCAATGTGAAATTTCCTGTGCTTCTTGTGATGGTTTTGTGCCAAATAATTTTGTTTCAGTGCAGTTAACCGATAATACACCTCTATTAGCTGAATGCACTCAAAATTTTCCTTTAACACCTGCAGAAACAGTAACTTAAGAGGTCAAATACAACAAAATCGTAAACAAACTTCTGTATCAGTCCCTAAATTGCCGTGCAAAATAAAAATTCTTCACCATAATATTCAAAATTTAATAAGTCGCGTAGGTCCTTTAGAAATAACATTAAATGAAATAGACCCTATGATTGTAGTGCTTTCTGAACATAATTTAAAAGATTTTGAAATAAACTGTTTCAAAATTAATGATTTTAAGGTAGATGCTTTTTACTGCAGAAATTCATGCGCAAGAGGGGGAGTTATGATTTTGTCCAAAAATAATATTGAGTGCACACAGCTATTTAAAACCTCTGATTTGTGTGAGGATAAAGTGTTTGAATTTTGTTGTGCCAAATATGTCTTTAATTCTCTTAATTTAGTTGTAATAGGTATATATCGTTCCCCTAGTTCCAATGTTTATGATTTTCTTGACAAACTTAATGTATTAATTTTAAATGTTACAAAAAAATGCAAAAATATCATTATTACAGGTGATTTCAATATTAATGTTTTAAATAACACTAACGAGGTAAAAGATTTTAAAATTTTATTAAAAAGTCATGGCTTTAGATACTTGATTGATTTCCCAACCAGGGTCTGTGACACCACTGCGACTGGTATAGATAACTTTCTTACAAATATGTCAGAAAATTTGTTAAGAGTTGAAGGTTTAATCACAGTTTTGTCTGACCATGATGCCCAATTATTGGAAATCTGCTGTCCAGATAGCAAATTAACTCTTAAAAGTAATACTTTTTTTAAGAGAAAGTATAATGAGTATAACAAAACAAACTTTTTAAGAATGATTTCAAAAGAAAACTGGTTTAATGTGTATAATTCAAAAGTAGAGGAAAAATTTGATTCTTTTTTTGATACATTTTATTATTATTTTGACTTGTGTTTCCCCAAAGTTAAATGCAGAGAGCATAGTGACATTAATAACTGGATTACATCTGATCTGATCAAAGCAAAATCGGAACTTATTACTCTAACTGAGCAGTACAGAAGTAATAAATGTAATAATCTCAAAACTTTAATAAAAAATAAAAATAAAGACTATAAATGCAATGTTTTAAAATCTAAGAAAGATTATTATAATAATCTAATTTGTAATTCAAATAATACTTGCAAAGCCACATGGAAAGTAATAAATAAGGAAGTTAAAATGAAAGAAAACACAAAACATAGTAATATTAAACTAAATCATAATGGACTACTGATTGATAATCCTCAATCGATTGTTTCTGTCTTTAATGATCACTATTCCAACATGGTCGACTCTCAAATTATACCGGAATTGAGAGCTTTAACCTCTTTAAGTAATAATAAGCCAAAAAATAATAATAATAAAAGTAAATTGTCATTCTTTGAGCAAGTGACGGAAAAAGACATCGATAGCATAATAGATTCTTTCGACAATAAATATTCTTCGGGTTATGACGACATACCAATGCCAATTATAAAGCTTGCAAAAGAATTCTTAAAGAAACCTTTGACACATTTAATAAACTCTTCTTTTATATCTGGTATCTTTCCCACACGCCTGAAATTATCAAAAATTGTTCCCCTCTTCAAATCAGGAGATAACCAAACAGTTTCCAATTATCGACCATTATCATTGATATCTTCCTTCTCAAAATTATATGAGCGAGTTGTGGTCAATCAGCTAACCAATTATCTGGAACATAACAACCTAATTGCCAGCGACCAACATGGTTTTCGAGAAAATAAATCTGTAACAAGTGCAAGCATTGAATTCATAGAATCTATTATAAACTCAGTTGATAAAGGCGAAAAAACAATCGGTATATTTATGGATTTAAGCAAAGCGTTTGATAGCATCTGCCACAAAAAATTATTTGATATACTTTTAAATCTTGGAATAGAAAACAGAGCCTTGTCATGGTTAAAATGTTATATGACTGACAGAAGCCATTACGTTGAACTAAAACATATTAACAATTTCAACCAATTATTGACATTTCAGTCTGGTAGTAAACCATTAAAATACGGCGTTCCCCAAGGAACTATATTAGGGCCAACATTATTTTTATGCTACATCAATGAAGTATCTAATCTGACTGATTTTGGTAAAATCACATTGTATGCGGATGACATCAATATCAAATTATCCGGAAAAAAATCAAATGAAATTGAGGTGACTGCTTTTACTCAAATTACAACTATTCAACAACATTTAGCTGAACTTAACCTCCTAATTAATCCAGTTAAAACTAAATTTGTTAATTTTTCCGCTTCACAAAGGAAAACTATAAATAATTCAATTAACATCTGTTTAAACAACTATTTTCTTGAAGAAGTTGATAGAACTCAATTTCTTGGGATATCTGTTGATAACCATCTCAATTGGAATTCTCATGTGGCACAAGTTTGTAAAAAATTGGCCTTAGGGATATTTGTCCTAAGAAAAATATCACCAGTCTGCGACATTAAAACTATGAAATCAGTTTACTTTGCTTTTGTAAATAGTCACATTTCATTCGGTTTATCCGTTTATGGTAATACCTCAATAGATAATCTCAAAAAAATTTTAGTATTACAAAAAAAAGCTTTAAGAATAATGTTGAAATTAAACTGGATTGAATCCGTTAAAGAACACTTTCCAAAATTGGGGATAATGACCGTGTTTAGCTTGTACATTTTTGAATTAATATTAATTATTAAAAGAAATTCCAACTGTTCATGGCAATTAGGTTTTAATCATAGTTACAATACGAGACATAGGAGCGCTCTTGGCTATGATACCCATAACTTAAGATTTTATGAAAAAAAACCTTCTTATGCAGGTATTAGATATTTTAATTCATTGCCGTCAGATATAAAAGATGTAACAAATTTCAATAAATTTAAAAAGAAGCTAAAAAATTTTATGATTAATAAACCTCTGTACTGCTTAGACGAATTTTTTCAATAAAATTATTGCTATTGGGTTTACCATGTACTTTTCCCCCTGTTAATTTAAGCTAATTTAATATCTATACATGTATGTAACTGCCTGCATTGATGTAAATCATGACGCCATTCTGTACATTCTGTATGTATAAAATGAATAAAGGATATTTTGATTGATTGATTGATTGATATTTACATAATAACAACAATAATTTTTTTAGCATTTGTTTATTCCCGACCTATACTCAGGCATAGGGTTCAATGTGTTTATTGCTTTCCTACATTTAACTGATAGTCTTGTTGCCAATGGCACAAATTTATAGTTTGATATTTGAAAATTTATTTCCCTTTGAAGTTTGTATTCTTATTAATTTAATGACATGTGTTTTCTTCATACCATGACATGAAGTGTTTCATATTATGTCGCTTGCTACACAATGTAACAATAACTGTAAATTTTTCAGAAATTAAGATATTTATTTGCAGTGTAAATGGTATAAACTTGCCATCCCATCGTTTGGGAAAAGAGTAAACAAATCAGTTAGTTCTTTGAGTAGTTAAAATATTGTGTGTTCACTTTATATGTTTACTGGCACCTTTTTGTTTACCGTGTGTATTTACATACATATATAGTTTTGTACATATTATATTCTTACATATCTTCTACTTGACATTAAACAATAGATCTTTGCTGTTTAAGAATTCTTTTGTTGTGTATTCCTCATCTGTGAGATAGCCAAGCACCATACTCATTAATACACATTGCATTAAAATGCAATAATATAAAATGTTTTTTTTGGAAATATGCCATTTTGACTTGTAAACACTCTAAAGTGCACATGATTGGATCCCTACAAAAGTTTCTGTATGTCGTAGTGTCGGTGGTTGCGGCAGAGGACGGGAGCCGGGTGGAGGAGAAGAAGCCGCTGACGTTGGTCGTGCACACCCGGCCACAGCCTCCCATCGTGTCCACCATCAAGATAAAGGTACAGTACAACAAGATCCGATCTGCCACGGAGTACTGATTGACGGTTATAAATAGTGTTATTATTCAACCAAATTTTATAGATCTTCTTCTGTATTTGTTTTTCAAAATTTTTTTCTAGACAAAGTGTTTACGATTGTTCTATGCAAGATTTGATACAGTTGCAAAGAGCCTCGTATGACACTTACCTTCTCCACCTGTTAGAACAAATAGATTCTTACTCATAAATATATGAACATTTAATTTTTCAATAAAAAACTTTGAATTAAATTATTTTTAAAAGGCAATTAAAACTCGTCTGGTTCTTGGGATCAGGAAATGCTTTATTTTTTAGATACATTTAAAATTTTAACTGATTTCTATTATATCAGATTTAAGATTTAAGAAATTGTAATGTATTACAATTTCAGGAATGTATTACAATTATTCAGGAGGCAGGAATCATGACAGTTTACAGTTTATTTATTTATCAATTAATTTTACATATTAAATCAAATTTAGGAAAAATTCCAACTTTAAATTCTTTTCACAACTATGAAACAAGAAAAGGTAACCAACTGGCATACAATAAACACAATTTAAATATTTACACAAAAAAACCCTCATATAAGGGCATTCAATTTTTTAATTTCTTGCCAGTAAATATTAAAGAAATTAATGATCAAAAGTTGTTTAAAAAAAAAGGTAAAAATGTATCTAGTGAACAAACCGATATACAATATAGAAGAATTTTTTCTTTGGTCAGAAGTTTAGACTAAGCATTTAACCAACAAGAGTTTTGTAAGGATTTATAATGTAAATTATTTTATTTGTAATTAATTATGTATGACACCATTCTGTGCATGATATGTACATATTGAATAAAGTTATTTTGATTGATTGATTGATTAAATATCGTCAACTTTTAATTGACTTTTATTAGAATCCGTTGTCACCCATTCCACTTGTTGGTTGATGGCAACCGTCATTGTGTTTGCAGAAGGACAAAAAGCGAGCGAGATCGCACTTGGCTGCCGTGCCGGAGGCGGCGCCGCCGCGCAGCAAGATGGCCGCGTTTCTGCCTGCGCGGCAGCTGTGGCGGTGGAGTGGGCGGCCGTACAAGCGGCCGGGGGCGAGGGGCCGGGCACGCAAGGAGTTCTACCGCACCATCCAGCGCGGCAACGAGACCATCTCGGTCAGTGACACACAAGTCAAGTCAAAAAATATTTATTTGCTAAGTAATTTAAAAACTACAAATGTCCCAAGTGCCCACAAGGCACGCCTGGGACAAAATATACATTATCATTACACAACAAATTTTTCTGGCAAACCATATTCATGTCCTGTTTGTACATAGTTTTTACACAAAAGAAAAGAAAATGTACTCACTGAAGCTCGAGACAAACACATATAAATAGTTACATGCAAAAGTAGAACACACCTAGGCTTGTTCTTAGCTTTTGCTCTGTGCTTGAAATGTTTGTTTAAAAATTGTGGCCGTTTGGGAGAAATCTTAAATTAGAATGTGCCAGAAAGTCAAGATAACAGCAGCACATCCAAAAAGTTACTAGGTAATGAGAAATAATATTCCATCATAAGAATAACATTACCATTTGGAAAACAATTGCTTTGTTTACATTGTTTTACTTCAGTTTTAACACAAGTGCTATATAAAACATTAAGTAAAGACTTATTTGAGACTATTTGCGTAAACACTAAGATTTGAATAACACTTAAACTTAATGTTTCACCCGTGATTGCACCGCTGTGTCAGTGTATTGTCTTTATAAAAATGAACACCCTATATTGCTATTATTACTACGTCACTTGGCACAATTATTTGTTCAATTTTTGTGGAACATTACTTGGAAACTTGAAACTATGTCTAGGCAAGTCATGTTTTTTATGTACAATTTTTATTAATAGTATAAATTAAAATTAGTTTAATTGTCAATTCTTGGCCCCTGAAAACATTGGCTGTTGTAGTTAGTTTAATGATGATTGAAAATAGTTAATCGCTGTGTGTCACCACCTGCAATTCCATTTCCAATCTACACCAAACTACAGTAGCAGCAATCCTTACCATCCACACTGCTTACCACTACTCTTGGACCAACCGCTCTCCTCTGGGAAAGTTGCACTGCCTGTGATGCAGCATACTTCCTAATATTGAACCAGAACAGAAAGTCAAACACTCAGTTTAAGAGCCAGTTACAAACTGACTCTTCTGGGACTTCCTTGTTGTAAAGTGTCAAATATTTAATGCAGCTATTGTTTGAAAAATATGTATTTTAAACAGATAAGACTCAACCAGAAACCTCAAATTGAGACTTTTGGACTCTTCACCTATAATTGTTTTAGTACTTTTTATGACCATCCTGCGTATTAATTATTTTTTAAAGGACCCGTTGATTATTCACCCTAGTGTTTGGTCCCATGAGGGATCTTACAGTATACACATTTTTTTTTTAACCTACTGATTGACCGAAACCAAACGACAGTTGCTCGGTCCGTGGTATCCGGCCAGACATGTGATGAGTAGTGTTGTGTCTTTTTTTTAACATACTGATTGACCCAAACCAAACGACAGTTGCCCGTTCCGAGGTGTCCGGCCAGACATGTGATGAGTAGTGTTGTGTCTTTTTTTTAACATACTGATAGACCCAAACCAAACGACAGTTGCTCGTTCCGTCGTGTGATGAGTAGTGTTGTGCCGCAGGTCGGCGACTGCGCCGTGTTCCTGTCCACTGGGCGGCCAGACCGTCCGTACATCGGCCGCATCGAGGCCATGTGGGAGAACCGGTTCCAGACAATGATAGTCAAGGTGCGCTGGTTCTACCACCCTGAGGAGACCGTCGGCTGCCCGGAGAAACTGCCCTACCCGGTAACACCTCAACATCACTGCTTCATTTAGATTGGGGACGTGACAAAGTCTGACAGTTTTAGGTGGCAGGGTTTGTCCAAGACGGCTCGCTGCCTAGGGACACGGAATGGAATGTGGCAGACTTTGTCTTCGGTGGACCACACTGAAAACTGGCAGACTTTGTTTGTACCGGCCAGACAAGCTCTGACACTTTTTCTGACACAATGTGCAACAATTTAGTGCGCTGGGCCTTCAACATCTTTATGTTTTTCATATAAAAATATTACTCGTTAAATGTGACATGTAATGTGGAATTATGTCCTCTGTTTTTCTCAGCTCATAGGAGAAACCAATATACTGGTGATAACAGTGCATGCCTGATTAAAATTATTTTTTAAATTCGAATAAAATTTTGGCTTTTATGTATAGGAATCAAACAAACGACAAAATTCCAGTAAAGTTGCAAATTTATATTTACATTAATATTATCTTACTCCCTTAAATTGAAAATTTTCAAACCTTTATAATAAATTTATTTTACATGCTTTCAATATGCTGATTGTAAACACACGAGGTATTTTGTCTAAAATAAAGAGTAGATGAGCAAACGCTCAAGAAGGATTTGGTTTAGTAGTACCTAAAATTAGCATACAATTATAATTAAGGTTAGTTTTTGGATAGGGCTAAATGCCTAGGTAGTTAACATGACAACATGTTAACTACCTAGGTTTAACATGTGTTTAACATGTGTAGGTAGTCTTTGTCAACATGACAAACATGCCTCATGTTGACAAATAGGCCAGTGGCCTTGAAATATTCAAGTTTTTGTTTAGTTGTGTGTATTATGTGTGCTATAAAAGGATGCCTTCACTTTCTAAGGTAAGCCTGCTTATCCTATCCCTCACAATAATCCAACTACATACAATTATATTATTTATGTTCACCCCAGTGACAAGAACGTTTAAGTATTATATTTACCTTGTTGTATGCCTTTTGTTCTTGTAGAGGTTGTAGAGATTACATGACAGAATGTACATTTCGCCAAGTTTGGACAAAATTACATTACTACACTATTTACACTTTGACTTTTAATTATCAAAACACGTTCCATATCGCGGTGCGGCGCGGCGGCGGCAGGCGCGAGTCGGATGCGCGGAGACGGCGACGGCGGTCACACTCGTTACATTTGCATTCGTTGCTGGACTGGCTTCATTGGCTCAGGGGATGGCCTGGGGCTGGGGGTCGGGGAATCCCAAGTTCATTTTCAATGGAGCGCTTTCACTTCTACATGGTTGCCTTTTTCTTGTGGTGTTGCTAGATGTTTCATGGTTAGATGGTTTCATGTTTGTTTCTATTTTTTGAATTGTTTAAAAGATAGCCGAATTTGTGTAGTCTTCTTTTTTGTTAAGGAGGTTATTAGGATTGATGTTATTGATGTGATTGTAAATTTGGTAGCTTTCCTGGACTTTTGCTATTGATTTTGACTGGGTTTTACTTAAAATTGTTAAGGATTTTGGAAAGGTTATTGTGTGGTTTGGGTTTTGTATCAAATGTTTTGCAACAATCGATGTTGGGTTGCTGTGGTGGCTGGAGTTGTGCTCTTTAAATCTTTGTTTAAAGGATCTATTCGTATGACCGATGTACTGTTTATCACATGGGGATGTGCATGATATTCTGTAAACTCCATTTTCGTTTTCAATTGGCTGTTGCTCACTTTTCTTTATCTTGTAGTTCGGTGCCGGGTTGTTTTTAACTCTGTATGTAGGAGTGTATCCTCCTTTTTGTAAAACTATTCCAATTTTTTCAGTAGTTCAATCAGTATAGTTAATTGAAGTGTATTTAGGAGGTAAGTCGTCAGGGTTTGTGTGAAATGAGGTTACATTAGATGGGTGATTTTTTTTTATCTTTTAACCATTTTATTTATTATATTGTCTATGATTGTGGAGTCATAGCCATTGTTTTTATTATTGTTCTTTCTTTTTTGTACTTTTCATTTTGTAGGCTGTAATTAACTAATCTGTACATACAGATTAGTTATCAGAATGCTGCAATCAGAATGCTGCAATCTTGTGATTATATGGGTGGTTTGAGTCTGCTGGGATGATTAAATCAGTCTGTGTGGGCTTCCTGAATATTCCAATTTGTAGTTTACCTGTTTTGTTTTTTGTCAATTGTATATCTAAGTCAGGTATTACGTTATTTTCTTCTGTTTCCATTTTCGATTGGATTCTGGGGTGGATTTTGTTGAGGTGGTTTAAAATAAGGCCTGTCTGTCTGTTGTTACAATTTTAAGCTAAGAATGCATCATCGACATATCTTGCATAGAATTTGATTTTGTCTGAGTAGGGGTTGGAATTAGATAGGATGTGTTGTTCGTCGAATTGTTGTATGAACAGTTCGGTTAGCGTAGTGGCCACTGATAGTGGGCCTCCCATTGGTAAGCCTTGCGGGTCATAATATATTTTGTCATTGTAGAAGAAATAGCTTTGTTCAGTTATAATCAATACGATTTTCACTATATCTTCTATTTCTTCTTCCGAAAAACGGTTTGATGATGTAAGCTTGTCTTTTAGTACTGCAATGACCTCTTTTCGTGAAATATTCCCGTACATATTTTCCACATCTACGGTTGCTAGGGTGTGTCTTTCGGGGATGTTTTGTGACAGTACTTCTTGAATGAAATCCTTGCTATTTCTGCATGTAGTTGTAGATGCGTTGGAGATGTTGGTTTTTATAAGTGTATTAATGTATTTTGCTATTTTGTATGACGGTGATGGTATTGCGTTTATGACGGGGCTGATTGGATTTCCTTCTTTGTGGGTTTTTATTAAAGGTTTGAAGACGGGTGGGGCCGGGGTGTTGTTGATAGGTATCGATTTTTCTCTGGGTTTATTATAGTGTTATTGTCTAGGAAATTTGTCTATTTCTTTGTTTTAAGTTTTAGTTTTGTCTTCTATTTCAATTATGTTGTTCTTCTGTAGGTAGTTACTTATTTTTGAGTTAAGGTCATTTTCGTTGATTATTGTTATTGAATTTGATTTGTCGGCAGGTGCGATCAGTGCATTGTTTTTTGTTTGTTTATTTCCTAAGCTCGTAATTTACTTTTTGACATCTTTTTTTCAATTTCTTTTTCTATCACTTCTACTACACCATATCTAATTGTATCTCTGTCGCTAAGTTTCACATGCTGTAGGGCAATTTCTGTATTCATCAGAGATTCGATGATATTGTGGTGTGCCTGCGTTTTTTGTTTTGGTGGAATTTGGAGTTTTTTCCAGGAGTGTTGTTTTGTTTCCTTCTAATGCAATATCTGTTGAATTATTTTTGGGTAAAATTTGTGGTTGCACTTTGTTTGGTGGCGTTTTAATTGTTTTTTTTTTTTTTTAGTTTTTCAATCTTTTGGCTTTGACAGGATAGCTTGGAGGACTTTTCATTGTTAGTTTTTTCTTTAATTTGTGTAATGGTCTGTAGACAGAGAGTTTTCAGAGTTGTATTTAGAAAGTTGATAGTTTTGTGCAATTTTGATTTCTTTTTGTGTAGAGATTTAATTTTGTTTTTGATCCACAATGTTTATGCTTGGTTAAGTGTTTTTTGAGCTGCTTCCGATTTATTCTTGATTGTAATAGAAACGTAATTTGGTATGATTGATAGTTCTACAGATTTTGTTGAACTCAATGTTCAATTCTGTTTTTATTAATTGTGTTTCTCTGTTTGTAAGTTTGCTAATGATTTGGTTAACTGGTACGTCTTGGCTTATTACTTATTTATGTTCACCCAGTGACAAGAACGTTTAAGTATTGTATATACCTTGTTGTACGGTATGCCTTTTGTTCTTGTAGGGATAAAATGATCCAATGTACATTTCGCCACGTTTGTGGCATCATCAGGGGTTCACAAAACTACATTACTTAACTATTTACAATTATTTACACTTTGAGTTTTAATTATCTACACAAGTTCCATATCGCGGTGCGGCACGGCGGCGGCAGGCGCGAGTCGGATGCACGGAGACGGCGACGGCGGATGCACTCGTTACATTTGCATTCGTTGCTGGACTGGTTGCACATCGGCTCAGGGGATGGCATGGGGCTGGGGGTTGGGGAATCCCAAGTTTGTTTTCAATGGAGTGCTTTCACTTCTACATGGTTGCCTTTTTCTTGCGGTGTTGCCAGATTGTTCCATCTGACCTCAATTATGACCATCTGACCATGAACCATCTGGCAACACCGTAAGAAAAAGGTAACCATGTAGAAGTGAAAGCACTCCATTGAAAACAAACTTGGGATTCCCCAACCCCCAGCCCCATGCCATCCCCTGAGCCGATGTGCAACCAGTCCAGCAACGAATGCAAATGTAACGAGTGCATCCGCCGTCGCCGTCTCCGCGCATCCGACTCGCGCCTGCCGCCGCCGTGCCGCACCGCGATATGGAACTTGTGTAGATAATTAAAACTCAAAGTGTAAATAATTGTAAATAGTTAAGTAATGTAGTTTTGTGAACCCCTGATGATGCCACAAACGTGGCGAAATGTACATTGGATCATGTCATCTCTACAAGAACAAAAGGCATACAACAAGTTAAATATAATAATTAAACGTTCTTGTTACTGGATGAACATAATTAATTAATATGGCCAGTCAAACCGAACCAGTTAACCAAATCATTAGCAAACTTAAAAACAGAGAAACACAATTAATGAAAACAGAAATGGACATTGAGTTCAACAAAACCTGTATGAAACTATCAATCATACCAAATTACGTTTCTATTACAATCAAGAATAAATCGGAAGCAGCTCAAAAAACACTTAACCAAGCATAAACTTTGTTGATCAAAAAAGAAATTAAATCTCTACACAAAAAGAAATCAAAATGTCACAAAATTATCAACTTTCTAAATACAACTCAGAAGAACTCTCTGTCTAAAGAAGAATACCAAACCACTACACAAATTAAAGAAAAAAACTAACAAAGAAAAGTCCTCCAAGCTATCCTGTCAAAGCCAAAAGATTGAAAAACTGAAAAAAAACATCAATTAAAACGCCACCAAACAAATTGCAATCACAAATTTTACCCAAAAATAATTCAACAGATATTGCATTAGAAGGGAACAAAACAACACTCCTGGAAAAAAACTCCAAATTCCACCAAAACAAAAAACGCAGGCACACCACAATATCATCGAATCTCTAATGAATACAGAAATTGCCCTACAGCATGTGAAACTTAGCGACAGAGATACAATTAGATATGTTGTAGTAGAAGTGATAGAAAAAGAAATTGAAAAAAAGATGTTAAAAAGTAAATTACGAGCTTAGGAAATAAACAAACAAAAAACAATGCACTGATCGCACCTGCCGACAAATCAAATTCAACAGCAATAATCAACGAAAATGACCTTAACTCAAAAGTAAGTAACTACCTACAGAAGAACAACATAATTGAAATGGAAGACAAAACTAAAACTTAAAACAAAGAAATAAGGAATTTCCTAGACAATAACACTATAATAAACCCAGAGAAAAATCAATACCTATCAACAACACCCCGGCCCCACCCGTCTTCAAACCTTTAATAAAAACCCACAAAGAAGGAAATCCAATCGGCCCCGTCATAAACGCAATACCATCACCGTCATATAAAATAGCAAAATACATTAATACACTCATAAAAACCAACATCTCCAACGCATCTACAACTACATGCAGAAATAGCAAGGATTTCATTCAAGAAGTACTGTCACAAAACATGCCCGAAAGACACACCCTAGCAACCGTAGATGTGGAAAATATGTACGGGAATATTCCACGAAAAGAGGCCATTGCAGTACTTAAAGACAAGCTTACATCATCAAACCGTTTTTCAGAAGAAGAAATAGAAGATATAGTGAAAATCGTATTGATTATAACTGAACAAAGCTATTTCTTCTACAATGACAAAATATATTATGACCCGCAAGGCTTACCAATGGGAGGCCCCTCTATCAGTGGCCACTACGCTAACCGAACTGTTCATACAACAATTCGACGAACAACACATCCTATCTAATTCCAACCCCTACTCAGACAAAATCAAATTCTAGGCTATGCAAGATATGTCGATGATGCATTCTTAGCTTTAAATTGTAACAACAGACAGACAGGCCTTATTTTAAACCACCTCAACAAAAACCACCCCAGAATCCAATCGAAAATGGAAACAGAAGAAAATAACGTAATACATGACTTAGATAATTGACAAAAAACAAAACAGGTAAACTACAAATTGGAATATTCAGGAAGCCCACACAGACTGATTTAATCATCCCAGCAGACTCAAACCACCCATATAATCACAAGATTGCAGCATTCTGATCCTTAATGTACAGATTAGTTAATTACAGCCTACAAAATGAAAAGTACAAAAAAGAAAGAACAATAATAAAAACAATTGCCAAAAACAATGGCTATGACTCCACAATCATAGACAATATGATAAATAAAATACACGTTTTACAAATAAAAAGATTAGGTTAAAAATTTTAGGTTAAAAAGATAAAAAAATCACCCATCAAATGTAACCTTATCTCACACAAACCCTGACGACTTACCTCCTAAATACATTTCAATTAACTATACTGATTGAACTAATGAAAAAATTGGAAAAGTTTTACAAAAAGCAGGATACACTCCTACATACAGAGTTAAAAACAACCTGGTACCGAACTACAAGATAAAGAAAAGTGAGCAACAGCCAATTGAAAACGAAAATGGAGTTTACAGAATATCATGCACATCCCCATGTGATAAACAGTACATCGGTCATACGAATAGATCCTTTAAACAAAGATTTAAAGAGCACAACTCCAGCCACCACAGCAACCCAACATCGATTGTTGCAAAACATTTGAAACAAAACCCAAACCACACAATAACCTTTCCAAAATCCTTAAAAATTTTTAGTAAAACCCAGTCAAAATCAATAGCAAAAGTCCAGGAAAGCTACCAAATTTACAAGCACATCAATAACATAAATCCTAATAACCTCCATAACAAAAAAGAAGACTACACAAATTCGGCTATCTTTCAAACAATTCAAAAAATAGAAACAAACATGAAACCATCTGACCATGAAACATCTAGCAACACCACAAGAAAAAGGCAACCATGTAGAAGTGAAAGCGCTCCATTGAAAATGAACTTGGGATTCCCCGACCCCCAGCCCCAGGCCATCCCCTGAGCCAATGAAGCCAGTCCAGCAACGAATGCAAATGTAACGAGTGCGACCGCCATCGCCGTCTCCGCGCGTCCGACTCGCGCCTGCCGCCGCCGTGCCGCACCGCGATATGGAACGTGTGTTGATAATTAAAACTCAAAGTGTAAATAGTGTAGTAATGTAATTTTGTGAACCCCTGATGATGCCACAAACTTGGCGAAATGTACATTCGGTCATGTAATCTCTACAACCTCTACAAGAACAAAAGGCATACAACAAGGTAAATATAATACAATTATTATTGTAAGTTATTATCCATGACAGCTTTCTACAGTCAGGGAAGTCTGGGAAGGTCAGGGAATTGAAATCTGGTCAGTGAAACAGACCGATTGTCAGCGAAAGTCAGGGAGATCAGACCCCAAGCTTATTTTACGATGACTCAAACCCACAGATAAATCTGAGAACTAAAAATTTATTAATTTTCATTGTTATTTCCCCCGGATTGATTGATTACTAAGTTGTTAACATATCTTTATCGTCTTCAATCTTATGAATAACTTGATGGGTTACCACGGTTTCAGCACCGTTGTGCCTTGATCACACCCAGATGAGAATCATCAATAAAAAATTCAGTCCATGGTACATCATTAAATCATAAAAAGTCTTTTTACATTTATAAAAGTTCACAAATACAAAACATTACGTAAAACCATTGGGTTCTGTGTGTATGTACACGGACACACAGATAAACGCATCACCGGCCGGCGCGCTGGAGACTGACCCCACCGAATTACGCAACTGCACCTTGTCCTCTCTTATCACTGCTACCTCAATTCCTTCCTCCCTCACAGTTGATTATGGTATTGTAGATGGCATGAGATTTAAAATTAAGTTTCTCATTTAAGAAATTGGATTGATCTTTTTTAAAAGCTTTATAAATTTGGAATTCTTCCAATGCGTCCAATAAAAATCCTTTTTTACATTGTGGAGAACATCCACATCATTGACACTTTTTACAAAACTGTGACCCTCGTCAACAAGGTGTTGTGCGAAACTAGATTTTTGATTGACCAGTTTGGCATCAGGCTTATGTTCTTTTAATCTAATTCCAACAGAACGGCCGGTTTGCCCAACATAAAGTTTGGGACAATCACTGCAATTAATTTTATGAACGCCAGTGAGGCCGAGTTTATTAGGCTGTTTATTCTTTGGTGCTCAGTTTTGTTGGTGGTTTTAGGGGCAGGAATAATACCATGCTTCTTCAGTTCTCTCGATAATGTGTCATGGGTTCTGTGTCCAAATTCTATCCATGCGTCGTCCTATCACCCTCAGGCGGATAAGCATGCAGCCTACCATAGCATGATACATAGACTAATAAATGTACCTCTTTCCCCTATCTCACCAACCGCACCGACACCCTGCGCTGTTGACCTGCAACACCAGCTTCTCCATCGCCTTCAGCGTCGCCTTCCTCGTCTGTCGGGAATCCGACGGATGACATTGAGCACCTCGCCCCCTGGCCTCAACCTCCGGGGAGTTGGAGCTGGTGCGTTGGCTTCTGGGCTAACTTCGTCCCTGAACTCCTAGAGGAAGACAAAGTCGACGACGGGCCGCCGCCACCTGCCGACCCCCACAATGACTTCTGGGACTTCCGTTGGCGCTCCGCCCCGTGGGGCGACGATGTGTGGGAGCCGCCGACGCCTCCGCCCTCGCTGCTGGACGACTCGGCCTCCGACGTTGCTTCTGAGGCCTCCGAGGTTTCCTACTTGGCGTCTTCGTGGGCTTCCACTCCGTCCACTCTCTCCACAGCCCGGACTTCTCTGGCGCCCCACTGCCCGTCCGTTTTGCTACTGGGGACGTCGACCTTCTAGATCCTCCCACGGTCCGTCTCGACCCGCAGGCGCCCTACGCCGACCCTTCTGTGGATCCTTGGTCTCCTCTCCACCCGCCGGTTCCCGATGGTGATTGGCTGTGCGACATCACTTCTCACGGTGTGTCGCTACCGCGCCCGTTTGGCGCCCCTTCGGTCTTCATCCCGACCAGGCCTTCTTCGCTGATGGATTGGGTCGTGGACGCCTGGAAGAGAGCGGGCCTCCTTCTTCCAAATCCAGGTTTGCGTCATACTTTCGCTTTGTTTTTGGTCCCTAAGCCGGATGGCGGCATTCAACCGATAATTGATCTCTCCCCCTGGACGGAGTATATTGTCACGCCTAGGTTCTCTCTTCTCACAGCTGGAGCTGCAGTGCAGGACATTACCTATGGGGCTTATCTTATAAAAATAGATCTTAAGTCAGGTTTCCATCAACTTAGGATAGATCCCCAGCATCATCTATCATCATCATAGGTAGTAGATACCTCGGAAACGATGATGTTGGGGATCTATCCTAAGTTGATGGAAACCTGACTTAAGATCTATTTTTATAAGATAAGCCCCATGGGGAATGTCCCGCACTGCAGCCCCAGCTGTGAGAAGAGAGAACCTGGGCATGACAATATACTCAGTTCAAGGGCAATGACAATATACTCAGTCCAGGGGGAGAGATCAATTATCGGTCGAATGACGCCATCCGGCTTAGGGACCAAAATCATAGTGAAAGCATGACGCAAACCTGGATTTGCAAGAAGGAGGCCCGCTGTCTTCCAGGCGTCCACGACCCAATCCATCAGCGAAGAAGGCCTGGTGGGGATGAAGACCGAAGTGGCGCCAAACGGGCGCGGTAGCGACACACCGTGAGAAGTGATGTCCCACAGCCAATCACCATCGGGAACCGGCGGGTGGAGAGGAGGCCAAGGATCCACAGGTCGGCGTAGGGCGCCTGCGGGTCGAGCCGGAACGTGGGAGGATCTAGAATTTCGACGTCCCCAGTAGCAAAACGGACGGGCAGTGGGGCGCCAGAGAAGTCCGGGCTGTGGAGAGAGTGGACGTAGTGGAAGCCCACGAAGACGCCAAGTAGGAACCTCGGAGGCCTCAGAAGCAACGTCGGAGGCCGAGTCGTCCAGCAGCGCGGGCGGAGGCGTCGGCGGCTCCCACACATCGTCGCTCCACGGGGCGGAGCGCCAACGGTAGTCCCAGAAGTCATTGTGGGGGTCGGCAGGTGGCGGCAGCCCGTCGTCGACTTTGTCTTCTAGGAGTTCAGGGACGAAGTTAGCCCAGAAGCCAACGCACCAGCTCCAACTCCTCGGAGGTTGAGGCCGAGGGCGAGGTGTTCAACGTCACCCGTCTTATTCCCAACAGACAAGGAAGGCGACGCTGAAGGCGATGGAGAAGCTGGTGTCGCGGGGCAACGGCGCGGGGTGTCGGCGCGGCTGGTGAGATAGGGGAAAGGGGTACATTTACAAGTCTATGTATAATGCTATGGTAGGCTGCATGCTTATGCACCTGGGGGTGGTAGGATGACACATGGATAGAATTTGGACACAGAACCCTGACACATTATCGAGAGAACTGAAGAAGCATGGTATTATTCCTGCCCCTAAAACCACCAACAAACTGAGCACCAAAGAATAAACAGCCGAATAAACTTGGCCTCACTGGCGTCATAAAATTAATTGCAGTGATTGTCCCAAACTTTATGTTGGGCAAACCGGCCGTTCTGTTGGAACTAGATTAAAAGAACATAAGCCTGATGCCATCAAACTGGTCAATCAAAAATCTAGTATCGCACAACACCTTGTTGACGAGGGTCACAGTTTTGTAAAAAGTGTCAATGATGTGGATGTTCTCCACAAATTTAAAAAGGATTTTTATTTATTTATTGGAAGAATTCCAAATTTATAAAGCTTTTAAAAAAGATCAATCCAATTTCTTAAATGAGAAACTTAATTTTAAATCTCATGCCATCTACAATACCATAATCAACTGTGAGGGAGGAAGGAATCGAGGTAGCAGTGATAAGAGAGGACAAAGTGCAGTTGCGTAATTCGGTGGGGTCAGTCTCCAGCGCGCCGGCCGGTGATGCGTTTATCTGTGTGTCCGTGTACGTACTGTAAAGTAATGTTTTGTGTTTGTGAACTGTATATGTGTAAAAAGACTTTTTATGACATAACGACACACCATGGACTGATTTTTTTTAATGTTTCTCATTTGGGTGTGTTCATAGCACAATGGTGCTGAAATCGTGGTATCCCATCAAGTTACTTATAGGATTTTTAGTAATAAATTGTTTGGTAGAAACTTAAATGGTATTTGTACCATCAAGTTACTTATAGGATTTTTAGTAATAAATTGTTTGGTAGAAACTTATATGGTATTTGTAAACTGAAACTCTGCATGAATGCATTGACAATTGTCAAGTGACTACACGATTGAGTAATGAACAGACATGCTTAATGGTTCGGCCGGGGTCTCCATATCCACCCGTAAGAACAACACGGGTTGACTTTGATTCCGTAGGGAGAACTTTACCCCCCTCTTTACACAAAATAAAGTTTGACTTTACATAACAGAAGGAGTAAAAAGAACTAGTGCAATTTAGTTAAATTAGGAAACAAATACACATAGCCTGCTGACAGTTGTTTCTCTTTTTTGTGCAGGGCGCGCTATTTGAGTCACCTCACAATGACGAAAACGACGTGCAAACGATCTCGCACAAGTGCGAAGTGCTGCCACTGCAGGAGTACCAACATCGGCTGGCGCTCGAGCCCCACAGGCTGGCCACCATCTACGACTACAATGATATCTACTACCTGGCGGGCCACTACAACCCCACGGACCTGTCACTCGAGTTCCAGCCCGGCGTCGTCTGAACCCCCTCTGTGTTGTCATGTGCTTATGTTAGCTGAATACTGTAGGTTAACTTATAAGTGTTAGAGCCCTCCGAGGGTGGTCTGAACAAATATTTTGTGAACAGTGAGTAAAAATTTGTTCTAAAACATTTCTCTTGGTGTACCTGCTACAGACTGTGTTTGGAAGGTTTTAGGTTGCAATTTTTTTTTGTTTAAAATTGCACTGTCAAAAGTTTCCTCTATCGAGTCATATTAAGACTGTAGTAGACCTGATCTTAACCAACCTTGGGTCAAGCGCTCGGATGGATCATCTCTGCTCTGGCACAATATAGAGATCCATTTAATTCATCTCAAATTTTTTAACTGGTCAGTTTGAGCAAAATGTTTTTTAGACATCATCAGGGTTGCATTACCATTCTCTTGTTTTATTAAAAGAAAAATGGTATCTGTATAATGGAAGACATTTGGGAAACTTAAAATATGGTGGATCACTCATTGTCAGTGTATTGAGTAATTAAATTCAATAAGTAAATTTGTCAGTGTATAAGTAAATTTAAGATGGAAAACTTGCAGAATAAGCAGCTGAGTATTTTATTCACATAATATCTGAAATAAATTTATTTTTACAACATATTGTATTATTACCGGTACGTAGTTGCTTGTTTTAACAGACTTTTAGTTGATGGTTGGTTAAAAGAGGGTTTACTGTTTGGTGAAATTTTGTTGAGATTTACAACTTTATTAGAATTGTATTTTAATTTGAATTAAAAGTTGCAGTAATTAAATTCTGTTTGTTTATCATAAATCTAAGAAGGAAATTTTATTTTGAAATTAAGTTAATTATTGGCTGAAAAATCAGTTTAACCATTGCTTTTGATGAAAAATTTTTTTCAATTTGCATGTTTTTGATGGAAAACTTTCAACTGGTAGTTTTGAAACCTTAAAAAATAAATTGCAAGTTTATGATAAAATTTTCTTTCACGGTCGTAGCTTGTCCCAAAAACAAACAAAACATGAGTGAAACTAATCTGTGATTATTATGAGGCTAAGGATTTTTCTGGACCACCCTTTTGTTGTATATATATCTAAATGTCTTCCTTGTAAGATTTTGATTCCACCTTCAGGTTTTGTTGTACTTCACTGTCTTCACTATTTTACTTTAAACCGAGTGTTTTTGTTGTCAGCGTAGCCTGAACTATTTATATTTGATACAGGAAAAATGCTGCAGAAATTTGTAATAATCTGAAAAGTTAGAAAAAATTCTTTGAAGTGATTGAAGACATTTTCTAACGTTAAAGTAAAAGACATACTACATGGCAATGATTCTAATTTTTTCTCAACACCATTTACGGTTAGTGGAATATCTTTTCCCTTACATTTGACTTCAAAAGCCCTAGTTGAATAATTTTTCAACAATTTTTATGACATTCACTTATCAAAATTATAACCTCTTCCTAATTAGTTAAACTGTAAGAGAGAGTTTCCGTCAGGATTTTGCAGTCAACTGCTGTACCATCTAAGAATTCCGTCATTATTTAAAAATAAAAATAAAATTGTATACCAATATCTAATGACATATAGCAAGAAATATGTGACACTAAGGGGTTTGAGAGTTTAAACTATTTATTATCGGTTTTGTTATTTTTTCATCTTCTTGTTTTATGTTGTTATATAACGTACCTGTACTATGTTCTATCTGTTTCGTTATTTGCCTTTTGTATTTTATGTGATTGTTATGTAATATATATACATATATTTTCTGTATACGACCCTATGTAAGTATTCGCTGTAAGTTGTTTAGCTTGAGGTAAGAAGAGTGCAAGGCATCCTCGGTGACTTAAGCAGTGCCTGATTTTTTTCTTCTTAATTTTCTATTTTTGTACCGAGGAGATTGTATTTTTTACTCGACTTAAGAAAATGTATCTTTAAGGTAAAGCTAGGGAAAAATTCTGCATTAACGCTTCTTAGTAAGTTTTCGTTTTGTAATATTTAGTCATTAAAAGTTAAAAAACTTTAAAATGTATTAAATCTTATATTTGACAAATAGTATGGAAGCAATAATACTTAAAATGCATAACGGTTTGACTATGTTATTTTAATTTAAAAGACAAAATTCCTTTTTCCTCTTTTATGTATTAAAAGACGTTAAAACAGGTTTTATTTATCTTACAGGAACTGTTGTATAGATCTGGTAAGAACAGTTCGGACCAGTTAAAATTGCTCTGGAGATTGCAAACTAGTGAGGAATAAATGACAAAAGTTAAACAACATTTGGCTGTGATATAATTTTATAGTAGGATGGGGAATTAATATTTACCACCGTGGTCATTTCTTAAAGTTCTGCAATTAGATTGGTTATTTAACACTACAAATTATCAAAACAATCTTTCTGCTGCTCTTACAGATCAAGTTAAAATGTGAATAAAATTTCTCTTTAAATTCTTTAGCATTACCACAAATTTAATTTTGAAAAATTAATGTAAAATTTTACACTTTAAAGATATTTAAATATTTGTTCAATGTTAATGTTTTAAATTGCTATTATGTTAAATGTCCTTTAAGGTTTAATAATCCAAAAATAATTTTCAGAACTATAAGTAGTAATGCTCGCAACCTACTATGTAAAATAAACTCAATGAAATTTTGAGAAATTGTGTTTGTTTTGTCATTTGTAAAAGTTTGCAATGTTCAAAGTTGATTTTTTTAACAGTTTTGAAGTAAATGGAACATTCTTTTGAACATTCTGTGTTTTCGCTTTGTAAATGGTCATCTTTAATGTTTTTATACTAAGCAGGGTTAGGTGTTTATGTTTTGTCCAAGTTTTACTGTTATTGAACCTCTATGTGTGCAATGAAGTATTGTAGCTAATGCCTTAATTATTTGTCATTCTGGAATTATTGAGAATGAGTTATCTTTTAATTAAACATAACTTTCATTTCACATTTCGTTACACAATACAGTTCATATTAAGACAAAGCTTTAATTAATTTATGGTGGAAAACTATTTAGAAAAATGTTTTTTTTTTAAACTTATTCCAGTACTAAGCTTTAAGTTATTCTGTTTGTTTCAGCATTGTACAATATTGTTTATTTATGTAATACTTATACCGAGCACAAAAGGAACTTTTTCAGTTTGGTTCTGTAAAATAAAGCTGTAAAATATATTGTCGCAATACTATTTGTAAATATTATTTCAGATGTGAATTTCAACAAAAAAGCTTGGGCAAAATATTTTAAAGAAATCTAAATGTGTATTTTAAAATGTAAGTTACATAGCACCCACCCTAACTTAGTGTTAGGCCAAACTGAGAATCAGATTAAGATAGACTAGTTTAAAAAATATTTTTAACACCCAGTTACTTTAGTTGCTTTTTTAAAGCTGTTAGATAGGCTATGTCCTCTCTTGAGTATCGGATACGCTTATATTAATATATTTAAGTGAGGTACCCCGTAAGTTTGCTGTAAGCAAGGAAAACAAGAATATTTTTCCACTAAACACATGTTATGTAAACTAAAATTTGAAAATACTGTAAAAAGTGAAAAATATTTTTGTTTTGAGAGAATAAAATCAAAAGGTGCTATTGAAATGTGTGTGATTATTATTTAGGTATCCACTTCCCTTTTGAGGATTGAACTTTCACTAGAGATCGCCTTCTGGTTGAAATTCAACAAAATTTTTCAGTTGGTCTTGAGGCTCTTAGATTTCAAATGTTCATAAATGTAACAGCATGTTCAATTGTACAGTGGAAGAACTGTAGCATTCTTTCTGATTTGCTAGCATTTGTTATCATCTGTCGAATTATTTAATCAATTATCCTTCTCCCATAAGATTAACATTGATACTTTAAAAGCCTGTGGGACGGAGCCCTGAGGACAAGAAACATGCTTGTCTATTAATATATAGACTAGTATACGCGTTGCTCGAAATCGAGCAATTAATTTTAATACAGTACAAATAATGTTACTTTAGCTCTAAATCAATGACATCCGACCAATCCAATATTGTGAGTATCTGTAATTACCAAAAACTACACGTATTTACAGCTGATTATTTACAGATGTTCAAAATGCTTTATTCAATCCCAATGTTATTTAAATGGGAGATTTTGATATTTCAATTGTGGATAGCCCCTTTATTTTCAGTCCGATTCTCATCATTTTTTGGCGGAAACAACTACAGACCAAGCCCTATCTAACGGCACCAAAAACTTGAAAATCGGTTGAAAATTGTAGGAGGAGTTCTCAAGACAAAAAAAAACCCTTAGCGTATTAAATAAGTATAGATTATTCAACATTTTGTTTCATAATTTGGCCGTCACTTACCTGAATTGTGGTGTCAAATAGTGCTTGTCAAATTTTAGAAATCACACAAAAAACTAAAAGTACAAAAGCAACAATACACATTTGAGTATTAGAGGTGTGCCAAACAGTACCGGCATGGGGACCAGTTTCAACGAAACAGTACAGAAATTTGTAGAAAAGTTATAATTCTATAACTATTTTCTTATGTTTTTTTATATTTCCAAACTTCCAACGTCCTAATTTTAACTATTTCTTAGCATACAGGTAAATGTAGATTTTACAGTACAGTAGACTCCCTCTTAACCAGCCAACTCGGGACCAGGCCTAGGCCGGATAATGATTTGGCTGGTTAAACCGATGTACATTCAAAAATGCCAACCTACAATTTCGTATGGCCTAAATGTAATTATGGCTTGAAAAAACAACTCTACATATAGTACTCTATGGGCCGGTTTCCGAGTCCAGGGTTATCTCTATTCTCGGACTAAAATCCAGTATAAACCAGTTTTTAGTCTAGGACTCAAGAAATTGGGTTTCGGAGCTCAAGGATACCTAAACTCTAGGAATATCGCTAACCTGAGAGTTAACTCGGGAGGGATATTCCCGGACTTACTCTCGCGGGTTTCCAAGTCAGGTGGTATTTAATCCTCAAGTTAATATTTATTCTTTTGAATTTCTGAGTTAAAATTTAACCCACATCTGCTTAGTCGAGGACTATCTTTTGGCTAAGTCGAGGAATATCTTTGAGCATTTTTAATCCTGGCGAAGGGTAGGGTTAAGTTGAGGAATATCTTTTTCCTACCACTGCATGGAAATAATCACATTGCCACAGCTGTAATCCTACGCAAACAGTTCATTTCCTTTTTCCGGTCCTTTTCTGCTCTAGAAAGGTAATGGAACATTGGCGCACGCTAAATCAAGGTTTTTTTAAATCTACAATAGGTTAGAACGGTAAAGAAGGTGACGTCACAACACAGACTAGTTTCTATTGGTCAGAAACCACATGACAATCACCATAATTATTACAAATTAATTGTAGTTGCTTTGCTCTGAATCAGCTGATTTCACGGTCAGTATTTTGATAACACTAACTTCCGGCAAGGGCGGTTCCAGAGCCGATTTTCGGAGGGGGCCGAACCACCTGGGGGTTTGGGGGTATGGAATACCCCCCAACCCAATATAGGTCCGGGGATTTCTCCCCCGAAATTTTTTGAAATTTTGAAGTAATTTTGTGGGTTTTTAGGCTTTTGGAGTACTTTAAAATATATTTTTAGAGTTCATCAGCTTACCTGACACGGACAGAAGTGAACTCAATTGGGAATGGGAAAACAGGTTTATAAGAGTAGTTGTCGTTGACTATAATGCTAGGATGCTTGATAAAAAAAAGGGGTAACGCCACAAATTAATACATGACGCCTCCACTTACCATTGACTATAATGGTAGGTTGCATGTTAGAAAAGGGTTCACGCTACAAATTAATGTAATTGACGCCGACACTTTGTCGTTGACTATAATGTTAGGTTACATGTTAAAAACTTTCACGCTGGAAAACCAACGAGGTTAAATATTTATAGAGTGCTCATTACATATTAATTTTGTGTCCCTTGTTGATTTGCGCCATTTTACCCATAATTCCCGCCGTTTCCTGGGCAACCATCCCACACTTTACTCTCGTTTCCTTGGTTACTAGTTTTAGCTATTCTAAAAATTACTGATGATAGTTTTAAAACATATGTTTATTTGTGGTTTTTTAAAAATAATTAGTTTGATTTGAAGGTCTGTGAGCATATTGAAGTTGGTTACCATAGAAACGTCGGATACGTGTGGGTAAAATGGTAAATTACTGTTGGGAAAGTGTAAACAAAGGACTGGTTACCACGGAAACGGTGGGAATCGTGGGTAACATGGCGCCAGTCAAAAGGGGACATTTTTCCCTATCTGGTGAGCACTCTATATCTATTTAACCTCATTATAGAAAACAATAGCTACAATTGACTCCGCCACTTTTTAATTTGAATTGTATAATTGTAGGTTGGTGTTAAAAAAGAGCAATAAAACTATAATAAAAACTATAATAAAAAAGAGCAATTACAATTGACGACGCTATGTTGTCGTAGAATATAACATTAAAACAGTTAAAGCATGTATAAAACAGTAGGCCTAACTAAATTAAAACATTACAATTGACGACGCAATGTTGTAATTGATTATTGGTTGCATGTTAAAAAAAGGTGTGAACACTATATTTCTACTTTAAAACATAGAAAAAAAGTATTTCTTCTTCATTTCTGTAACTTCTTCACTCAATAATACGTTCACTACAAACTACACTAACCACGACATTCAAATGTTTTCCATCCTGTCACAACCTCAGAAACAGACCAATCACGAGTGGTTAAAGAAGCTTCGTTCACGCACGGAATTAAGGTGAAACTGTGATGCCGACGTGCGTCAGTGCGTGTAATCGGCACTGGAGAGTACATCTGTCTGTTGGTACGGTATGTGGTTTTTAAACTATTTTTGCAAACTGAAGTATTGAAATAAAAAATACTTCTCGGAAAGGAGAGGGGCATGGCCACCGCTCTGAAACCGCCACTGCCCTTCAGTTAAAAAAATGTAAATTCTCGGAGGGGGCCATGGCCCCCATGGCCCCCTCTCTGGAACCGCCCTTGACTTCCGGTTACACATCTATGCAAGTGATTACGACTTATTACAGTTATTAAGTTAATGAAGTTAAATTTAAAGTTGATATAATTGTGTACGTTTATTAAATACATTTAATCGGTTGTAATTATGGTGGTAGGAAAAATATTGTGTGTATTACGAGCACAAATAGTCATTGCCGCTCTCGAAATGTTTGGCCGCACTCAGCTGACGCTTCGTGCGGCCAACTACATTCTCGAGCGGCAATGACGTTATTTGCGCTCTTAATACACAAATAGCTATTTCAGTAGGCGCTGTAACCTGAGATTAGTGATGAGATTCACTCAATACTAGGTTATTGGCAATTAGACATTAGGTTATTATTATTTATTTATTTATTATTTATACTTACAAACGGCATACGCCAATTTACAATAATGAATATAAATATAATGCTACAATAACTTATGGAACAACAAAACAATATGGTGGGTTGGCAACAAATTTTTAACCTAAGTACGGTTATGGTTATTTTTTAGATTAATGTGATATGGAATGCCTCGATTATTGTGACTACCCCAGATATGCGCCTCCACCCCTTCAACTGAGACTTGTGTACGAGCTGTAAACCCACTTTACGACACAAAGTAACGAACAATTTAAACCCCGTTTTAGGTTAAGAAAGTGTTCACGAACTTGCGAGACGGATTGCCCCAAGGCCTTCTGAAAATGATCGCAGGGCTCCCCATGACGCATATCAAAAGCGTCTGCTTGCAAAATTGTACATCGGGAAGTATTGTTTATTTAAATAAAAATAAAAAACTGATGCATAAACGTATTATACAGGCTACTATTCTACAAAAAAATATTTTTTAGCAAAATGGGTTCCTCGGTTGTTTAGGTGTAGTTGACGGGATCAACGCTACTACGGACAAAAAATAGTTTTTTTACATAATATTATAAACATGTTCCTATTTTTAAATTTAATTTTCATCAAATAAAATCACAACGTCGTCTAAATAAGCAAGTCTAAATGCAAATTTTTTACTAGTATATGGTAAAATAAAATGTTTGAAAAGATCCTTTTTTTACGAAGTGTCAGTAAAAGTTTTCAAATCCAAAGATATTCAGTCAATCTCAATAATCAATCATTTGTTTCTATGTCGCTGTTAAAAAAAATCACACTGATACTTTTTTAATAAACTAAAACAGTTTCCTTCTATTCTTCATTTCTTTATCTACATTTTCCTCACATTTGTGCCATAGTTAAATAAATTTAATCAAAGCAGGTTATTGAACAAAATGTCACGCAGAATCTTCATACACACATACACAGAGAGCACACCACCAAGACCGAACGTTGCGTTGTCAACTGATAAGGGAAGAGACACGGGGGCTGTGGCCAAAAACGTAAACAAAATCCTTTGACAGAGTGTCGTCTGTAGGCTGTACGCCGTGAATGCCACTACTCAAAATAGAGAATTCCCAGCAATTCCCTCCTAACCCATGGCATAAGTTAAAGAATAAAAATATTCTTGGACTACGATAATCCGCGAGTTAAGTAAGTTATCCCCGATCTCCGAAACCCGATTATTTAATATTTTTAACCCACCGATTATCTTATTCCACGGATTAACTAACTCTAGGATTAACTATCCCCGGACTCGGAAACCGGCCCTATATAATTTAAAGCTAAAATCTGACACCCATGAAATCCATGACTATAAAATAGACTAATAATAATTCTTTTTGCTATTTTGTCGGATAGCAGGTCCAAACACATTCACTTCCATATACTTCAGCCACATACACATATATCTGCCACATACACAGTGGCATACACTTTCCGTCGAGGACAGTACATTTTAAGTGGTTTAAGAACATCATGATATAATGTTGAATTGAATGTTACATAAGATAGATAACAAAACCAAGTTTCCGGCGAAACGTGGCCGGTTAAGGCAATGTTGAGATAAAAAATGGCTGGCTAAAAAGATGTTGTTTTTGTGCCAGGGTAGGCCGGTTAAAGCGGAGACCGGTTAAAAGGTGGCCGGTTAAGAGGAAGTCTATTGTACTACTAATTCTTAGTTAGTTTATTTTACAAAAGTTAACAAAGAACTTGTATGTAGATAGTGCCATATTTAAAAAAAAAAATAACTTTGAAAATAAATTAATAATCCACATTTCAATTTACCTTACTGTGAAGGAGAATTATTATATGGTTTAGACGACCGACGATGCGTTGCGCAGCCACTGATGCGGCAGCGCGTTGATAACATTTAACGCTTGCTTTGTACTCGAATAAATTCGAAACTAAAACTGTCACGTAAAAATGTTAAGTGCATACATTTTAGATAAACTAATAATCTGAAACTTGGTCGCTTAAAGTTTGTTCTTAGCCCAAAAATAAAAAACTTTCTCGCTTAGTAACTTTTTGATGTTACGTTTTCAAAAGTATTTGTTTTAATAATTATTATACTTTCCTAATATAAAAAATGCAAATATTGCATTTGGAGTAGTTTATGCAGATTACAAATATAAAAGGTTCATTCAATTGTTATTTTTTGTGTGTCTGAGGAACAAGGGTATGAATGAAAGCATGCACACTGCCAGTTATTTAGTCATTTGAACATTCTTGCCTGCCCTTTTTCCCTCCAGTCAGGTTGCGGGTTCCGACAACGGTGGGAGCATTCCAGGTGTATATATGGTTCTATGGTTTTAATTTACAGCTGCTTACAAAACCCGTATAGTGGCAACCCTACGTAGCCTGCTCACCTCCATGGTTTTTATGGAGAAAAATAGAAAAAAAACAGAACTTGATACAATTTATTATGTATAGAGTGAGCGTGAGCAAATAACAGGACATTTTCGAAATAAAATCTACCGGCTAGATTTCAAGATTGCGGAAAATACATCACTTAAGACAAAAAAATAAAAAACTGTACAAATATAAACTGTAAAATAAACTGTAATAACTCTAAAACTAAACATAGTTTAATGCTGGAAACTACAGTGGAGTCCCGGTAATCTGAAATTATTGGGACGATTCCTATTTCGGATTAACGAATATTTTGGATTAAACAAAACTAACTTATACCTAATGTAAATGTAATATTAAATTCCGTATAGCTTTACTGGTAATGAATAGCATAATTGACTCCAGTTGTTGACATTTAACAGTCCGAAATGCTCGCTTGGTGGTCGGATGCCGAATACATCAATTATGCCACGAGAGTCAAATCAGTTTAAATTTAGAAGTTTATACAGAGTACGGTAATGTAGTTACTTGTTCTCTTTTCAAAGGATTGCAAGGAACAATTGTTAGAGTTTTTTGTTTCAAATGAACTGTTCTCCGACTCACAGTTTGGGTTTCGTGGTGGCCTATCCACCGTTGATGCAGTGGAAAAGGTAGTTAAAGAAGCTCTGGTTGGTTTTGAGTCGGGGGCCTTGGTTGGGGCCAACTTATGTGACCTCAGCAGGGCCTTCGATACGGTTGATCACTCAGTGCTTTTGCAAAAGCTGCATCATTATGGTGTGGTGGGTGGCTCTTTGGAGCTCCTGAGATCCTACCTGGGGGGCAGGAGTCAGATAGTTCATGTCAATGGCCTAAATTCTCAGGAGAGAGAAATTATCCATGGTGTTCCGCAGGGCTCTGTACTCGGGCCCCTGCTATTCCTTGTAGTTATGAACGACATTAGTTTTAACATTGATGGTGGTGTTGTTTGCTACGCTGATGACACCACCTTACTTTGTCGTAGTCAAAATTTTGATCAGCTCAACAACATCATGAAGCGGTCTCTGGATTTGGCCGAAAACTGGTTCCGGGCAAACTATTTCCTCTTAAATAGGAGCAAAACCCAAACTATTGTTTTTACATTAAAGCAAACTGCATTAAAACAAGATCCGGTAAAGTTACTAGGTATCACTTTAGATCAGAAACTTTCTTGGAATCCTCATGTGTCAGTTGTATGTAGTAAATTGTCAAGAATATTATTTTTACTTAGAAACTTAAGCTTACTGGTAACGAAACAGTACCTGAGACAGGCATATAGTGCATTTTTCCAGGGTACCTTACTGTACGGGCTTCAACTATGGGGTGGAGCAACTGATGTCCATAAGGTTTTGTTGCTGCAGAAGAGGGCCATTCGACTGTTGACTGGTGCTGAATACCTTGCACATTGTAAATCTTTGTTCATAAGTGAATCCATAATGACAGTTTTCAGTCTTTATGTAAACCTTCTTTTGTTTTCAGCAAAAAAGGAACAGGACAGCATTGTCTGTAGAAAGGATGTTCACAGTTATGACACTAGAAATAAGTTTCGTTTTGATGTGCCTTTTGTACGATTAAAGAAAGTTCAATCCAGTCAGGAAATCTTAAAGCTGAAATTGTTTAACTATTTGCCTATGAGAGCGCGGAACCAGTTAACAAAATCTTTCCAATCGAGTGTGAGGGAACTTTTATTGGCACACCCACTGTATTCAGTTGAGGAATTTTTTGAAATCCCAAAGAATATTGTAAGTAGCTATTTTGAAATCTGAGTGGTTTTCTGTTTTATTTTGTTTGCTGTGATTGCATGGTTTTGTTTTTGCATGGTGTGCATAGCATACGGACATGAATTATGCTAGATATTTATTATGTATTTTTAGCCTAAGGTGACGAACCCAATTGCATGTAAATGCTTAAAGGACAATAAAGATTCTCATTCTCATTCTCATTGCTTCTTTATATACCGGTAGTCCATGAAAAGAATATCACACAACTGATTTTGGCTTTTGTTTAATTTATTTCGTGGAAATCAGATGAAAAGATGGGCATAACTTGTTTTGTATTCCACAATTGGTTTTTCATTTTACCAACCTTTGGGACAGTTTTTTATATCTCCAGAATAAATACTGCGGCCCTCTACCGGAAGTCAAACAATAGATAGCCAAACAAAAAATACCACGTTCAAGTTCAATAATTTATCACCATATTTTTTTAAAAGTGTGATAACCGGGTGCCAGAAGTAAACAATAATGGAATTCATCATAGAGTACAAATATCCTTTTGTATTATTCATAGCGTGAATCTTATCTCTTCCTTAAACCAGTTTATAGGCCTTTGTTTTAACTGTTATAACTCTGTTCTTTTGTAATTTTATATTTTTTTAAAATCCTAATTTTGGTTTCGGATTAAGCAGACTTTTGGAATACCAAAGTTCGGATTAACTTTAGTATTCGTTATTTAATATTTAATATTAATATTTCGTTAATATTTAGTATTAGTAGTATGGTATAATTATGGATTAACTCTAGGGGAGGGCAGGGTAATCATGCACGGTGGGTAATGGTGCGCATCATAGTTTTTAATGAATGGAATAAGCTAAAAAGCTCCAGTATGTGCTGCAGCCTAGCAAGGGATTCAACAACTAATATGCGACCTCGTGTTTTTCGCTACCGAAACTTTTATGGTTATGTGAGACAAAAGTTTAAAAGTCGTATGTGTCATGTTATTTTTGCTCCTGAGGAAATAGTAAGGTTAGGGCAGATCTTTAGATAACTTGATTCTTATTTAGTATTACAATTAATGTTAGTCTTTGCTTTATCGTTTGAACCAATTCATTTATGATTTCATCCCTGAGAAAATAAAATAACTTCGAATGCGACATCGGGTAATGGTGCGCGGCGGTGAGCTCGATTCCCCCCCCCCCCCCCAAGCAATTATAGGTAAGAAAAAAATTACCATTTTTACATTCTGGTTTACAGATACTCATAAACTGTTTGTCCTGGAGTCATGCAGACACAGCAGAAAATTATCCTACGTGTGCTAATTTTGCATTAACCCTTGAAAAATTTTTAATCAAAGACTTTTGTTAAGTGTATTTTAAAACTCAAAGAAAGTATTTTTTAACTTTAAGACATTCAATATGTTAAATTAATATTGAATTTTTATTAAGACGTTCACTGCTGAATATACCTGCAATAGTGATTAGCATATGCTAAAATTATTTTTTTATGTTTTTACTCAGCATTGGATGTCTTTTGATGGAAAACAGTGCAGAAACGCCATTTGGAGCAATAAAAATGGCTTTTACGGCCTTTAATTTTCGCGGTCACGATCGTGTATGCCCGCATCTGGCGACGCCGTTTTGCCGAACGGCGCACTTTTATTGTTCAAATATGTAAAAGAAAAACTCACTTATATAAATCAAAAACATATTTATATGATTTTACATGATAAAAATACTACACTAACATAAAAATATACTATTTACAACCCCGCCAGCCCACCCTGATGTCTTTCGTTCAGTATGCCAAAAATCACAAAATCGGGGTCCTCATCCTCTGACTCGCCGTCGGTCTCGTAGGGTAGCTCATCCAGATCTTGTTCTTGGAGGTTATTTTAACCGTCCGAATCATATTCTTGCACTAAACCACTAGGACTGGGAAGTAGATCCATTTTTATAACCTAACAAAACACTATTTACTATTTACAAATATACAATGTTTACACGAACATATGTTTCCATAGAAACGCGCAAATTTAAAACTAACACCGCCAAAAATGAAAGAAAAGTACCTCCCCACGAGCGCGATAGCAACCACTTACATCGGGAAAGTGCTGGCAGCACAATGACGTATCTAAGCAACAATGAAATTGCGGCAACGATCACGCGCGCACCCGGGTAATGGCGGGCGCGGCAATGATCGTTGCCGCGCACAGAATGTGTTAATGAAACACAATTATTCTAATTATTTTAACCCAAACGTCCCTGCGCACCATTACCCAACCCAACCACATGCGCACAATTACCCTATGGTTAGGGAAATCGTGCGGAAATGCGTATTGTTATATAATGTTTTATATTTTATTAATGTTAATAATTTATAACAATGATAATTTTTAATAATCATCACCATTAATTACCAAAGAGTTTGACACGTTGTGACGAGAATTTCCAGCTAATAAAAATAGTGATGGTTACTCAGGGTTCACTAAAACTTGGGAAATTCGGTCACTTGTAAAAATAAAAAGGAGTTCCTTGGAATCGCTCAGCACGGTTGAGCTGGGTTAATTCCAGGGGTCGAGTAACCCACAGCCAATAATGTTTCAATGGTCCAGTTCATTCTAATTACAAGAAAGAATTCAGTAAGTAGTTATCAAATCTTAGGAGGATCTCTAACGATCTAGAATTACAATCTTACTTGTCACACTAACACAGATTTTAAACTCACTATGTTAGGTTTCAGAAAATAGGCTAGTCTAATACGATTTAGAAATAAAAGTTAAAATTTAGAACTTCACCAGAGTAGGTTACAAGTCACCTTACTGGTTTCTACACGTTTTCACCAGACCTGTGGGAACCGGTCGTGGTTAATAGTTGGTTTCACAAAATGCAACAATTTAAGTCCCAAGGTTATTGGTTGTAAATAAATGAATGAATATGTTATTTACTTCACAGCTGTCAAGAACAAGACAGACAGAAAAAAATCCATACACAAACGGGAGGATTTTCTGCAACAACTATTTATTTTGTTGCTTGTCCCACAAAAGAGCTCCGCCACAGACATCCAAATTGGAACTAGCCGGAAAAAATATTACCGCTTCGGATATTTGGTGGGAAATCGCTTTCTGTGTAGTTGAGAGCTGTTATAAGTTGGAAGTGTGCGCTGATAGTGGAATTTTTATTATTTTTTATACCATTTTAAGTGAAATAAGAGGAAAGATTGAGACATCGTACTTTAATTGCATTAAAAGTCACTTACTCAAATAAAACTTTCAATTTTGAATAGGCTATGTTACCCCACGAAAAAGGTGTATTTATGTTAGAAGTGTTAAAACATAACCTAACCTCAAATTAAACCGGCCTACATGCCGCTGTGTGTCGGCTATTGGAATTTAAATGTGGAATTTACAAGTCACTCACGCTCAAGTCGCTCACGTGAGTGACATAGTAATTTATACGGAGCTTGCGTCATAATTTATACAATCGTGATAAATCGTAAATGCATTTAATTATATACTTTTTAATTATTGCTGGTGATTAAACACATTTTTTTATTAAGATAGCAATTTTGTTTTAGGTTAACTTATGTGTCTTTTTTATTGTGGTTTACGGCAACACAAGAATTTGTGTGAACAACTTGTATTTTTGTATGTCTTTTGCATTAGAAGACTACTTTTTAAGGGAGAAAAATTAAAATTCAGCTTAGCTGCTTTTGTTTTGAGATCAGTACCCCATAGTATGTTCAATTTATTAGGCCAAACATTTATTTTTTATAAAGAAGTTAGTTTTTATTTTTTTCTTCCAGGAAATTAAAACATTTTGTGAAACCGACCCTTAAGGAAATAACACAACACGTAGGAAACTAATTAAATGTCGATAACTTAATTAAACTACTTAATGAGAAAGATCAATAAGTTTAAACAAATAATGTACCTACTGTATTCAACGAGATCGTATAAATTACCAAGGAAATGTAAGACGTTTATTGCCGAGGGTTTCTCACAGTTAGGGGACAACTCAACCCTAGCCTGTTACAACAGAACAATCAACGTCTCCAAATTATATTTTATAATAATTAGATGAAACTTTACCTGATAGCGTGGAAGTGTGGCGGTCGTACACCGGTAATTGGTTACTGCTACCACCGATTATTCCTTTATAAAAACGCACAAGACACTTTTCGCTTCTCTAATCACAAAATCCACACAATCACAAGACACGCACTGTTCGCAGCCAAATCTTCCACACTGAAAGTTATTAAGATACGAACAACGCGATGAACAGAACAGGGCAAGAATGAGAGCCCGCTAGGTCAGGTATCACGAGATCCCAATTTCTCGTCGAATCCTGATAACACCACCAGCTGGATCACAGCTGGTTACTGACAAAAAAAAGGATCACCTGGTCAAGTCTGTTTTTGTGACGTAGCTTATTTTGGAAGAGGAAGTTTCCTGTCGTCTGGCCCAACGAGGTTAAATAGATACAAGGTCACAAGGTCTGTAAAGGAAGAAGCATAAATTCTCCGAGGTCAGGTGAATAGCTTTTTTTTGTGTTCCGGATATGAAGCGTCTAAACTAAGGCACGGCGCGCACTACTTCGGAGTCGGCTCGGCTCGGCCGGAATCGGCCCGGTGAGTAAATTTGCTTTGCGTGTAATGTAATGGAGACCCGCGCACTACATCGGAACGGCACGGCACGGATCGGCATTTGCCGATCCATTAGGTTACATGCAAAGCAAATTTCCGATTCCGGCCGAGCCGATTCCGAAGTAGTGCGCGCCGTGCCTTAAAACGGAAGTCAAGTTACGTTACAATATTTACCATTACACAGCTGATTGAAAAAGAGAATGAAGCAGTTCTACCATGGGTACGATATTTATCGTAACGACACTATATTACTCTATTTTCTATTTTACATTCGGATTATTAGTTGATAACAAACCATTAGGTAATGGCCAAATTACAAATCAAGGTAAATATAAAACCATAAATTCTACCCTAGTTTGCTTTGAAATTCCTTATTTTAGTTAATAGTTGAGACAAAAAATCCCCAAAGCAAACGAGAACGATTGTTGTTTCCTACCGAAAATGTGACTGATTTCAACCTTGACGATCTACTTGAAAATGACGCAATGCTAGCGTCGAAACCTGGGTTGTAGTATAACTCAACCACACGAACTGGAGACGAATAAGGTAATTTAAAACCATAATATATATTCAACCAGTTCAGGGGCAAATCACCATGAGTAAAAGACCTCTTTTGCCTTACTTTTCCCTGTCCACATAGACTCGGGGTACGCGTTGTACTTCAAGGCATGCTATCCCTAGAACTGGAGTGTCCACCACCCAATACCAGTCCTAGAACTGGGTGAACAGGCGTGACCTCATTTAACATTGAAGTAGGCATTGTCTCTCAGGAACGGAGACTTTGTCGAGCCTTCGCTGTAGTGTGCTGTAATGGCCAAACAGTAAAGGGTGTATGTTGTACTTCAGGGCCTGCACCCTTAGAACTGGGATGTCCACTACCCAATACCAGCTCAAAGTACCGAGCTGGACAAACAGGCGTGGCTCTCTTTAAAACTGAAGGAGGTCAGCTTCGGCTGTGCCGAGCCCTGGCGGAGGTGGCTTTGCCAATCCCGCACTTACTGGGTTGTCTCACTCCAGCTCCCCCAAAAAGGAGAAAATGAGTCAGGATGTCGGGGATCTGGGGCTTCCGTGACCTTCAGGCGCGGCTGCAGTTTAGCCGGCGTCTTTGACGTGCGGATTTCCAGAGACCTAGTATTCCACTCGGGAACTGCCCATGGCCCAAGAAAAACCTAAAATGGGAACCTCGGGAGCCGGTTCAAGCCCCTGGCTTCGGCCAGTCCAGATACTGGGTTGGACTCGAGGGGACAGAGATTGTCGGCATGCTCGGCACACAGCTTCGGCTGTGTGGGGTCCTCCAGCCTCATCTGGGGGCATTGCTCACAAACGAAAGTTGAGAAGTAGTTGGATAGTGCTGCCACTGATACTCACAGCGGATTGTCGATTTTGGGTTCACTGCCGGTTGAGTACCACAGGCCTGGCAAATTCCGGGTTTTGTGGGGGTCTAATCCGCCTTAATATGATTTGGGGCACTTGTTCCATAATTCCTCCTGTCACAAGACAAGTCTGGTATGGCTAATGCTAGGTGCAGGCTGCCCGTGAGGAGCTAAAACAAAAAGGAAATGGAAAAATGTCCATATTGACTATTGATCTGTGCGTGGATTGTAACAGACAAAGGAAGTAGGTGAGCCGCTACAGTACCGATAAAATGGCACCACTGATAAAATGGTATAATGGCAGTACTGATAAAATTCACTGCCAGAACGCGGATTCAAACTCACAACATTGCTGTCATAGTCCCAAAGTCCGCCTTGCTTACCAATATGCCACCAACTCACGACTCACAAAAAACCCGAAATGTTTCTGAATTACTGATATGAATAAAAGTTGGACCCTTTGAAATTTTGCCGTATCTTAATGTCCTTAACCATCTAGAGGGGTTATTAATAGTTTTTAGCTGTTTTCTACTATTTACAGTATACATTTTCATAAATTACGGTCTAAAATTATAATATATCCTATTAAATTCGGTTATAATAACATCTTCACAACCAGCCTTCCTTACACAACCATGGTTAGCTGAGTGATTGTGCTCACCTTTGAATCCAAAGGTTACCAGTTCAATCCTGAGAAACCTTAGTGGATTTTCAAAGATTTGATCCTGGACCCAGTTGCCAATTGTCATTGGGCTATTAATTAATGATGCTTTATAACAACTGGTCAATGTTAGATAGTAACAAGACTGGGGTTTGACCATTCCCCGTCAAAACGTTGAAAAATTCCACTGGCATAGATAGAATGAGGTTAAAATGTATAATGTCAAAGTGATGATTGATGTATGTAATGTAGCAACTGTGTAATTGCTCAGGTGTAGACCAACGTTAATTATACAAAATTTTACTGTCACTGCGTTCAGACTCTAACAGTTATAAGTCAGTTTCCATTTCCAACAAAAAACAATTACTACAGGTTACTTAACGATTACTTCAGGTTTCATTTCGGTCTAAATCATGCAATATACTGTTTACATATCTCTACTTTGTCTACTATATCTTAGTCCATCCATCAACTGCGGTGTTGATGATAAGAGTTCAACAGCTAAAACCTCTCCAGGTGAAAGTTCAGAGAACAAACATGTCTTGTGGGGAGACAAGAATACCTTGTCGAAATTAGACTGTGAACTTGGAGGTACAATTCAGACAGATTATCCACATAAAGGCCAATTTATAAAGGCCAATTTATAAAGGCAATTAAGGCTCGCAACCTCCGAGCTGTATATGCGATCGAATACCCACAAGAGGAAAAAACTTGCTCTAGTATGACTAGCGAGATATTACACCCTACAGACCCCCCAAAATCAGTGGAACACAGGGATGGCGTCAATGTGATAATCAAGAGGGAGCGAAAGCCGGACTGTAAAGGTAAATACAAAGCTGACTTTTATCTGTGCTATGAAAAAGAGAAGACGGAAAAGCTAAGTGCGAAAGTGAAGAAGTTATTGCAGTTCTTGAAAACAATGTTTTATCACAGAGTAAATTTTTATTGATATTGGTGTTGATGTTAAATTATTTGTGTCCCTCTTAAAGTTACGAAATAAGTTTCTATTTGGTCACTCTTTGCAACAAAAATTACATAAAATAATTCACCTACAATAATGGTGAATCGGGGGTGGACCTCCTAGTTGGTTCCCCAAATTTCTGTATGACAATTAGATTTAAAATCAGATATGATGTTTGATATTTTAAACTGAGCAGGGTATATTAGTGTGTAGCCAGGGGTGCCTATCCCCCTCTCCCATGAACTATGACACCAATACCCCAAATATTTTTGGAAGTAACGTACTGTAAGAAAAATACCCCCCCCTGCTGAATACATATACATATAAGTTTTAGTAATTCTAGTGAGTATTTACCATAATTATTTGAGAAAATTGTCATGTTGTTTAAAACCTACAATGGGCGGATGTGACATTAAATTTCACTAGTTTAATTCAGCTTCCCCATATAACCCCATGCTAATTCTAAATTCATTTACAGCTAATATTTTGTGTTAATTATATGTCTTTTGGCCATTTTGTAAGGATCATGATCCAAACTTTAGAATGAAGCCAGAATATTTGGACAAAAAAGACAAAGAAAGGTTTTTATTAATTCCTTATGACAACATGTCGGAGGTGGGAGACATTGGGATAAGTAATTTTTTATTCGATGTTTACCAAGTTGTAATGTTTTTCTATTGTGATAAATAAATTTCTATACGATTTTGACAAAGTTGTGCATTATTTAAACTTCTGTTCAAAAACAACCTTTAAAATATTTTATACTTTACCAAAATTGTAAATATTGTACATTAAATCCACAAAAACACACTGTTGCTTTGAAACAACAAGGGATTTTTCTTAGGTTTTGCCCGTTGTAACCACAAGTGCCCGTTGTTGTTTTTAAACATATTTTTATTTTTTTAACCTGTGAGGGAAAGTTAAGAAAAACAGTGTTTGTGTGTTATTTGGACCTTAAATAAAAGAAAAATGAGAGAAAAACATTTTTTTTCCTAGGTGCATCATAATTCGGGTTTCAAAGGGTTAAAATTCTTTATTCAATTTCAATGTTATTTTAATGAGAAATTTTGAGATTTCAATGGTGGATAGCACCTTTTTTCAGTCCGAATCTCATCAGTTTTTGGCGGAAACAACTACAGACCAAGCCCTATTGAACGACACCAAAAACTTGATAATCGGTTGAAAATTGTAGGAGGAGATCTCAACACAAAAACCCCTTAGTGTATTAAATAAGTATAGATTTCTGCTGTAAGGAAGTCTACTATGGACATATACTGAAATTTTATTAATTTTATTTTTTAATTAGTTACCCTATTATTTTTATATTTTGCAGTATGATGAAAAATGTTGTTCATCACTTGGACCGAAAGTGTTTTTCATTGCTTAATTGAATTTCCAAGCTCGGCTTGGCCTTACTTGTAAAAGCCACTTCCAGTCATTTTAGTGATAAAAACTACTATTTCTAGTAATGTTGTCTTTGACTCTCTTGATTGAATGTTATACAATAATAAATCATTTTTTGTTGAAAATAATATTTATTGACAACACGGTTCTCATCTTTTACTCTTGCTACCTTTAAACTTGTGTTTTTTCAATCGGGCTTTCACTCTTTCATGTTTGTTTTTGTGGGATTTCTTTATCTGTTTCTTTTTCTCTAATCGTTGTTTTGTTTGGAAAGCTTTACTTTTCTGGACCTGTTTTGTAGCTTTATGTTTGATCGCTTTTTTCAAATCTTTCTCAGATTTCAACTCCATTCCCAGTACTTGGTTATCCTCTTCATTGTCATCTTCTTCTCCATTTGATTCTTCTTTGTCAGTTTCATACTGAACCTGAAAAACATAAAGGGGTAACAAAAATAATAACCAATTTGATACAACAAAAGAGTGGTAATCAAAATGCAATATACTGGGTGAAATTCCTAAAGTTATCCGTGAACTTCCTATTTACACATAAACCTCAAGTTTAAGCAAAATTTACCCGCTATATTTCTACACAAATTTATTACATCACGAAGTATACACCATCTTCGTATCATAGTTTACGAAATTGGGTTGACATTCCAATGCTGGTAGTTCAGTTAATTGCTTCTATTTATTTTATTTTTTTACATGTGTTTGTCTGTTTTACTATCAACAGCTGTTTTATTTTGAAATTCAATGAAAATTATTCCCCATGTTAATCTAATAGACGACAATCAAAGAACTTCTTGTGTCCTTCAGAACCAAAATATCAAAAATCTAAACCCTTATTGCAAAACCGAGAACTAAGACAAATTTTTTGACACTCCAAACTTTATAATTGGCATAGAAATAAGGGAAGAGTTGTGTTCACAAAAAACTGCTTCATGTTATTAAATAAGTTATATAGATTCTTCTCTTAATAGAAACTCATTGTAGCTCATTCGGTCAATAGGAGAGTCCAGGTAAAACAAGTTTTGGGCACTTATCGACCACCAGATGCACACCTTGAGGATTCACTCACATCACTAGCAAGTACACTCGAAGAACTACTTCCTGTAAACAGCGGAATCTGCATAGTGGGGGACTTCAATGTAGATTCCTTAATAGAATCAAGAGAAAAATCGGATTTAAATGAGTTTTTGGCTTCATTTAACATTCACAGATTGCCTCTTCCTGCCACTATACTAACTAATACTTCAGAAACGTCAATTGACCTTGTTTGCACAAGTCTTGATCGTGATCTTGTAAGCGTGGAAGTAATTCATACACACCTGTCTGACCACATAGGACAAATAACGTCCCTTCTTTTACCATTGATGTGAAACAGCCAACAGATGTCTCCACTCGTCGTCACTTCAACCACAACAATATGCTGGATTTTAAGGAAAATGCTTCACATCAAACATGGGACGATGTCCTGAATGAGGAGGATGCAGACACGGCCTATTCAAAATTCCTAACTGTGGTCACTTCCATTCTGAACCATACTTGTACCATATAAGACCATAATAAGACTTGAACCATATAAGACATCTCGAAGTAGACAACCCAGACAAAAAGCTATTAAATACGACGGGGAAGTTAGCGAAATGAAAAGGGCCTTCACTGAAGCACAGGATAAGTTCATCTTGACTAGCAGACAGGAAGACAAAGCTGATTTAACTCAGAAGAAAAAACTGTACGACCTCAAGCTCCGAACGCTACGACAAAAAGAAAATGAGAAACTTATCTCCGAATCCTCGAACAAGAATAAAGCTATTTGGTCAATAATCAACTCTGAAATAAACTCATCAAAGACATCCAAAGATTCAGCATGGTCTCTGAAAACAGCCAACGAGACAGTTAACAGCGTCCACACAGTATCAGAGCTCTTCAACATCTATTTTACGAACATCGCTGAAGAAACGTTACATGGGAGAAATCACCCCAAAACTCGAACAGCCACCAACATTGTAACTATCGTAGAAGAACGTCTTCAGACCTTTGCTCCAGCCACCACACAGGAGATCAGTAAAATCATAAGGGCAACCAAAGTGTCTTCGTCTGCTGGAGTGGATGACATCTATTCAAGGATCATGAAACTCTGTGAAGAGGAACTGCTCACTCCCTTGACTGATTTGATAAACAAATCTCTGGCTCAGGGTGTATTTCCAACAAAAATGAAAACATCAAAAGTTTATCCCCTCCATAAAAAAGGACCAAAAGATGAAATCAAGAATTATAGGCCAATATCGCTTGTCCCGACCTTCTCGAAAGTCTTGGAGAGAGTTGTACTAAATAGACTGCGAAATCATCTTCACCAAAACGACATCAAACTTAGTGAGCAACATGGCTTCATCCCAGGCCGCTCAACAATAACAGCTCTTGGGGAAATCATTGAACACGTAATCGACAACTTGGATTCTGGGAACACGATTGTAGCCACATCCCTCGACCTAAGTAAGGCATTCGATTGTCTTGACCACAGCTTAATTCTAAACAAGCTCACACACCTTGGAATTGATGGAACAGCACACACCTGGTTCTCAAGCTATTTAAGCAATCGAATGCAAATCGTAGAGTTGAGACAAACTATGGACGGAACAACTACAGCAATTACATCTAAACCACTACAAGTAAAGAGAGGGGTTCCCCAAGGCTCGGTCTTGGGACCGGTGCTTTTCACCCTGTTCACGGCCGACCTTCCCAGCCATGTCAATCGCTTCAGCAGAGCCGTAATGTTCGCCGATGACACCATCCTGCTGACCAGCAAGAAAACAGCTCACGCACTAGAAGTGGACAACTTCATCGCTGTGAACCTGGCACAAGACTACTGCGTCAACAATGATCTGGTCTTCAATGAAGGCAAAACGACCCAACTGATCATGGGATCACTGAAGGATCAAATCTCTGGCCCTCCTAACATCCAAACTCTAAACTAAGCTCTGCAATTTTTGCATTGAAGCGGGTTCGATCCATCAGCACGCCTGAAGCAACAAGAACAAGCTACCACGCCCTGTTTGAATCTCACCTCAGATACGGAATAATATTCTAGGGTGGTTCATCACAAGAAAACCTCCAACGTGTGCTTGTGCTTCAAAAGCGTGCTTTGCGATCCATGTTCGGTCTTCAACCCCGGGAAAGTTGCAGAGAGGCTTTTGTTCATCTCCAGATACTCACTGCAGTCTCGATTTACATCTTAGAGACGATTGCTTATGCAACAAAGGTTTCTTCGACTAGACATGTGGCTGTGCACACCTACAACACAAGGCACAACAGGAACTTCAACCTACACGCCCATAGAACATCACTTTTCTCGAAGAAGCCTTTGTATGCTGGAGCAAGATTCTTCAACCTACTCCCCCCAAAGTGTTAAGGAAGGTCCATCAGCAACACTAAAAAGGAGAATCCGTCATTGGCTGGCTGAATCGCCAATATACTCTATGGAAGAGTTCATGGCTCGAGCGAGACCTCATCCTAATGATGTCATCGGACAGTTAAGACTTTTTTACCAAATTCTGAATCAAATTGTATGACACCATTCTGTTCTTAATGCTCACGAATAAAGTATTCTGTATTTGCAAAATAATGCGAGGTGAATTTGAATGTTTCAGAAAAGGGCCCTCTTTTAGGCCATATGTTATTGTGTACTCTGTAAGCGACTTGAGGTCCCTTTTCATAGTCTTCTGTACAAAGCATTTCATCTGAATGAAACTGTTTCCCAATCAATTAGGTCTAGTGGAAGAGATAATTAAGTATCTAAATTTGATTGTATACCATTATTACGTTTTCTAATGATTGTTTGTCTTAAAGCTAACATTTTATTACCGATTTGTTTTAATTAATGTGAGATTAAGATTAATTATTTTGGAAGTAAAAAATATTGCTATATTTTATTTGTGAATGAATGAATGAATGTGTGGGGGCCTATTTTATCTGCAGAGAAGTACAAAAGTAAGTTTTTATGAATCGTCTGTCTAGGCTAATTTTACAAGTATTGTTCCAGAGTTTGTTAATTTTGTTACAATTTCTGTGATTGTAATTGAAAAAAATTGATGCAATAGATTATTCTTTTGATATTAATGGGTATTTACACAATAAACAACAAAAAGGTGATTCAAATTAGCTAAATTAGTAAGTAGGTGTAGAATTATTTTAGGTTTGGTAAATCGGTTGTGAAATGAATGGTTATAAATTCTTTTTCCTACCACTGCATAGAAATAATCACATTGCCACACCTGTAAACCCTAAGCAAAACAGTTCATTTCCGGTTTCCTTCCTTTTCCGCTCTTGAGCGGCAATGATCTTTACCGTACACCAAATCAATCAGCAATTTAAAGTCAGCTGTTATTACAAACCATGCCACAGCTGTTGGTCTTTGTTGTCGTTTAGTAATTGCTTCTTTTTTAGTTTGGGGTTATGTTTAATATTTAACAGTGTGTTCCAACACAAACAAATCAAACATAATCTAATGACATTTTGTAAACAATAAAACATTTAATCTCTTGAAATTATGTTGGTAGGAAAAATCTTGTGTGTATTGCAAGCGCAAATAGTCATTGCGGCATCTATTCAATTCAATTCAAAATATCTTTATTTACATCATGTACACAGTACAACAAATAGCGTCAATCATCTTAGCCTATATACAATCCCATATTTTACAGTTACATTAAATATTTACATTTCACCACTTCATATTTCAAATAGTAGAAAATTCCTCAAAAGAGTAACAAGCTTTCTCTATTAAATAGGCCTACATTTTTAGTTGAAACTTAAACTTAACATTATCCTCCAAATCATTAATAACTTTTGGAACAAATTTCAAGAATTTTGTGCCAGCGTAGGAAGTTTTATTTTTGAACATTTCTAGATTATGTTTGGGTAGTGAAATCTCCTTCTTACTCCTAGTATTGTATTGATGATAATTCTTAGATTCTTCAAACCTCAATTCATTGATCCGAGTATACATTTGAGTATATACAAACTATAAACAGTTAAAATCTGCAATTCGACAAAATATTGCTTGACAGACTCATCGTTTTTAATTCCAAGCATTACCCTCAAAGCTTTTTTTTTTGAAGAACTAGAATTTTATTCAAATTTTTGTTGGAAGTTCCTCCATACACACCTATTCCATATGCAATATGTGACTGAATATGTACATAAAAAATCATTTTTAATGTTGGTAGATTACATAAATTTCTCAGTCTTTTCAATGCAAAAATTCCTGAATTTACTTTCTTAACTAGATTTTCAATATGTAAATCCCAACTTAAATTTTTGTCTACAACTAAACCGAGAAATTTTAAATAGTCAGTTTTTATTAATTCTTCATTGCCACCTAAGATGAGAGGATTTGGTGGATTTCTACTTTGTTTTGTATGAAATGCAATAAAGTTTGTTTTCTGTATATTTAGTATTAATTTATTTTCAATAAAAAATTCAAATAATTTTGAAAGTTCTACGTGAGTTGCTATTTCTAAATCGTCATCTGTTTTAGCAGCCATAATCATATTAGAATCGTCTGCATATAAACACAGGTGATTTTTTATGTTTTGCAAACTACTTAAATATCTTGGCATGCCATTCATATAACAAATAAAAAGCAATGGGCCTAAAATTGAGCCTTGAGGACACCATTTTTGACTTTTTGGGCTTTAGATCTAAATTTTAAGATTTTACTTTTAGAAATTTGAGAAATTTCCACATATTGTATTCGATTTGTGAGATAAGACTCAATCCATTTAAGAACTAGATCACCAAAACCAAGATTTTTTAATTTTGTTAAAAGAATTTTGTGGGATATGCTGTCAAAAGCTCTTGAGAAATCCATGAAAATTCCTACAACTTTGTCTTTTTGATCAATCGATTCTATTACAGATTCTGTAAAATCAACTAGTGCAGTTAAGGTGGATTTATTTTTGCGAAAACCATGCTGTTCATTGTTGAACAAATTGTTGGTCTCTAAATGATTCAATAACCTGTTTTTCATAGCAGACTCAAAAATTTTGGAAATTGATGGAAGAATGGAAACTGGGCGATAGTTTTTAATATTAGTTTTTTCTCCTTTTTTATAAATAGGAACTACCTTTGATATTTTCAACTTATCAGGAAATACACCTGTGATAAAAGAAGAATTAAAATTAGATGTGAAATTGGCTTAATTAAAGGATTCTTTACAAATTTTATCAATCTAGTTGGTACTTCATCAAAACCACTGGACCATTTACTTTTTAAAGAGTTAAAGATTTGTTATAGTTCTTTTTCGTCCACAGGAGGGCAGTTAAATTTTGTTGTAAATTGATATTTAACTTCCTTACTTTTTGGCTGTGATGGAGGGAGTTCATTCAACATATCATCTATAACATTGATGTAGAAGTCATTAAAATAGTTGCACACAGCAGTTGGTTCATTTACTATTTTATCTCTTATCTTTAAAATTATGTTTTCATTTTTTGATGTTACTGTTTTGAAATTTAATTCATTATTAATTATTTGCCATGTAGTCTTGTGAATGTTATCTGAGTCCTCAATCTTTCCATCATAATATTGTTTTTTTACTTCAACTAATTTTTTATTGTAAAGTTTGTTTTTGTCCTTAAACATAATTTTAAGTTCGGGTGATTTTGTTTGCCTTACTTTTTTGCTTAGCTGTACAAGACTTTCTTTTTCCTCCTTTAGCTCTGGAGTGATCCAGGATTGTTTTTTATTAAATTTTTTCTTAGAAATTACAGGAAAACATACATTAAAATAGTAATTAAAAATATTATGAAAACAGTCATACTTTTTATCAACAGTATAATTATATATATTGAGCCAATCTTCTTTTTCTAAAAACTTTTTGAAAAGCTCCATATTAACTAAAGAGAAATCTCTCCCCTGTGAAAGTTAAACTCCTTCTTTGTTGTGATTGGTGCTTTAAAAGTTCCACCACCTGAGCATCATGATCTGATAGAAGTGTTACCAGCCCTGTAGCTTTAACATCTTTTTTATTGATATTGGTTAAAAAATTATCAATGCATGTTTCTGAAGTTACGGTAACTCTTGTTGGAAAGTCAATTAAATAGTGCATCCCGTGGCGTATCAACATATTTTTTAAAGCTTTGGATTCACATGAATTTTCTAACATATTAATATTTATATCCCCGGCTATAATTATATATTTACCTTTATCTATCAAGTATTCTATTAATAAGTTTAACCTTTCCAAGAACTCTTTATTTTTAAATTGAGGTTTTCTGTAGATACCCGCAAGAATAAAACTACAAGATTTTAGGTTAAATTTTGTTATTGCACATTCAAATAGTTTATCTTCACATAAATTGTTTATTAGTGGAAAATCAAATTGCCTGGCCTGCACATCCTCCCTTGAAAGAATAACCACACCACCACCTGTGGTTGTTTTACGGGAATATTGCGAAATTACGGAATAATTATCAATTTTTACTTTTGTTATTTCAATATCTGCCAAGTTGTGTTCTGTTAAAATAATAATTTCTGGATTTAACTCATGCAAAGTTACTTCCAAACATTGTAAAGATGAATTTAGACCCCTAATATTTTGGTGAAAAATTGAAAACCCAGAAGTTGCAAGACTATGAGGTTTTTTACGCCTATTTACATATTGATCATGAAAATTACTATGACTAACATCCTTAGCAGAACATATTTCATTGTCATAAAGGTCTAGTTTAAATCTTGAGCAGAGCACAGATCACCAACACTATATTGCCCATGACTTTTTTCACTTACACTAGACACTGCTACAATTCTACAATTACATCTACAATTCTACAAGTCTACAAATCTACAATTCTCGATTGGCAGTGACGTGCTTTACGCTCTTAATACACAATAAGCTATTAGACAAATGCTCCATTGAGCAGCCACCGCTACCTTGTTGGTTCCGATCCAGTGGTTCTTGCTCTCCAAGTCGACAGGGTTCAGCTCAACGACACTAACAGAGTGTTCGGGCAACTCGTATTCCTCCTCGTGGAGGTGGGCTAGCTCCGGGATCGGACGATTCGTCAGCACTAGCTTCTTGATTTCCTCACGTGCCTGTGGACAAACACGTTGATTAGGGGATTGAAGAGATTAAACATTGTTTGACCATTTTGGATTGCCATTTTTCCTTTTGCTTTGGTACATTTTGAATGTATTCAAGTGCTAGATTGTTTTGATTGAAAATCTCCGAGCATTTTGATCCATTCAAACTATATATATATATATATATATTTTTTTTTTTTTTTTAGGTCAGGGAAGTACATATTTAGTCTTTTCATGCTGGACAGGATCACAGAGAGGATATTTATAAGAAGGCTCAGAGTTTGACTGAATCAGTACAGTAAACCCCACACACTAAAAACTTGACACCTCCGTTCGTAGATTTCGACAGTGCACCGTGAGCAATCATGGAGTGTGCCAGAGAAAACCTGATGCAAGGCAGCTCTGAGGACTTTGGACTACAATATGGCCAGATCAATGATCCTCTGAGTTGAGTAATACCGGGTGTCCATAATGTCTTGCAATGATAAAGAAACCGAATAGTATGAAAAACGTTGGCGGTAAGATAAAGATTTATTTTGAGTTTTAACAAGTCACTTCCTAAGATTTTTACAGCTATGCACAAACTTAATACACTTCAATGTGCGTCTTCGGTGGCCTGTAAATCTTCAAGACAACTTTTTAGTTAGTTTTTTATTAACAACAGTTTTTCGCTTTAAGATAGCATTTTGTAAGGAACGGAGGTCACTGTACCGTATTTATTATTTTGCCTTTTAGAGTTTCTAAATTTGAAACTGGGGAAGAATAAAACAAATCGTTGACAAATCAGAGGATATAAAGAAATCCAGAGAGGTCAAGCATGGTGAAGGAGGAGCAATTTAGGGCCACTACAATTTGTTTTTGTAGTGCATTAAAAGTAAACTGCATTGTTGTCAATCAGCTGAGTTTAGGTGTTAACAAATTAATGAGAAAAAAACTAGATTAAATTCCCTTGTAAACAAGAAACGTCATAAGTGCGTGGCTATAATGGTGTCCGAGCATCAAAGCTATGAAATCAGGCCAAGACTTTATGGACACCCGGTATTTTTATTTTCATCACACTACATCGATATCACCTGTTTTCGACCCTCACTTTTACTAACAAAACACCTGTTTTAACGATGAAAATAATTATGAAGGTATTTTAGATTAGTTTACTATGAAAGAAGGTTGTTTATAATAATTTAAGTTTTATACAATGCACTCTACACAATATGTTAATTTTATAATGAGAAAATATTAATAACATGATAGATTTTTTTTATTTATTTATTTTTTTTAATATAACGAAGGTTATTTCAAGTTTATACTCATTCTGATGTGTTTTAATGCAACTTTATTTGATAATTAAATATTGTAAGACCCATATTGACTTTGTAAAAGAGCCTTTATTAATGTTTTCTTTATGACCCATGCATCACAGGATGGATTTTAAAAGTCTAATAAAACCACAAATATTCTAAATAAAAGTACGGTTTTATTGTTTTTTAATAAAATTCAACAAAATACTTTTGCACAAAAATAGTGCACGTGTTGCTCGACATCGAACAATTTATTTTGATACAATACAAACGTTACATTTAGTTCTAAATCAATGGCATCCGACCAATCCAATATTGTGAATATCAGTAATCACCAAAACCTACAGCTGTACGTTAACAGATGTTTAAAATGCTCAAACCAATCTCAATGTTATTCTAATGGAAAATTTTCAAATATAATTTGTGGATAGCGGCGGAAACAACTATAGACCAAGCCCTATCCAACGACACCAAAACTTAAAAATCGGTTGAGAATTGTATGAGGAGTTCTCTACACATATTTCTACATAATTTCTCACATAATTTACTACCTAAATCACTAACACTCATCACACGCACTTCAGCTTCATAACAAAGTCAGTTAAACTTTCTACAGCCCATAAGAGGGATCTCCCCTTAGATAAATGGTGAAAAAGAACCTTATCTTGAGCAAAACAGTCTAAAAATAGCTTTGTACAGCACCCCTACACATTATATATCTCGGGTGAATTTTTTCATTAATACATTATAAAATGTACCGTACAATACCTCTTTCTTAATACGCTTCTTTTCTTCTTTTAACCATTCCTTTAACTGCTCCTGAGCTTTTCGCCTTCTTTCTTGTTTCCTCTTGCGAAATCCAGTCAAAAAGTCTCTAAAAAGTTGGACAATGGTAATTTACATTTTTAATTGGACCAATTAAACTTGTCTATCACTAAAAGAATTGACAACTAAAAGTTAGTTAGCAGATGTCGCTAAACATCGTACATTACCTTAACCAACAATCCCAAACGTAACGTATTGCTGCTCTTGTTAGATACACAAGAGCATGGTTTTAGGCCTGTAAAGCCTGTATAAAAACTACAGCTGCAATAGAATTCATTCATAATAAAATTGGAAACATTGAGAGTATTCCGGGCGCCTCACCAGGAGTTACTGGCGACTAACCAGTGCCCAGAATGCCTTATTAGTAGATGACAATTACTGTTTTGATTAGTCACCAGTGAGTAGGATTCTCACCAGCAAAAATAGTCACCTCTCGCATCTGATTCGCTGTTGAGTGTGTCGTCTGAAAGGAGGGAAATATTTAAACAGATGGTTGATAAAGAGTCGCTCTGTTGGATTTTAAATTAAGCTTAGTCCTGTCGTGATGTAAACAAGGAAATACTCATAAATAAATTACCTCTTTCAATTAAAGCTGAGTGATTGTACATTTTTTTTGTCATTTGTGTTATTGATAGTCTTAATACTCTAGCTTAAGAGGTTTGTATATTATAGAAGGTTGAGATAAATAAATTGCTAGTGTATTCTTCGTTTCTGTTGATACTTTAATTTTATTATTGCAATAATGTTTAGATTATGTCCTAATCATAATTGTAACGTTTTTAATTTGGTGCCAATGTACATTTAAATTACAATGAAGAAAATGTCATAATAAATAAAATAATTAAATCCCGCATATTTGTTGATAGGCATTTGAATGTGAATTAATATACAGTACTACTTAATTAGCACTACCATTACGCACTACAAAAAGCAGTTGATTGAAATTAAAGCAGTAATTACGGTTGTTCGATTTTTCAACGTCACCAATATTTACAAATCCCTTTATGCCTCCTAAACCTCTTTACCGTACTCTATTATTATATAATTGTAATCTATTATGGAATTAGTAATAATAACAAACAAACGTAAAATAAAGGCTTTAAGACAGCAAACTAAATAAAAGCGAGTGAACATAACCAAACCTAGCTTTCAAATAAACAGAAAACGAAACTACCACGCGCCTCTCTCGGCAGTACCATTTGCATTTCGGGACGTCAAACTTTTTTTTAGTGGAGCTTCAACTTATTGCTGCAGTTAACCAGGGAGCGCCCGGAATACTCCCATTGGTAGGGGAGAAAAGCTGTAGTGCCTAGGTATTTTCATCGTGTCCCAAGAAAAATTGATCGAATCATTAAAATTACAAAACGTAAATTATGTATTCACGTTAATTATTAACATTAATTACAGATATTATTAGTGTTAGGAACAGTAAAAAATGTGCATTCACAAAGTACTGGTACAATGCACTAAAAATGATCTGTTTATAGATTTCAAAATGTAAACATTACCGTAATAAGACAAATGCAGAAAGTCAGATAATCAGCTGATTATGTTCAGACACATCTTTCTATTCCTTTTCCCATTATAAAGTTACTAACGTGCACGTGTTGCTCGACATCGAGCAATTTATTTTGATACAAAAAAAGTAACATTTAGTTCTAAATCAATGACATCCGACCAATCCAATATAGGCTAGTGAATATCAGTGATCAGCAATTTAAAAACTACAGCTGTAAGTTAACAGATGTTTAAAATGCTCGAAAACCAATCTCAATGTTATATACTCTAATGGGAAAATTTCAAATTTAATTTGTGAATAGGGAGCCCTCTTATTTTTAGTGAGATTCTCATCAATTTTTGATGGTAACTACTACAGACCAAGCCCTATCCAACAATACAAAAAACTTGAAAATCGGTTGAGAATTGTAGAAGTAGTTCTCTACAAAAAAAAAAAAAAAAAACCTTAGCTATTAAATAAGTATGGATTTTACATTAAAATGCCATGGGATTTAATACACAGGTTTGCTGCCATAAGGGTTTTTGACCATTATTTACTTACCACCTAATGTAGGTATATTACCAAATTTTATTGAAAAATGTAAAAAAATTGGCACTATATAAGAATTTATATATGTGAATAATCAGTAATGAATTACACTAATTTATATGTAAATAATTTGAAGTATTTTTATTTTATTGAGGTATTTTAACCAGGTAAAATGATCTAGCAAGTCATCATGAAGAGCAAAATACTTCAGAACCCCAGCCTAACCATACAAACAGTTCACCTAGAGGCGAAGCTGAAACTAACTTGATAAGTGATGACCAAAAAAACGTATTGCAACCAGAAACTCAATCAATAATTTAGCAACTAAAGAAAACCCCGGAGTGAAAAAAAGACATGTCACTTCTAGGCTTACTAAAAATAACTTAGATATATATTTTCTCAACATTCAACGTGGACTTCAGAAAAAAATAGATTCTCTCTCTATTGAATTGGAAAAAATTCAGCCAGATATCCTCATGATCTCCGAACATGGTCTAGGACCAAGCGAGTTGAAACACACAAATATTCCAGGTTATACTTTGCAATCGGATTTCTCTAGAACGGACCACATGTGGGGTGGAACAGCGATCTATACATCGGAATCGTTGGATTATGAATTTCTACCACTTGATACGGATAAATATTCAGAAGAATTGACTTGTGAAATAGCAGCAATAACATTTAAAACAGGATCCAAGCAATTTATTATAGTTAGTATATACAGGCCTACATCTGGTACGGTAAATGACTTTATAAGTAAAATGGATGGTTTCCTACTTGGCCTAACTGCAAAAAACAAGAATATTATCATACTGGGTGATGCAAATACAGACACTCTAAAAGATACTAGCAATTTTAGGAAATTTCAGAACAGTCTTGGAAAAACTCCCTCCGACCAGAAAAACTAAAAACTCCGAAACCAGTATAACCAGTATGTCTGCGTAACAAATATAACAAACCCTATAGTGAATATCATTGACGATCCTATATCAGACCATGAAGGGGTAAAGTGTACAATAAACATTTCATTGAATATAAACAACAGTGAAAAAAGGAATGTGAGACACCTGACTTTCTAAGCTAACATGAACCTAATAAAAATGAGACTATTACAAGAAGATTGGAAAGAGCTCTACTGTGCAACATCAACTGAGGAAAAATACAACATTTTCATACAAATACTACAATATTATATGGATTTGATTTGTCCCTTAAAAATAAAAACGTCCCGTATAAAAAGATCACAGCCGTTTAATATAACACCGGAGATAGAAAACCTGAGAAGAGACACCTTAAAAGCTAAAGATAGGTACCTTATTTCTGGATTTCAGGATAACAAAAATGATTACGTTAGGCTTAAAAGAAGATATGACCTTGAAGTAAGACTGGCAAATGGGGCCGGCTCAACAATGGTTTTGTTACCAAAAAAAACTATTGCTCTCGGTGAAGCGGTACGACCATGACTAGTCTCTGATAAATTGCTCTATCTCGCTTATTTATGAACCAATTTTCATAATTCTTACATTGTTGGATTTTAAATTGAATTGCCCAAAAAACTCATGAGAACATAAATTTTTCTACCTTATGTAGTTTTTACGCAATTTAAAGTGAAAGATTTTAAACGCCCGCCATTTTGAAAATATCAATGTTAAAAAAATTGATTATTTTATTCCAACTAGGTATTCACTTCAAAAAGATGTGTACCAAATTTAATTTTATTACGTTAAGCTGCGCTGAAATTAAAATTTATTCCTTAAAAAATACAAAATGGCGGCTGTACGGGTAACTATTGAGTTTTGGAAATTTTAAATATGATATTTTGACTTGTATTTTGTTCAGGAATAATACCTTAAAAGGTCGGTAGAGAGGTCAGAGACACCCTGTATATTCTATATAATGGTATGGCCTATATTCACATTGGTATTATATAAATGGATGTCAATCAATGTATGTATGTTAGTGTGTACGCATAATTTTTTGCGTTTTGATGGACATTTGTCTAAACCACATGACCAAAATATTCTATTATGACTTTTTGTAAAGTAGTGAACAAGTAGCTAGCTACTTTTTTGTTGTCTTAGTTGTAGCTAGCTACTTTTTAAAAAAAGTAGTTGTAGTGTAGTTTAGCTCCTTTTTAAAGAAAATAGTTGTAGTTGTAGCTAACTACTTTTAAAAAGTAGTTTACCCAACACTGTCAACCTCGGTATATGGAATAAAACGTATAAATGCAATAGCTGGAAAGAAAGCTGCTCTCACAGCATACCACTCTCTTTTTGCCTCTGTAATGAGATTTGGAATCATTGCTTGGGGTGCAGCCCCTTACACATACATTGAACAAATACTAGTGCTCCAAAAGAAAGTAATTAGAATCCTGAATAACTTGCCACCTGAAACCCATTGCAAACCATTTTTTAAAGAAGATAAAATATTAACTGTAATAAATCTTTACATCTATGAATCAATTATTTTTGCAACACAGTCATCAAGCAATCAAGCCAGAAGCACCATCCATAACCACAATACTAGAAGGAAGGAAGACTTCAACCTCCCATACAATAGACTGAAAAAAACTCAATACTATCCAAACTATACAGGCTGTAAACTCTATAACTCCCTCCCTAGTTCTATCAAGTCGAATTTGAATTCAAACAAATTTAAATCTTCACTTAAACATTTCCTGGTAGAAAATCCTCTCTATACCATCCAAGAATATTATAACCTAGCAACAGACCTAACCTAACCTGACCTGAGTTATTTAACTCTGTGAAATCCTATGACAAGCCCCCCGTCTCTAAAGACAGTGATGGCTGTGAAAGTGGCAGTAAGCTAGCAATAAGGTTTTAAATGGCCGTGTTGTCCCTTTAAATTTTCCTGTGGGCTCTTTAAATCATGACATCATCATGACGTCATCACCACAACAGATTGAAACAAGATGGCTGCCAACATAACCTCAAAAGGAACGCAAGGTGATTATAGTAAATTTAAGAGAGCAAAGTCAAAGTAAATATGAATTTTAACAAAATACTGGCTTTATTTATATAACTTGTTGCATATAAGACTCATTTAATCAATTTTGAAAAAAGATATGGAAAAGGTAAATAAACCACTATATTTTACTTTCCCGCCTAAAACATGATTCCTAACCTCAAAATGTGACAGCTAGCAATAGATTGTTTTGTACTGACTTTGTTTCATTGATTTGGTATTATAAGGAATATATATCATTGTTTTTAGGAAGGCCTAGGCATATCTTATGAATGACAGTCGAGCAGTATCAAAAGTACAATAATTAATTCCTAGGCCTACGTAAAACTTTAATCTATTACCGCTACTGTGACCATAGTGTAAGGTCCTAAAAAAAGTCATTTTGCGGAAAAACTAACCGTTTCAGCATGGTGTAACTGCACATATTGGTAGATATACAACCACACTACATCATGATTATATTCATTATTAGGGGCCAGGCCTTTAAAGAACTTATTGCTGGGCTTCCATAAGCTGAAAATTTTGAGACCGAATTGTGATCCAGTACAACATGACTCTTTAAACAATTAATCCTACGGGTTTTCTTACCCTTTATCAGTTAAATGTTAAGAATAAGAGTTAAGATAACCAAACACTAACCATCAATCACTATTTTTATCATTTAATGTAACTTTAGGCCATTTCTGAAGATGTCCACAATCGCCACAGCGACCGTAGTGCAAGGTCCTACAAAAAGTCATTTTGAGAAAAAACTAACCGTTTCAGCATGATGTAACTGCACAAACTGGTACATAGACAACCACACTACATCATGATTACATTCATTATTAGGCGCCAGGCCTTTAAAGAACTTATTGCTGGGCTTCCATAAGCTGAAAATTTTGAGACCGAATTGTGATCCAGTACAACACGACTCTTTAAAACAATTAATCCTACGGGTTTTCTTACCCTTTATCAGTTAAATGTTAAGAATAAGAGATAAGATAACCAAACAATAACCATCAATCACTATTTTCATAATTTAATGTGACTTTAGGCCATTTCTTAAGGTGTCCACAATCGCCACTGCGACCGAAGTGCAAGGTCCTACAAAAAGTCATTTTGAGAAAAAACTAACCGTTTCAGCATGGTGTAACTGCACATATTGGTAGATATACAACCACACTACATCATGATTACATTCATTATTAGGCGCCAGGCCTTTAAAGAACTTATTGCTGGGCTTCCATAAGCTGAAAATTTTGAGACCGAATTGTGATCCAGTACAACATGACTCTTTAAACAATTAATCCTACGGGTTTTCTTACCCTTTATCAGTTAAATGTTAAGAATAAGAGTTAAGATAACCAAACACTAACCATCAATCACTATTTTTATCATTTAATGTAACTTTAGGCCATTTCTGAAGATGTCCACAATCGCCACAGCGACCGTAGTGCAAGGTCCTACAAAAAGTCATTTTGAGAAAAAACTAACCGTTTCAGCATGATGTAACTGCACAAACTGGTACATAGACAACCACACTACATCATGATTACATTCATTATTAGGCGCCAGGCCTTTAAAGAACTTATTGCTGGGCTTCCATAAGCTGAAAATTTTGAGACCGAATTGTGATCCAGTACAACACGACTCTTTAAACAATTAATCCTACGGGTTTTCTTACCCTTTATCAGTTAAATGTTAAGAATAAGAGATAAGATAACCAAACACTAACCATCAATCACTATTTTTATCATTTAATGTAACTTTAGGCCATTTCTGAAGATGTCCACAATCGCCACTGCGACCGTAGTGCAAGGTCCTACAAAAAGTCATTTTGAGAAAAAACTAACCGTTTCAGCATGATGTAACTGCACAAACTGGTACATAGACAACCACACTACATCATGATTACATTCATTATTAGGCGCCAGGCCTTTAAAGAACTTATTGCTGGGCTTCCATAAGCTGAAAATTTTGAGACCGAATTGTGATCCAGTACAACACGACTCTTTAAACAATTAATCCTACGGGTTTTCTTACCCTTTATCAGTTAAATGTTAAGAATAAGAGATAAGATAACCAAACACTAACCATCAATCACTATTTTTATCATTTAATGTAACTTTAGGCCATTTCTGAAGATGTCCACAATCGCCACTGCGACCGTAGTGCAAGGTCCTACAAAAAGTCATTTTGAGAAAAAACTAACCGTTTCAGCATGATGTAACTGCACAAACTGGTACATAGACAACCACACTACATCATGATTACATTCATTATTAGGCGCCAGGCCTTTAAAGAACTTATTGCTGGGCTTCCATAAGCTGAAAATTTTGAGACCGAATTGTGATCCAGTACAACACGACTCTTTAAACAATTAATCCTACGGGTTTTCTTACCCTTTATCAGTTAAATGTTAAGAATAAGAGATAAGATAACCAAACACTAACCATCAATCACTATTTTTATCATTTAATGTAACTTTAGGCCATTTCTGAAGATGTCCACAATCGCCACAGCGACCGTAGTGCAAGGTCCTACAAAAAGTCATTTTGAGAAAAAACTAACCGTTTCAGCATGATGTAACTGCACAAACTGGTACATAGACAACCACACTACATCATGATTACATTCATTATTAGGCGCCAGGCCTTTAAAGAACTTATTGCTGGGCTTCCATAAGCTGAAAATTTTGAGACCGAATTGTGATCCAGTACAACACGACTCTTTAAACAATTAATCCTACGGGTTTTCTTACCCTTTATCAGTTAAATGTTAAGAATAAGAGATAAGATAACCAAACAATAACCATCAATCACTATTTTTATAATTTAATGTGACTTTAGGCCATTTCTTAAGATGTCCACAATCGCCACTGCGACCGAAGTGCAGGGTCCTACAAAAAGTCATTTTGAGAAAAAACTAACCGTTTCAGCATGGTGTAACTGCACATATTGGTAGATATACAACCACACTACATCATGATTACATTCATTATTAGGCGCCAGGCCTTTAAAGAACTTATTGCTGGGCTTCCATAAGCTGAAAATTTTGAGACCGAATTGTGATCCAGTACAACATGACTCTTTAAACAATTACTCCTACGGGTTTTCTTACCCTTTATCAGTTAAATGTTAAGAATAAGAGTTAAGATAACCAAACACTAACCATCAATCACTATTTTTATCATTTTATGTAACTTTAGGCCATTTCTGAAGATGTCCACAATCGCCACAGCGACCATAGTGCAAGGTCCTACAAAAAGTCATTTTGAGAAAAAACTAACCGTTTCAGCATGATGTAACTGCACAAACTGTAACAGAAAAAACTAACCATTTCAATGACAAGACTCTATATACAGTACAATTAATCTTAAGGTATATTAAATATTGTAACTATAATAAATCTTAAAATATGCAGTTCAGAGCCTAAAAATGGGATGTAATATTTTAGTTATTGATGCAGCCTCCTCCATCCCTTGTAGCTGCTCCGTACCTCTCCATTTCTTGTCCATAGTGTAAGGCAGGTACCTATAGGTAAATTTCAAATACCTACAGGTAAATTTTTTATTTTGAGTTTAATTATAATGATAATAAATTTGTTTTCCATTTTTATATTGGTTTTAAATAAACTTGTGTAAGTTGTAAAACTGTTATAAATCATTATCCAAGGCCTGGCCCATAGTAATGAACTAAATGAACTAAATGAATAATGAACATTTAACTGATAAAGGGTAAAAAAAACCTTAGGATTATTTGTATATAGAGTCGTGTTGTACTGGATCACAATTCGGTCTCAAAATTTTCAGCTTATGGAAGCCCAGCAATAAGTTCTTTAAAGGCCTGGCGCCTAATAATGAATGTAATCATGATGTAGTGTGGTTGTCTATGTACCAGTTTGTGCAGTTACATCATGCTGAAACGGTTAGTTTTTTCTCAAAATGACTTTTTGTAGGACCTTGCACTACGGTCGCTGTGGCGATTGTGGACATCTTCAGAAATGGCCTAAAGTTACATTAAATGATAAAAATAGTGATTGATGGTTAGTGTTTGGTTATCTTATCTCTTATTCTTAACATTTAACTGATAAAGGGTAAGAAAACCCGTAGGATTAATTGTTTAAAGAGTCGTGTTGTACTGGATCACAATTCGGTCTCAAAATTTTCAGCTTATGGAAGCCCAGCAATAAGTTCTTTAAAGGCCTGGCGCCTAATAATGAATGTAATCATGATGTAGTGTGGTTGTCTATGTACCAGTTTGTGCAGTTACATCATGCTGAAACGGTTAGTTTTTTCTCAAAATGACTTTTTGTAGGACCTTGCACTACGGTCGCTGTGGCGATTGTGGACATCTTCAGAAATGGCCTAAAGTTACATTAAATGATAAAAATAGTGATTGATGGTTAGTGTTTGGTTATCTTATCTTTTATTCTTAACATTTAACTGATAAAGGGTAAGAAAACCCGTAGGATTAATTGTTTAAAGAGTCGTGTTGTACTGGATCACAATTCGGTCTCAAAATTTTCAGCTTATGGAAGCCCAGCAATAAGTTCTTTAAAGGCCTGGCGCCTAATAATGAATGTAATCATGATGTAGTGTGGTTGTATATCTACCAATATGTGCAGTTACACCATGCTGAAACGGTTAGTTTTTTCTCAAAATGACTTTTTGTAGGACCTTGCACTTCGGTCGCAGTGGCGATTGTGGACATCTTAAGAAATGGCCTAAAGTCACATTAAATTATAAAAATAGTGATTGATGGTTATTGTTTGGTTATCTTATCTCTTATTCTTAACATTTAACTGATAAAGGGTAAGAAAACCCGTAGGATTAATTGTTTAAAGAGTCGTGTTGTACTGGATCACAATTCGGTCTCAAAATTTTCAGCTTATGGAAGCCCAGCAATAAGTTCTTTAAAGGCCTGGCGCCTAATAATGAATGTAATCATGATGTAGTGTGGTTGTCTATGTACCAGTTTGTGCAGTTACATCATGCTGAAACGGTTAGTTTTTTCTCAAAATGACTTTTTGTAGGACCTTGCACTACGGTCGCTGTGGCGATTGTGGACATCTTCAGAAATGGCCTAAAGTCACATTAAATTATAAAAATAGTGATTGATGGTTATTGTTTGGTTATCTTATCTCTTATTCTTAACATTTAACTGATAAAGGGTAAGAAAACCCGTAGGATTAATTGTTTAAAGAGTCGTGTTGTACTGGATCACAATTCGGTCTCAAAATTTTCAGCTTATGGAAGCCCAGCAATAAGTTCTTTAAAGGCCTGGCGCCTAATAATGAATGTAATCATGATGTAGTGTGGTTGTCTATGTACCAGTTTGTGCAGTTACATCATGCTGAAACGGTTAGTTTTTTCTCAAAATGACTTTTTGTAGGACCTTGCACTACGGTCGCTGTGGCGATTGTGGACATCTTCAGAAATGGCCTAAAGTTACATTAAATGATAAAAATAGTGATTGATGGTTAGTGTTTGGTTATCTTAACTCTTATTCTTAACATTTAACTGATAAAGGGTAAGAAAACCCGTAGGATTAATTGTTTAAAGAGTCGTGTTGTACTGGATCACAATTCGGTCTCAAAATTTTCAGCTTATGGAAGCCCAGCAATAAGTTCTTTAAAGGCCTGGCCCCTAATAATGAGTATAATCATGATGTAGTGTGGTTGTATATCTACCAATATGTGCAGTTACACCATGCTGAAACGGTTAGTTTTTCCGCAAAATGACTTTTTTTAGGACCTTACACTATGGTAACAGTAGCGGTAATAGATTAAAGTTTTACGTAGGCCTAGGAATTAATTATTGTACTTTTGATACTGCTCGACTGTCATTTATAAGATATACCTAGGCCTTCCTAAAAACAATGATATATATTCCTTATAATACCAAATCAATGAAACAAAGTCAGTACAAAACAATCTATTGCTAGCTGTCACATTTTGAGGTTAGGAATCATGTTTTAGGCGGGAAAGTAAAATATAGTGGTTTATTTACCTTTTCCATATCTTTTTTCAAAATTGATTAAATGAGTCTTATATGCAACAAGTTATATAAATAAAGCCAGTATTTTGTTAAAATTCATATTTACTTTGACTTTGCTCTCTTAAACTTACTATAATCACCTTGCGTTCCTTTTGAGGTTATGTTGGCAGCCATCTTGTTTCAATCTGTTGTGGTGATGACGTCATGATGATGTCATGATTTAAAGAGCCCACAGGAAAATTTAAAGGGACAACACGGCCATTTAAAACCTTATTGCTAGCTTACTGCCACTTTCACAGCCATCAGTGATGGCTGTGAAAGTGGCGGTGAAGAGGAAAGTAAGTAAGTAAGTAAGTAGGTAAGGTAGGTCAGAGTCCACTCATTTTAACCTCCCTGTCAGGATCAGGCCCTTATTAGGGAACCATACCGATTCTCATTAACGGAAATTGGATTATTCAATTAAATAATGGATAGCTCCCTCTAAATTATTACTGATTCAATTCAAAAAATCTTTAAATTTGTTAAATTAAGAACTTCTGAAAACCAATTGCTACATGTTGCAATTTCTTGCAATGTTCTTGTAATTTTAGTAAAAATTCACTATAAGTTTTAGGCCTATGAATACCTTAAAAATTATTTTCCGATTGTTCTATCGTCACTTCGCCTTCCTCCATTTTCGGACGAGCAAGGATGACTGGATCAGGACTCGACTGATTCAAGGGGATCAGACAACCGAAGATGGAGTCTTTCGTTTATATCAACTATCGAAACTAGATCAAAGAACCGATATCAACTATGACGTCATGACCTGCCCTGCTCTGTCTGAAACTTCGCTCACCTGGCAGCATGGCACCTACCAGGATGGCATCAGGGATAGCGAACCATAAGATCACAAATAACCTGATGGTGGGTAGTGCTCAAAAATTTTGAAATTTTCATTTGGCCTAACCAACTAATATTGTGTACGTACATGTTTTCTAGGAAAGAATCAGGGTTTGGTATGAAAGTGATCACAGACACCCTGCTGCTAACATGTTAAAAATAATAAATTAAGAAGAGCCTATTCAGTTAGACGATGTTAAACTTACTTGCGAGCTTTCTCATTGAACACTATATTAAGTTTTGTTTTCCTATTGATTGGCTTGTGTCTTTTCACATTATGTTTCCTTTCTGTACTATCTTCAAACTCTCCATCCATTCTTACGGTTAACTTAAAATTTCTTTCGTTAAACAATTAACACGACAGATAAAAAGGTTATGTTATGATCACGATCACGATCACATTGCATAAAATGAATTTTTTTTCTTTCCTTTAGTTCATACCACCGTGAGGTTGGCTTTGGTGTTTTAACATGAAGCCACAAGGTTCAATAGTATTATTATTTTTGTGGTTGGCAGGCCTGTTCCTAGCAGTGTACAGTAATCCGTAATAGACTCTCCAATTTTTACACAATTTAACTATATTTCTGCTTTATCAAGTGTTAAAAAGTGTTTTTATTACCATAATTATAAATAGTAAAGTCAGTGAATCATAAGTTTTGGTTTGATTTTCTATATTATCGTTGAAAATTGGAAAAATCTGAACACTCGACCGACCGGCATCACGAAAGCCGAGCGAAAGCCAAGTACGCCCACCTCAGTTTTTCAACTTAGTAGAGAACCATTTTCTAGAACTTTTCAATCATTTCTTACTTTTGCATTTCAATTTAAATATAGTAAGGACAATTTTCCAAGTGATTTTTGAGCTCACAAGTATTTTCTAATAATCTAACATCTAACAAACTTGAACTATTAATTGAGAGGGAAGCCATTTTGTGGAGAAGCAGCTTTCCATTTCCCACAAGCACTTTCAAGGAGAAAGAAGAAAGAAGATCTACAGGCCCAACATAACCTACAACATAACCTATCTCTCTACTCCGCCATCCCAGGCCTATCCCTCAACAACCCTATCCGTGAGTTTTTTGCTCATCATCTCAGGTATGTGGCACAATATAATTGCTTTTACTTATGAGGGTTAATTTAAGTAGCTTATAAATCATTTCAACAACACATTAGGCTCACAAACATAGCTTAGGAACAGAAAAAAAAAAAAAAAAAAAAAAAAAAAAAAAAAAATTAGCTTAGGCCCCTCAATCGAAAAAGACAAAAAAAAAAAAATCAAAGTCCTGCCAACCCGCCTACCCATTTCTCATCCACTATCATACCCAGGCTCCAGCCCGAAATTCTCTCCATACCTGCCCAAATTTCACTATGGTCAAAAATTCACCCAAAGACAACAGTCAAGTACTATGCACTCTTTGTAACAAAATAGTTAAGGAGTCTGACATGGCCGTACAATGTGATTGCCTAGACTGGTACCATGCACGTTGTGCCAAAATTACTAAAGGTCAGTATGATTCAATGGCTAATGATGAACTTGCTTTCACATGGGTCTGTAAAAACTGCTATAATCTTAGACATAGAAATAACACTAACTCTAGCACATCTAGATCTCAAGGACACCCCAGCCCGTCTGGACCTCGAGTACCCCCCACACCTGACGACTCATCTGTAGACGACTCCAGTGCGGACGACCCAAAATCTAAACAATTAAACAAGGTTATAGAAGTCCTGATGCTGGATATAGGAGACCTGAAAAATCAAATTGATCAAGAAAAAAAAGAAAATATCCGACTGAATGACATAATAGTAAAAAAAATGGAAGTTATTTTTAGGCTTGAAGAAACTATCCATGATCTATCGAAATGTGACAAACCTATAACTCAGACAACCACAACTCTGCCTTCACCAATGAAAATGTCTTTCTCACAAAAGCTACAGGAGGCAGCTCAGCCTATAGCAAGAACTTCCCCACACCACAAGAAAAACACAACCACCATCGATATAAGCCCTTCAGTGCCCACAACAGGAAGCAATTCTAAGAAAAACTTGACAGTGGGAGACCACACCCAAAGTAGACCCAAGAGAAAACCTGAACCAGAAGTTTTGCTGATCGGCGACTCGACTCTACGTGCAGCCGCAAGCATGTTGAAGGAAACGGATGAAAAAAAGTTTATTACCTACATTATACCTGGAGGGAAAACACAGGATGTAAGCAAAATTTTAAATGAAGCATACTCCCTTCCACCTAAAGTCCTTGTGAATATAGGCTCCAATAACATCACATCTTCGAAAACCCCAAACAACACAATGCGACCTATCTGGTACACGATAGAGGCTGGCATGAAAAACTTCAGACGCACAAAGTGGTTCGTAAATGGAATTCTATTCCGTAAGGATGTCCGAGACAAACACATTACTGAAACAAATGAAGCCCTGCGATTCATGTGCGACCAGTTGGGAGCGACCTTTATAGATACAAATGCAGCGACCAACGAAGACTGCTACAGACCGGATGGAATACACCCGAACAAAAAAGGAGCATCAATTATTGCACAATGCATAAGAAATGCTATGAATCCTGTCCCCGAGTCAAATGAGTCACATGCAGCCACTGGACTGACCCACCCCACTGACATGTCGCCAAAAAAAGATTGCCCCGATCCTCTCATCTCGATGGACCCCGACGATGCCCTCATCACAGAGGCAATGGTTGGCTTCCCCAGGAACCAAGAGACTGAATCCTGCTCTAATGAATCAATTACCCCGAACGAAGACACCAACCACCACAATGACCCACACATAACTCAGAATACTCTACTGCAGATTTCCTGCAACAACACAACCCAACTATAGGACATCAGAACCATCCCCACCCCAAGAAAAACTAGACCTACTCAAAACAAATCTAACAAGGAACTAATAACCTACCACCTAAATATTCAAAGAGGTCTCAGTAGCAAAATCGACAAATTAAAATTAGAAATCCAAACTATTGATCCAGACATCATAATTATTACTGAGCATGGTTTAAAGCAAGAACAACTCAAAACCATAAACTTTGAGAATTATATTTTAAGCACTAGTTTTTCTAGAACTAACCATAGATGGGGTGGAATAGTAATATATATAAAGCAAGAATTACAACCATATATAAACCCGATTGTAACTGATAAAATATGTAAGGAAATGGTGATAGAAATTGCAGCTGTAGAAATCCCAAAAACAAACACCATCATCATTGGAGCCTATCGATCACCTTCACAAAATCTAGACGAATTCTTTGAAATACTCGATTCTTTTCTCTCAAACTACACAAATAAACTAAGAAATTTACTTTTCATTGGCGACACAAACATCAATCTTAGAAGGAAAGAAGACCAAAATACCTTGAAATTGATGAATTTCTCAATGGAGCACAACCTGACTATACACGAAATCCCATTCACCAGAGTAACTGCAGACTCTATCAGCAGTATCGATACCTGCATGACAAGCACTAACATCTCAGACATCAAAATTAAAACACATAAAAACCTCATCTCTGACCACCTTGGTGTCAGTTGTTCTATGCCCCATCAACTCAAAATTCACCAAACTGCCATCAAACGAAACATCAGGCCTATGACTACCGACAACTTGAACCAACTAAAGAAAAACCTTTCAAACACCGACTGGTCACTAGTATATAACGCTATTTCAGCTAATGATAAATATGAAATTTTCATCAAAATAATTCAAGACGAAATGAACAACATCATGCCGATTATGACCAAAACCTTTAGAAATAAAAAGAAACAAAAATTTTGGGATGACTCCTCAATCAAACTAAAAAGTTTGGTAACAATAGCTCATGATAAATACCTCCTCACGAACAATGACCAAGACAAATTAGCCTACACCAACCTGAAAAAAATGTATGATAAAAATATTAGAGACAAGAGATCTGAACACACTATTAAAAACATAACAAATTCCCAAAACAAAAACAAAGCAATTTGGAGCACCATAAACAGAGAACGCAAAAACAATTCTTCAAGAAATCAAAATATAACACTGAAAATAAACAATCAAAACATCACAGAACCAAAAAGAGTCTGCGAGAAGTTCAACAATTTCTTTCTCCAAACCGGATCGTCAGATATCACAAACCAAGATATTAAATCTAGGACTACTGCCCCTACACAAGACGGACAACATAACACTCTATCCAACTTTAAAACAATAAAATTAAATGACCTGGAGGAAATCTTTAAATCATTACCACCAAAAAATTCAACTGGTATTGACCAAATCCCAAACAAAATCATAAAATTCTGCAAAGATGAACTCATTCTTCCTTTACTAGACATTATCAACACATCAATTAAACAATCAACTGTCCCTGAAGCGATGAAAACTGCTATAGTATACCCCAAACTTAAAAAGGGCGACCCACATCTAATGGAAAATTATCGACCGATATCAATACTCCCTACGTTTTCAAAATATCTTGAAAAGATCATAAATAAACAAATAATTCAACATCTGGAGGAAAATAGTCTCATTACACCAAATCAACACGGCTTTAGAGAAAATAAATCAATAAATACTGCATTATCTCAACTCTGTAACTCAATAACCAACATCTGGGAAAATAAACAGCAGGCTGCAGGAATATTCCTCGACCTTCAAAAGGCTTTTGATAGCTTGGATAGAAAAATTCTTATTGACAAACTGAAACAATTGAACATCAAAAACAAAGCTTTAAAATGGATAGAAAACTATCTGACTAACCGTACACAAGCAGTCGAAATAGAATTTTTCCACAACTCTCAAGAACAAAAACATCGATCAAAATTCTCAACTTCAACCCACGGAATTCCCCAAGGCTCGGTGATTGGACCATTACTGTTCTTAATCTACATTAACGGCTTTCCAGACTCTCTACCTGAAGAAAACACATGTCTTATGTTTGCTGACGACACAACGATCATCAAGTCAATCAACTCACACCATCCCATAGAACCTCAACTTGAAGATACAATAGCCATAGCCACAAATATATGCAATAGTTTAAATCTAAAAATAAACAAGTCTAAAACAGTCAGCGTTCTCTTCAAAACCCAAAATACAACAGATCCGAATAATTCAACTCATGAAACAACAACTTTCCTTGGCATCAACATCGATAAAAACTTAAACTTTCAAAACCATATTGAAAAACTACATAAGAAGCTATCATCAGTCCTCTATGCATTGAGAAGAATCAGATGTATCACCAACAAAGAAATAGCAATTATGACATATCATGCTCTCTTCTCTTCGCATCTTCGTTTTGGTATCATAGCCTGGGGATCCGCAGGTGAAACACATCTTGAAAAAATCTTCATTCTACAAAAAAAGGCTATAAGGATCATTGAAGGACTTCACTACAGAGAGCATTGCCGACCATTTTTCAAAAGTAATAAAATCCTAACCTTGACCTCCTTATATATCCTTGAAATAGTTTCTTTCATAAAACAAAACCCTCCAACACTAAGACAGGATTGCCACAAATATTCACTTAGATCAATGCAAAATTTTAACCAAAATCAACATAGGCTTCAAAAAACAAGTAAAACCCCACAATGCATGGGCACTAAACTTTACAATCTCTTGCCCCTAAAATTAAAATCAATATCCAACACTAAATCTTTTAACAGAAAATTAAAACAATATTTGATTGAAAAATCATACTACAACATCTTAGAGTTTTACGATGACCACAATTGCCACATTAGGCCATAAATAAAACTAAACAAATCAACTTTGACTCACGGTATCTCCTACCTGCACCCATTGCCCTATCTACCGATGGGCCACTTGACGACTCCCCTGTCTTGAAGACTGCGGTGAAGAGGACACATGGTAAATGGTAAATGGTAAATGGTTGTTTCTTTTCAAGGTGACTGTAGGCCAGGGCCAGGTGAGCCGCATCCCATAAGAGCAATGGTGTCACTTTCTGCGACATCCATGGATGTCGCCTACCTTACTTACTTACTTGATACTTGTTTCCTTCATCTCTGACCGACAAAGTCGGATAGATAGATTGCGTCAGATGATTATTAAACTAATATTTACAAACTTAAACTACAAACTGTACTTCACATAAAAAAGGACACTTTGCACTTTTGACTTACCGGCAAGTGTTGCCAACAAAACAGCAAATAACAATCGTTCTCGTTTGCATTGGGAATTTTTTGTCTCAACAATTACTAAAATAAGGAATTTCAAGGCAAAATAGGGTAGAATTTATGGTTTTAGATTTACCTTGATTGATAATTTGTAATTTGATCATTACCTATGGTTTGTTATAAACTAATAATCCAAATTTAAAATAAAGTAATATGGTGTCGTTTAGATAAATATCGTACCCATGGCAAGACTGCTTCATTCTTTTTCAATCAGCTGTGTAATGGTAAATATTATAACGTAACTTGACTTTCGTTTTAGTTTTGGCGATTCATATCCGGGACACAAAAAAAGCTATTCGGCTAACCTGGGAAGAAGTTACGTTTCTTCCTTTAAAGACCTTGGTTTCTTTTTACTTGTTAGTATGGTTAGTATGTAGTAATGGAAATGGAATGGAGAGTGCAATTGGCAGTACCAATTTACCCTCTGAAAACCAAAATTTCCCCTTTTTCCCCCTCTGTCAAGAAAAATATTCCCTTTATTCCCCACAGTTATTCTTAGACAATGTGTTGACGCAGGTGCCGTGCACTGCAGAACATCTTATATTTATTTTAATATTATTATTTTTTAGTCGGTAGCTGGCTATGATAGCCATAAGATATATATATATATATATATATATATATATATATATATATATATATATATATATATATATATATATATATATATATATATAAGTAGATAGTACTATGGGGTTCCTAGGACACTTTTGGAGACAATCAAAAATCAAACAAATTCCATAGTTTTTCAGTACAATTATGCAATATTTTTGCCATTTTTTGGCCAATTTTCAGCTTTTGTCAAATTGTCATAAAAAATATGCAATTTTAATGAAATTTTTAACAAATATGCCTAAATTTTCTACAAAATAAAATTTTTTTAAAAACAAGTAAAATTATCACATTTTATAAGTATTTTTTAAATAAAATTAATAGTCGACTTTTCATAAGGTAATTTAAAATTTTAATAGTATTTTTTCAATAAATTTGACTAAAATAGTAATAATTCATTCTAATTAATTTCAGTAATATCATTTTTGATTATATTATATTCAAGTAATTTTTCAGATACAATAATAATATAACAATTTGTTTTACTAGTAGCTACGATATCATAATCAAAATCTGCATTAATAATAATATCATTTTTTGAACTTGAAATATTTGTTGGATTTTTTGTAGTATCAATTACATAAATTGGTCTATTATCTAGAAATTCTGTTGGACTATAATACATTTTACTACTAATATAATAAACTTTTTTGTAATCTTGATACATTTCATACATAATTCTAAATTTTTCATTGTTTATATCAAAATTTTCCAATTGATCAGGGTAATAATGACCATTTAGTTTTACTCTTATATTTTTTACATACATACTATCAAATTTAGAAGTATCAAATAACTGATCATTTGTTCTTGATTTTTGAAATCCAATTATAATAAATTTTGGATTATAAATATTTCTATAGATATTTGTTATATCAAAACTTAAATTCTTTCCTGTAATATTTTTTTGTTCAATGCATTGCCAATGATTAAAATGAAAATTTACTTTTTCAAATTTGCTTAGTTCATTAATTAATTGAATTTTACTTGTTGTTTTGTATTCAATTATAGGAACTCTAATAAAAAATTCATCAATTGTTATTTTACCTTCAGTTGGTAATGTAGCATTATCATAAGATCCATCAGCCTTTTTAGTTTTCCATCTAAAAATTGCATCATTATCTTCTGATCTAATAAATGTTATATTAAAACCTCCTTTGTATATTGGAATATTTACATTTTCAAAAAATCCTAATCCAAAATGAGATAAATTACCAATTGCTTCAAATTTATTTTTAAAATTTGATTCAAAACCATTATTTATCTGATTTATTTCTGATTTTGAATAAGTTATAGTACCTTTAATTGTACTTAATAGACCAGGATATTCAATTTCATCAATCAATTTATTATGTTTTCTAACTTCAATTTTTGAAAATAAAAATGGAACAAAATTATCAATTAATTTTATATTAGCACCATTATCATATGCATTTCCATCAGATTTAGTCAATTTACCAGATATATAAAATTGAAATTTAGAAGTACAAAATCCATCTCCAAAATCTATATTAAATTCAGTTTTTTTATTAGGTTCATTTAAATGTAATTTAGATAATGGATAGAAATTTTTGTATTCAGCTCTTTCAATATCATTTACATATTTTTTGTAATCAGCCATTTATTAAGGATAAATTTTTTAAATCAAAAGCTTTTTTAAAACAAGTAAAATTTTTATAATTTTATGATGTCAAATTTTATTTATGAATCAATTTCATTTTTACTTTTAAAATATTCAATTTCAGTAGCATGATCAAGTATAAATTTTGCTGATATTTTTTGATGTTCTAAAATTAATTCCCAATTTAATGTAAATGCATAGTCATGAATAAAATATTCAGTTAAATCTTGATATTTACAAATCAGATCAATATAATCTTTTAATTGATAATTTATGAATTCAGTAATAAAATCTACAGTTAAATTTTGATGTTGAGCAATTTTTTGCCAATTTAATTTATTTTGAAACAATCTCATCATATTAATACTCAACTCATATTTTTCAGAAATATCATCCCAATCATCTTTGTTTAATTGATTTTGGTTTCTGATAATGAATAAATCAAATGAACTGTATAGAGCCATTTATTAGGGAGAAAATTTTGTAAAACAACTTTTCTTTGAATTACAAATACAACATTTTGATTTAATTACATTTATATTTTTCAATTTTATTATCTGAATATCTTTAGAATTAGTTTTTTGTTTACATTTAAGACAATAAATCAACTCCATTTATATAAAATAATTATTGTAATTTATCTATATCATCTTTAATTAGTATTATTTCAGCATTTAATTCTTTTATGGATTCATTGACTCCATCAAATAGAAATTTTAGTTCTTTTTCTAATTTTTCTTCTAAATTTTCAACATATTTTCCAATATTAATTAAAAAGTCTGTAATTTTATTTAAATCCTTTTTAGTTTCTGAATGATCATTACCAATTTTAATAATTGAATCTAAAACTTCATCTAATTCTGATTTTATTACAACATCATATTTATTTATACTTGGTTTAACATTAACAATTCTTTTACCATTAATACTTATATAATTTTTTGATAAACCAATAGCATTTACTAGATTTTCAGTCTTTTTTACATGACTTTTAAAACTTTTACTAAAATTATTAAAAAATATATTTAATTTAGAATTTATATAATCTTCTTTAATATTAATTGGATGTTTTTTCTGCCTTCCAAACAGATCAAATATATTTTGTGAATCCATATTTATTAAGGATTAATTTATTTATTATGTTATCAAATTTTTTATTTTTATTTAATTCATTTAATATAAAAATACATAAATGACCACAAATTGGTGGATCATTATAATTTTGAATTTGATTATTATTATAAAATATATTATCTTTTCCTAGATACTTAACTAATTCTATTGGTGGTTTATTAACTATATTTCCATATGAATCAAAATAATATTTAATTTTATCTTTTTTATAATAACAAACCCAATGAGTTCCATTTCCATCAAATGAGTCTAAATTTATAATTCCACATTCAAATTTATTAACTTTATTAGGTAATATATCTCTCATAAATACACCTCTAAAATATTTTATATTTTTACACAATTTTTCTAATTCACCTAATGTTAGTGGTTCAAAATTTTTTTATAATTTTGTTTCATATATTTTAATGTTTTTTTTATCTAAACCAGATCCTTCTACATTTTTTAATTCATGATCTAACCAATCAACAAAATTTCTAAATTTAGGAATTATAGATTCTTTTACAACTTTTGCTCCCTTTCTAACATTTGGTGTATAGTTTTTAACTATAGGTATATTATCAGCAAAATCTAAAATTTCTTTTAGTAATCCACCATTTTTTATTTCTTTTAATTGATTATATGAAAATTCAAATCTTAATCCTTTATTTAATTTTTTATGTTTATTTAGTTTATTAATTTGTCTTTTAGATAATAATATAATATCTTTTCCATTTTCATTAAATTGATCAATATTAAATTGAATTATAACTGATCTTTTATTTTTAAAAGCTAATTTTATTTTTGATTTTTGATTATCTGTCAAGTTTATATTTATTTTTTCCATTTATTAAGAAAAAATTTATAGTTTTTTATAATATAGATTAATATAATTAATGAAAAATTTTTATTAAAATTTTAATCCTACTTCTAAACCCATACCAAATTTTCTTTTCATCCACATAGCACCTGATGTTGGTAATGCAATTAATCTTTCACCAATTCCATGATCATTTGATGTTACTATATCCCATGCTTTATCTTGTAAAATTTTATCAGCTATTTCATTTCTAGATTTTGTATCTTTATGATCTCTATAAAATAAATCATGTTCTTTAGCAGCTTTATCTAAATCATTTATTCCAGGATCACCTCTTTTTACTCTTTTATTTAATTTAGTTCCAGGCCCTAGATATTGATAACCAGGTACATGTAATTCAAAAGGTAAATTATTTATAACATCATTTAAAATACCTGATCCATCTTTTAATAATGGTGATGAAATATTTGCCAAAATTCTTTTTAAATACTTAATTCCTTCAGGTTTTTCAATCAATTCATCTAATTTATTTGATATAAAGTCTTTAATTGCTCTCTTTTCATTTAAAAAATTATTATTACCAGCTTTTTCTTGTGCATATATATAATTAATAATATTATCTAATTTATTTAAATCATCTATAAATCTATATTCAATTTTATTTTCTGTATATTGTCTGATTCCTGAACCTTCAATTTCACCTTTTAATTCCCAAATATGTTTAATTAAATTAATATATTTATCACCTTTACTAGATTTTGGTTTCTTACTATTTGGATCATTATTTTTATAAATTGAATTAGTTTCCCATAAAATCTTTGAATAATTATTTAAATCATCCTGTGTATATAAATTATTATCTGGTTTCTTTTCATAAGTTAACAATCTCCATAATCCATGTGTTCCATTATATTTTTTATCATCAATTATTAAATCATCATTATCAATTACAGTTATTTTATCACCAATCATAAATGATTTTTTATGTTTATTCCAATATAAACCAAATTTATCATCTTTTGTTCTTGGTAAATATTTTTGTGCTAATGGACCAATAATTTTATCTAATGTTTGAGGTGAAATTAAATTTGGGTCAATAAATGTCGATTCTTCTTGAATTATTGGTTGTCTGATTGGTCTAAATGGAGTACTTGAAGGTAAATTTAATTCTTCAGTTTCTGGTATTGATATATTGGCAAAATTATTAACAATAGGTACCAATTCCATAAGGTTTTTATTTTCATTTAAGACTTCACCAATTTTATTTTCAACTTTACCAATTGCTGATGTTATAGGTTCATATGCTTTTTGTTTAATTTTTTCATAATTATCTTCAATTTTAATTTGATTTTTAAATTCTTTTATTAATTTTTTTTCAATATCATCTAATTTTTTAGCTTCATTAACAGATATTTTATCCATTTATTACAAAGAAAAATTTATGTTCAACACAAATCATGTTAACATAAACACAAATCATATTAACACAAAACACAAATCATGTTAACACAAACACAAATTATGTTAACATAAAAACAAATCATGTTAACACAAAACACAAATCATGTTAACACAAACACAAATCATGTTAACATAAACATAAATCATGTTAACACAAATATAAATCATGTTAAACACAATTCATTTTACTTTATTTCTGTAATTTTCATTAAATATATAAATACTAATGAAATAAATAATACTAATAAAATAAATATTCTATCAATTATTGAATCAAACATACAACAAGCCATTATCATTATTTAATATCAGAAAAATTTTTCATATATTTTCCATCATTTGATTTTTTCAATAAATTAATAGTTAAAAATCCATAGTCTTCTTTCCAACAATCATTACAAATAGTTTTAAATTTATCAAATTTCATATCAGATCCAACAAAATTATTATATATTTTTTTCATATAATGTTCATTTTGTTTAAAGATGCATAACATATTTAAATTATTTCTAATTAATTGCATATCAACTTTTGAATAACATTGTGATAAATAAATACATGATATATTTTTATGTCTCCCCATTATAAAATATTCTTTAATTTTATCTTGTTTTTCTAAAATACAATCATCAAAAACTACTAATGAATTTGGTTTACATTTATTTAGTGGAATCATATCATCACATGAAAAATAAGAAATTTGTTTATTAATATTTGATTCTATATTTTTAAATCTTTTCTGTAATAATTTATAAGATGGTTGTTCTAATGATTTACTAAAAATATATAAATTTGAATATGGAATTAATCTTTTATAAATAAAATTTAATAATAATGTAGTTTTACCAGATCCACTTGTTCCTATAATTAATAATCTAATAGGTTGATCATTTTTATTATTTTTATCATATGATTCTAATTTTATATTATCTTTTTTTTCTAAAAATTTCTCCATTTAAATAAGATGAAATTATTTAAAATAATTGGCCATTCATCCAAACTAGAATTAAGATTAGAACATCCAATACATTTAGATGGAAAATATAGTATTGGTTTAAGTGGATTTTATTCAGATAATTTTATATCAAATATACCAAATGATTATAAAAACTGTTATGGATATTCTATTAAAGATGAAGATGATAAAATTATAGATCAATATTTTGATATAAATAAAGGAAATTATACAATTGAAGAAATAAAAAATATTTTTATAAATAGTTTAAAAGAATTTAAAAAGAAAATTAATAAATTTGATGAAAATGATTTTATATTGAAAAATGATGGACCATATATTATAATAAAATCTCCTGTTAAAATTATAGTAACAACAATTATAATTGATTTATTAGGGTTAGATGATAAAATGATTGAACCAAATGTATTAACAAAAGGAATAAAACTGCCAAAAATTAGACCTTTTGATGTTATTGAAATTCATTGTAATTTAGTTGATCCTAGTTTTGAAAATCATAAAGATCTTTCACATTTACATAAAGAATCAGAAATTCTATATTCATTTTATCCAAATGTTGAATATGGATCAAAAATTAGTGAAAACCCAAATGAAATTGATTATATTCCTTTAAAAAATATAAATAAAATTCAAAATATTGTAATATCTATTCAAGATAGTGATGGAAATTTAATAAATAATGAAAATATTAAAAGTATTGTATATTTAAGATTAAAACAAAATTTGTAATATAAAATTTATCTACATAAATAATAAAACAATTGATTTAATTAACAATAATTTTATATTTAATAATAAATTAATTGTATTTAATAAACAAAATAACCCTTGGTTTAAAAGAAAAGATATTTGTTATATTTTAAAATATAAAAATTCTAGAAAAGTTTCAATTGATAATGTAAAAGAAAAATATATAAAACTTAAAAAATATCAAGTGTAACCAACAGTTACACTTACATAATGATGATAAATTAATTTACATAAAAATTATAGATGTCACAAATTATGACACCCTAAAAATTGATGTACAAACATGTTTTCAGATGCCCTAAAACAGGGCGTCAATAAAATAGATATTAAAACAATATTTATTGATGAATCTGGTTTATATTTATTAATTTTAAAATCAAAAAAGGTAGATAAACAATAAGGATAGATGATTATAAATTAAAATTTATAGATATTTTTAGAGGGGACAATTTGTCCCCCCTATCATATAATAAAAAACATACAAAACTTATTAAAATTAGGTAGGACCCAAAATGGGTCCCATATAAATTATAATATTTATTTTAAAAATTTTTAAATTAGGTAACCTTATACAATAAAAACTTAAAGGTAACAAAACATTACCCTTTAAACAGTCAAAAAATATTCATAAAGATAATTAATTATATACAAATTTGAGACCCGTCTTAAAGACGGGTCTTATTTATAATGATAATAAAGTAAAATTTATAGATATTTTTAGGTTAGATATTCAATAAATTATTGAATATATTTAAATTTATTAAAGAAAATATTTAAAAATATACATAAAATTATAGTATAAATTCAATATCATATAATTATAAATTATTAATATAATTTTGATCATTTTCTTTAAAACTTTCTTTAACATAATTTTTTATTATATTTATAAATGGTTCTATTATAAAATTAAACTTATAATGATATACAAAATAATTTTTATATTTTAAAAGATATATTAAAAATTTATTTGATACTTTAGTTTTAAATAAATATAATTTTATATCATAATCATTATTTATTAATTCTTTTGGAACAATTAAAATTTCCATTTATTTATAATTATTTTTATACCCCCAAGGTAATGTATCAATTTTATTTTCACAAATAAATCTTTTGTCATCTCTATTACTTAAAGCTAATTTATTTATTGTAATTGTATATAGTTCATGTTTAAAACTTCTAATACAAGTCATTTCTCTATATTGTTCTTGATCATCAAATAAACATTTCTTAAAATCATCCATATGTAATGTTTTATCAACAACACTTTTCTTAATTCCTTTACATTTTACAGGATTTTTATTATTAAATTCATAACTATATAATTTTGATCTTAAACCACAATATTCTTCTAATATTTCACCATTTAACTCATCTTTAAATTTACCAATTATTTTTTTATTCTTTTCACTATAGCATTCATGTTCTTTCTTATAATCACTTGTATCAAATTCATTAATATTTTCTTTAATAATTTTATATGGATCCTTTTTAAACTCTATAAAATAACTGTCTGTGTCCATATATAATAACCTTATATTTGGATCAAACTTCTTTAATTTTTCATAATAAAATTGATACATATGTAATTTTGATAAATCAAGTACTGAAAATCCTATATAGATTGGTTTATCAAACTTAACCTTTTCTTTTATCATATGTGAAGCAATACAGTCTTTATCAAATATACTAAATGTTTTAAAATTAGGTTTTTTTGCTTGTTTTAATGAAAACTTTTCGTCACCTAATTTAATATCACATCTATTTCTAACATTTTCCATAGTTTTTCCAAAAACACTATTATTCATCAATTTAAAAAAGTCTTTTTCAAAATCTGATGTTGATTTGGATCTAAATTTGGTATTTAATTCAATATATTTTTTCATATAATCATCTTGATCAAATGCTATAACTCTATTAACTTTCTTTAATTTTAATCCTTTTTGTAGATAATATTTTAAGTTTCTTGAATGAATAACATAATCTTTTTTATCAAATAATGTTGTGCAAAGTTTATTATTATAATGTTCAGGTGCTAATGGTAAATCTTTATGATCATCATGTAATTCAATAGGATATTCTAAATCAACATCTAATATATATCCATATTCAGCATTTTCATCTAATTCTAATATTGTTTCTTCCCATTCATTTAATGTATATGTATTAGGATTCATCCATGTTATATCTTTATAAGGTAATTTTTGACTTAAAGCCCATCCATATAGATTATTTGCATCTATATATAACATATAATTTTCAGGTTTTGTTTTATCATAATTTTTTGTATATTTATTGTTTGCTTTACAATATCTAGTTATACATTGTGAAATACCACCTCTAATACCTTTTTCAATCATTAAATACATATTATAATCACTTATTAATTCTAGTTTAATTTTTGTTAATTTTAACATAGAATCCCAAGCTAATGATGGTGATGTTAGATAATGTGCTGGATCTAATTGATAATTTTTCAAACAAACAGATCTAAAATTTTCAAATATATCAGCTAATAATAATACATCCTGAATATTATACAAATCTGAATAATTACCTAATGTTTTTATTTTTAATTTATTCCAAACTTTTATATAATGTTTATAATCATCATCACTTATATTTTCATTAGTTAAACAACTATAAAATTGATCTTTTTCTAATATTTTATCATAGTTTAATTTTTCGACATTATCAATAAATTCATATGGAAATACACCTTTAGAAGTTAATATTTTTAAAGTTTCATTATCATATTCAATTTTATCATTTTCTTTTATAAATTTATTTATATGCTTAAATTCTTTAAGATTTTTAGCTAATTTTTCAATTGATGTAGCCATAAATCTAAATGTATCTACAAATGAGAATTTTATAAATTTTCTAGGTTTATCACCTTCAAATTCATAACCATAACCAGAATTTACTGAATAGTTTATATATTTTTCATCTGTATTAGCTAACAAATCAATTTTACCATATTTTTTAGCTAATTCTTTTATAAACAAATGTGTATCATAATTTGAACTATTATGACAGAATATAGGAATACTTTGAGGGAATTTTAGATTTAAATTACAATTTAAATGTGCAGCACCCCTAAATTTTCCTGTTAAATGGCAATGATCTCTTACTGTTATTCTTTTATCATCATCAAAACCACTATTTTCACAAATATGACAAATATTAGTTTTTTTATAATTAATTTCTTCTTCATTAGTTAAATTCATAGGCTTTTTATTTTTTGAATTATATTGTTTGGCTATATATTTTGAAATTTCATCTAAATATTCAAATAATTTATTTGGTACATTTATTAATTCTTCTTCATTTTTTGCTCTATAACAAATAGGTTTATACATTTTATTAGTTACTCTAGATACTAAATAGATTGTAAATCCATATGGTATATGTTTTTGAATTTTATTTGTATATGAGCAATTTGGATTATTTTTACAATTATCAATCTTTTCTAATGTACTTTCAAAATCCATATAAATTACATATGGATGTTCAAACTTTTTGTAATAGTTTTTAAAACTTACTTTTTGACCAGGAAATGGCATTATAGGTCTACAAGGTTCTAATGATTTACATATTTCTAAATGATTATTCAAGTCTTTATTTTTGTAGAAATGAGTCAAACATCTTCTACAAATATATTTTTTTGTTTTATGTTTTGATAATTGAGAATATACCAATTTATTTAAATCTGTTATTAATATATAATGACAATTATTACCAATTTTATAATATAATAAATCAATTTCTAATTTTACATTATAATATTCAGATATTTGTAATGGCACTATTTTTTTATCTTCATCAATTCTATAAATATTTATTGACATTGATGGATAGTTATATTTAGAGTCAAACGATCTTTTTTCAAATAATTTAATATCTTTTAATGTTATTGGATAATCAAAACCTTTAAAAATATCATCATTTATATATTTTTGATATTGTTTAACTCTTTCAGCATGTTCATTTGGTTTATCAATAGCACATCTAATTGCATAAATAAAACAATATTCATCTTTATTTTTAAAATTTACACAACATTTTTTATTCTTAATTTCATTTGGTAATTCTATATATGATCCAGCATTTAATGAATTATTTTTAGATAATTTTAGATTTAATTCAACACATCTTTTTAATGACCAACCAGAGCCTTTTGATGGTTGATTTAGTTGTTCTCTAACTATTAATTTCTTAAATTGATCATCAATAAAATCATCTATATTTAAAATATCTGAACTTTTTATGCAAAAATACATATTACTATTTTGAATTTCACCATTTATTAATTTTCTTTCATATTCACATTCTAAAGCCATTTGTCCTTTAATATTTTTAAATTTTTGTTTTTCTATCAATTTTTTTATTTCATTTCTTTGAGTTTCTAAATAATCATTAATATCTAAATCATCATTTGAATTTGTTAAAATATAATCTTGAAAATATCCTTTTAATGACGAAGCTTCTTGAATATTTATTATATTTTCTTTTGGAATTGGTCTATTTTTAAAATAATCATTTAATAATCCAATTAATTCTCTTCTAGTTTTATTAACAATTTTAATACTATTTTTAATTGCTAAATTTTGAATATATTTTAATGATCTATATTCTAAATTATTTGGATTTTCTTTAATTTTGTTTAATCTTTTAATTAGTTCATCTCTAGATAAATTTTCATAATTTCTGACAGATAATTTTTTTGCAATTTCATTTAATTTTTCTATATTAAATAATGAATAATTTGTAAGATCAAATGTTTCTTTAATATTTGTTAATTCATCTAAAGTTTTATTTTTATAATTATATATATTATTATTTTTACACCAATGTTTTAATTCAAATATTTTATTATCATATTTTTGTTTATTTAATAAATGTTTAGTTGAGTTATAATGTCTATCATAATTTTTATATAATATATTTTTATTACAGTAAGGACAATTAATATTTTTATTTGTTCGTTCCATTTATTAGAAATAATTTTTACTTAGAAATAAAACTCTTAAAAATATGAGAAGTTTTTCCACTTTTTTCTAGGTAAATTATAGTTTAAATTGTATTTTTCAATCAATAGTCAACTTTTCACAAGTTAATTTAAATTTTCTAGAGTATTTTTTTTAATAAAATCAATAGTCAACTTTTCACAAGTTAATTTAAGTTTTCTAGAGTATTTTTTCAATAAAATCAATAGTCAACTTTTCACAAGTTAATTTAAATTTTCTAGAGTATTTTTTCCAATAAAATCAATAGTTGTATTTTCATAAGTCAATTTAAGTTTTCTATAGTATTTTTTCAATAAAATTTAAACTTTTTTAAAACAAGTAAAATTATTATTTTTATCATATTTTTAAATTTTCTAGTTTTGTTATATTTTTGTCATGAATTTTAGTTTCTAAATGTCTTTAATAATTATTAGTCCATTTAATATTTCTTCCACATTCACAAAATTGTGGTTTTAAAAACATTTCTCTAATACATTGAATACAAATTGCATTTTTTCTATCTTTACTATAATGATAATTATTAAAATTTGAAATATCTTTAATTTCTTTACATTTATGACATTGTTTTTCATTTAATTCAATAACTTTAATATTATCATATAATTTTTTATAATACAAATCCTTACATTCTTTACAATAATGATATAACCCATCTTTAGTATTTTTATCTTTATAAAATTTAGATATATCTTTATATAATTTACACCTTAAACATTTCTTTTCCATTTATATAAAATAAAATTTACAAATTGGTTTTTTTCAATTCATATTCATAAAAATTTCCAATAATATCTTCATTATTTTGATCTTTTATACTATATGTAACTGGATTTGTATTATTAATTTTAGAAATTATAAATATTTCTCTAGACCAATTATTTTTATATTTATTAGAAAATGTTGATTTTTTATTTCCAATTCTAACTCTATCATTTATTTTAAATTTTGATTTGGTTATTATTTTTGGTGGTTTATATTTAAAAACAGTATCTAATAAATCCTTTTCATTATTTTTATTTACTTCAATTGGTTTCATTTTAATTTTTGAATGATATGAGTTATTATATTCTTTAACAATTTTTGGTAAAATATTTATCCATCTATAATTTTTATTAATTTCAAATTGTATTTTCATTTTTTCATTTTGTGTTCTATTATACCTTTCTATTATACTTGATTTTTCTTCATTTTCTGTATGATACAATTTAATATCATATTTATTTAATATTTCTTTGAATTCTTTATTGATAAATTCTAATCCTTTATCTGTATGTAAAAGATTAGGTGATTTATGATTAATTTTAATTGCATCATTAATTATTTCTTCAAATGCTTTAGAAACTGTTTTTCCATCTTTTTTCTTTAATGGTTTTGACCAAACATATTTTGAGAAAGTATCTATCACATTTAACATATATTTATAACCATCATTTTCTTTTTCATAATTTTTCATTATAATTAAATCTGCTGCCCATAAATCATCAATACCTAATGTAATTATTTTTCTTTTTAGAAATTTCTTTCTGATTGGAGCATGAATTTCATTTGCTTCAATTATTTGTTCATTTTTAGTTAATTCTTTTTTAATTATAGGTTTAACTTCTTTTTTTAAAATTTTACTTTTATTTGTTTTACAAATTAAACATTTAGTAGCTATTCTATATAATCCATTTTTCATTTCAACAATTTGTGGATTAATATTTTTAGTTTTTTTCTTACACTTGTGACAATGAATTGGTTCATTCATTTATATATAAAAAATATTTTATACATAAATGAATTGAATCAATTCATTTATGTATAAAATATTTTTTTAATAAATGGATATGTGTTATAGATGTCATAATCAAACTAATTTTACTATTATTGGAAATTGTGTAGGATGTAATATATGTAAAAGAATTATTTATGAAAAAAAGATTAAGAGAAAAAGTAATAAGAATAAACATCTTAAACATATTTTAAGAGAATTTAACCATTTTCAACCATATAAAACACACCAATTAATTAATGAATTATATATTTTATGTATTTCCAATCATTTTGAAATAACACCTAAGAATATAAAATTATTTTTAAAACAAAGGAATTATACAAATTGGATATTTTACTATCAATTTTTAAACAAAATATACAATATTAATTTTGAATTGAATCATGAAGATAAAGAAAAAATTACACTAGTTTTTAATAAATATTTATGTTTTAAGAAAAGTAATATATCATATAAAAAATTATTACCAATGATTTTTAAATATTTAAATATGGATTTTTGTATAAAACCTAATTATGATGATAACTTTTTAACATATCTATCACAAATGAATTTGTAATATTTTTTCCCTATATAAATGGATCTGTTAGAAGAAATTAATAATATTGGAGAATTAAGATTTAAAGAATATAAACCATTAAAAAGTTTAAATTTAAATGAAAAATATAAAATTGAAAAATTTGAAAGAATTAAAGATAAATATGGATATACAATTATTGTTGAATTAGAAAAATGTAAAATACATTTACCAAAAAGATTTACTAATATAATTGATGATAAAACTATTAAAGAATTAAATAAAAAAGATTTAAATTTAATTGTCACGGCTTTTAAGACTTTTGATGATAAAGAAACTGCTTTAGTTAAATTTGAATAATTATTTTAGTATAATTGTATTGATAATAAATTTTAAATCATCTTGTAAAAAATTATAATTTTACTGGTTTTAAAAAACTTTTTATTCTGTAAACAATTTCATATAAATTCATGCATATTTATTAAAAATTTCATTAAATTTGCATATTTTTTATGACAATTTGACAAAAGCTGAAAATTGGCCAAAAAATGGCAAAAATATTGCATAATTGTATTAAAAAACTATGAAATTTGTTTGATTTTTGATTGTCTCCAAAAGTGTCCTAGGAACCCCATAGTACTATCTACTTATATATATATATATATATATATATATATATATATATATATATATATCTATCTTCTATATATATATATCTATATATATATATATATATATATATATCCCTTCTAACCTAAAAAAATCTATTGTAAAACCTATATATAAAAAAGGAAGTCCACTTGAATGTAATAATTACCGCCCAATATCTATCCTTTCAACCTTCAGCAAAATCTTTGAAAAAATCATTTTAGATCGTTTAAATTCTTTCCTGGAAAAATACAAATTACTATCTGATAATCAATTTGGATTTCGAAAAAAAATAAATACAATTAATGCAATCTATAAATTAATATCGTCTGCAATAAAAGCCATTGATAAAAATGAAAATGCTTTAGCCATATTTATAGATTTACAAAAAGCATTTGATATGGTATCACATCAATTGCTATTAGATAAATTGCAAGCCATAGGAATACGTGGTATTAGTCATAAATGGTTTAAATCTTATTTAGAAAAACGAACTCAAGCTGTACAGATTCCATATATTGATACCAACAAATGTTTGCGATATGAAAGCTCGGAGGAGTTAGAATGTATGACAGGAGTGCCACAAGGATCTGTTTTAGGCCCAATTCTTTTTTTACTGTATATAAATGACATTAACGAATGTTCAAGAAATTCAGATATTGTTCTCTTCGCTGACGACACTACTTTATTTATGTCCAATTTAAAAAAAGAAAATTTAGAAGTTGATGCATTCATTGAAGCTAACTCTCTTATACAATGGTGCAATATGAATGGGTTGAAGATAAATTCGAAAAAAACACAATTTATAGATTTTAAACATATAAGAAATCGAAAAGATCACAGTATTACATTAGAAATGGATGGAAACATAATTGAAGGCAAAAAAATGTCAAATTTTTAGGTTTAACAATTGACGCAAATCTTAATTTTAATATACATATTAACAACCTCTGCAAAAAGCTAAGCACATCAATTTTTCTTCTAAGACGATTATCTAAATTTTGTGATACCCAATTAATGTTGTCTGCATATTATGGACTTTTTTACTCACAAATGAAATATGGAATAAATATATGGGGATATGCAACATCAAGAAGTAACCAAGTATTTATTTTACAAAAATTAGCGATTAGGACCATCTTTAAAAAATCTAAATACTATCCATGCAAAGATCTCTTCAAGATAAATAAAATTATGACTTTTCCCTCATTATACATATATGAATCATTACTGTTTGTGAAAAATAATTTGAAATATTTTGAAGTAAATAAAAATACAAAATTACGTAATAAATCTCATCTAGAAATTCCTCAACACAATACAAAATTATTTCAAAGTCATTTACAATACCAAGGAATTAAATTTTATAATAAATTGCCAGAAAACTTGAAAAATCAAATAGATATAAGGATTTTTAAGAAACAAATTAAATTGATTTTGTTGGAAGAAGCACTTTATAGCATTGAAGACTTTATGAAGAAAAAACAAATTGACTATGTATAAAGATAGAAAAAGAAAAAATTATGATGAAGATTAAATAAAATAGATTATTTATTATAAGTTAATATAACTATAAATTATGTATTTGCAATGCAATTTATTGTTATGCAATAAAGTATTATTATTATTATTATTATATTTTTTTTTTCCTTAGACAAGATGACTGTAGGGCCACAGATGAACTACATTCCATGGGAGGTGATGTTGTTCGTGTCTGCAGCATTCCATTAAAGTTGCGGGGTTGCACCGTTGCACGTACTCCCCGGGTGGTGCTAAACGAACAACTTTATTGCCAGCTGAACTATCACGCACGGTGATCTCTCAGCTATGCCAGCTGCTAAACAAAATGCAAACGGCCCTTTCCAGGGCCAATTTAGAAATTTAGGCTGTATATATATATATCGTATGATGGTATGGCTAATTTTGCCAGCCACCAGGTTTTAAGAATAAGAAAATAGATTCTGCGGTGCAGAGCACCTGAGTCACTGTATGTAAAAAGATAAACACTAAAATAAAAATTAGATCTCTCTTTTTAGAGCTAATCACAGCCTAAATTTTTAAATTGGTCCTGGAAAGGGCCATTTACATTTTGTCTGGCACCTGGCATAGCTAAGAGATCACGTGCGTGATAGTTCAGCTGCCAATGTTGTTGTTCAGCACCACCCGGGGAGTACGTGCAGCTTAAATGGAATGCTGCGGATTCGAACAACATCACCCCCCATTTAGGCTGTGTATTAAATGTTTGTCATTTTAACGTAGAGGGTCTGAGCAAATCTAAAAGTGACTGCCTCAGCAAGGTGCTGTTGGAAAATGAGGTCGATGTCCTCGCACTGCAAGAAACACATGTAGAAGACTTAGAAAACAGTGCGAGGGGCAACATCCCAGGATATAAGCTTGTGGAAGAAATAGGTCACAGGGTCTATGGAGTGGCGACTTACGTTAGACAGGACATAGACGATGCATCAGTCTCCCACAAAAGTTGTGGTAACAACATATTGTTGTTGCTGTTAAAGTTTCTGAAACTACAATATTTTGCTGAATGTTGGCAGGAGAGAAATTGAACGGAAGTTTCTTCAGGGTCGGCCTTTTTGTAAATAGGGACGACCTTTGCGTTCTTTCCGGGAATACACCCTTTTCAAAGCAAACACTAATCACTTTAACCAGTGGTCACAACAAATTCTGAGAACATCTATTAATGAGCTGAACCGACACACCATCAAGATCAGTTGATGCTTTTGAAGGCAGTCCCCCGAGTATGTTTGCCACTTCCTCCTCTGTGGTAGGTGTCAACACCATTGACGCTAGTGGACCTTCGATCTTCTCCGAGGCGCCTTTACGACTTGACGAGGTTTCAGGCTCAGCAACTCGGGAAAAGAAGTCATTGAAATGTTCTGCCACCTCCAAAGAGTCATGAGTTTTAATTCCTTTAATTTTGAGATGAACTGGTTTTGATTTGTTCACGTTTTTCAATTCATTGATCACTCCCTAAGCAGTTTTTGAAACGTTTTTACTTTCCCTCAGCTTTTTGTTGACTTCATGTGATTTCGCCGCTCGAATTACTTTTCTGTAAATTCTCTTGTAGTTCTTGTAATAATCTTTGAAATGCTCATTTCTTGTTGTTCTTGCTGTAATTGCATGCTGTTTTAATTTTTCCCTGGAAACAAGCAATCCTTTTGTAATCCAGGTGCTCTTTTTTTTAATTGCTTTCTTTTTTGAAGTTCTGAAAAGCAGCATAGGTCAAGTAAAACTAGGAAATGTCTATAGAAAGACTAAAACATTTCCTCTGCCGAATCGTGTATGTCAAGAAATTTCCAGGTCACTCGGCTAAGGACAGCATTAAGTGAGTTTACTGAAGCTTCGGCAACTATTCTGGCTACGTGTTTTCCACGGGGCCTGTGGGTTGATGGGCAATCGTTGAAAGTTACCACTTGGGCGTCGTGATCAGAGATGGCTGTTACCACCACAGAGGCTACCCCCAAATATTTTTAGGGATGATGATGTTTAATTTGAAGATGGAATACGTCACTCCCCATTTCCACCTCGTCACAATACGAAGACTCGGCATACACACACGGAGGGACTTTGGAAGCCACAGAATTGGTGCCCCACTGACAGAGATGGCATACCAATAGAGACGCTAAAATGACAGTGTTGTCTAGTTGAATTACCAGAAAAGGACATACATTAAAATGTAATTAAAAAAACTAATATTTTTATGGATGATGTTTTTATTTCACAGTGTGCATAACAGACAAAAATAGTTTACATTGATAAATATTGGACAAACATGCGCTGGTTTGCTGGCGCCCTACCCGGCCTGCATCCGACTCAGGCCGTCGCGGCGCCCCACCTTGGCCCCCAGCCCAGGGGGTTCAGCCCTTTTAGCCCCCCTTGAATCCGCCACTGATTATCTTACAATGCTTAAAGGAAAACCATAGACAATTTCATGCTCTTCCAGAATGTTACCATCCACTAGATGACTTACTTCCTCACCATTTAAAAGTTATTTGCAAAAAAGCTAACAACCTCAGAATTTATAGTGGTGAAACAATACTGAATTATAGATATTTTAATTAAACATTGTAAAACTAAATCTACAGTTCTATTGGACCAATTTGATTAATTAATAGATTATTGGAAAGCTTCATCTATGTAGTTGTGCAAATAATCAGGAGTTTTTTTTTTTTTTTTTTTCAAGTGTGAAAAAGTTAAAACACGCATTTTTGATAAAAAAACACATCAAAAACGTTTTTTTTGGAAATTTATATTTGTTGGTAAGTTTTTGCTGCATTTTATCAGTATTTTATATAAAATGCATAATAGCAATATGTGCAAAATGAATAGTTCAACTTGAAGACATTCCAATTAAAATTATCCCTATCAAAAATCAAGGGAGATTCTTAAAAACTCAGATGAAGTATTTAGAAATATGTTGTTTATAAAGAAATACACGTTACATTTAATTTTTTATTTTCTTGCTGTATATTAAATTTTATTTTTACAATTTCTTTCTTCTTGAATATAAATCAAATTAACTTAAAGGTATTTCACAAGAAATAAAGCACGTACCTGTATGTACTATACTTTTCTAGAGACCGTTATATTTAACCACAACGGGTTCTGTTGCTAGTTTATTGACATAACTTAATCTAATTTGGTATGTGTATTATATAGATACCAAATTAGATTAAGTTATGTCAATAAACTTTTGTGTATTATATAGATAGGGTTTAACTTATACTTGCTTACAAAACCAATATGGTGGCACAAACCTAAATGCTTAACACATGGGATTTATGGGGAAAATACAAATGCCAGATCTTAAAAAATTCGCTGAGTAGGTAGGTCTGCTGCGAAAGGAGGTATTTACAATGATAAACAATAAAATTTCACAGACGAATTCTTTATTTGAGTTTTACAAATAATATGAAGAAACTTGCACTTTTACTCTCAATAAAGCAAAGTTTCATTACATAATTTTGTATTGCAACTATTAATTTTGTCTATCACTAAAACAAATACAAAACAAGCCTTAAGGGTAGTTTTTAACTCAAGTACATAAAAGAATCTTATGTTATGAAAATTGTTTGATTCCTTTTAACTGGAGAACAAAATTTGAAACAAACCAAATCTCAATATTTATTATCCTGCAACAAAAAATCTTTAACTTGCACATAAATATGCCAAATAAAAATTAGTAAATTGTTTAAACTGTAGAATAGGCTATATGGAAATATTAATAAAAATATATTTCTACGTTCTTACAATATTTGATATACTCTAAAATTTATAAGAAAAAACTTGTTTGTATTGTTTGGTATTTCTTAATAATTCACTTAACAGATTTTAAAATAAACTGATGTTCTATTATAATGGACAGAGTAGGTCTATATGAATGGAGGGTAAAGAAAGTAAAAACAATTACAAAAATGCTTTTAAAGAAATGTCAAAAAATTACGTAGCTTATTTTCTATATTTTGTTATTTTTTTTATATTTCAAAATCGGAAATAATTGAAGATGTTTGTTCATACTATAAAACTATCATAAGATGAAATTACTGTTTTGCCTAGGAATTTTAGTCACAGTATTTTTCAGTAGAATCCCGCAAACCCGGGGTTCCATAACTTAGAAAGCCTACCAAAGCAGTGAAGTGCACTCAGTATCAAGGCACTAAGCGCCATGGAATTGGCCGGTGATAGATACGGTGTTGTGATAAGTTTTTATGTTTGTTTTAACAGATGAGATTAAGTTTTTAGTGTAATGGTTTTTTTATATGAATTACATCAACAATTCTTACTTTTTTTATAGCTTTTCTTCTTTTCAGACAACCTGGAATGTTCACATACTCGGACACCGTTTGCAGGGCTCTACTGTTGTTAGTTCCAAAAGCATTAGATTTAGATGATGAAAATTAAGATGTTACAGGAAAAAAAAACATCCAGAATATAAAAAGAAACACTTTAGCTAGCTCCAGTGGTGGAATGTTAAAAGTTTTATAATATTTTAAACTTATGACAGTATTTATATCATCATAATATAATAAATAGTAGAAATAATATTTATAATGGATGTTTTTAGTGATATAATTATTTTGAAGTCAACGTTTTATTCTTTTGTCTTGTATAGTATTGGAAGTTTTAATATTTGGTCATGTATGAGTAACATTTGGAAAAGCAATGAAAAAATCATGACAAAACCATACACAAACAATCAAACTTATCTAATTATCATGTTTTGTTAGAAAGATCTATCAAAATATTTTTAAAATTCTCAAACTCTGAGAATTAGTGAGCAATTTAAGGAAAACACAATGTTCCTCGCTAAGACAAGTCTTGTAAGTTTCACCTTTCAGTGATCATTAAATAGAGACCTATACAAATGTTTCAACAAGTTTGAATAACAAATTTAAATATTTACAAAATATAGCCAAAATTTAGAGCCTTAGCAATAGAATACAAAAAATAAAGGACACATCTTATGGTCGAAATGGTTAAGAAAGTTTTGGTTGATGTAGTAGCGCACTCCAGCATGAGAGCGTGCGAGACAATAACCTATTAGTCAGTTTACATTCTGACTTTGTTGCAGATAGTCACCAGAAAAGAATCTCTCTCGTCCACACACTACACTCACAAATCATACATAACCCAACATTACTGGACAGTTCTCATTACTTTACCTATTCTCACAATTATTAATGTAGGAACACTTTCTTCAACCTCCTACTTTAGTGCTCAATTTGGACCCCAATTAAACAAATTTAAAAATAGCTGAATACCATGACGTTAATCACGTGTACCTAACAATAAAAGAATTTGATGACTTAAAATAGCGATTCTCCTTGAAAAAAGGTTTCCAATGATTCAAGATAAGCTAGATAACTTATATTAAAGGTTAGTTTTCAATGACATTATACGAAATTTAATACCTCCCTCTCTTAATCATCCTATGTTAAGGCCTACATTCCCCTATCTTTATTTGGAGTGCTTAATTTCAATTTACAGCGCTCCTAGTGAGACAATTTGTTAATTCTTAATATGCGATGTGATCCTCTTTATACTTATGTATTCATTGTCCTTCGTTTAAGGTCTCATATTGTTAAGAAGATTCCATAATGTACAAAATCATAATCACTTATAAAGGAGTAAAAATGTTTTTATAAATGCATAATAGTATCCTAAGGTTAGAGTTGCGAAGCAACCCTACCTAGCACCCTTTCTTTAAGCCTACGTTATTGAGTGAGCCATCACAGTAATGTCCTATCACTATAGGAATTTGTGATGCTTTGATATCAATATATCAAACAATAACCAGGGATATGTGACGGAGAAACACATTCAACCATTGCCTTGGTTCGATTTGAGTGCAGTAAAGAATAAAATAAAAATACAGTTGAGTCTTGATAACTTGCCATGTGCATCTTACTCCTTACGGTGTGTCAAGTGGGGGATGAAACTCAAGACTTGGCTGTAACTTACGAGGCATGTTTTTTAAGTATAGTACTGTTTTTAAATCCTGCCACTGCAGCGCTGCGGTTGGTGATCTGCACATGCGCATTGTGTACCTACATCTATTGGAAACGCACGGACGCAATTACGGCATTTTTCGCTGCTGTGTTCGGACTTTTTCTAAAGAAACCTTTGCTCCCGCCGACTGGGAAGTACAGTCTATTCTTCATTTTCTGTAGGATAAAAACCTGAAATTGATCGATATTCATCGCCAGATCTGTATAGTATATGGAGAAAACATGAGTGATGGAATGGTACGAAAGTGGGTTGGGTATTTAAAGATGGCCGCACAAATGTGCATTTTGGTTCACGATAATGGTCGTCCACATGTTACTTATCGAACTCAGGAATTGATGAGAGAATTCGGTTGGGAACACTCGATCATCCTCCATACAGTCCTGATCTAGCGCCAAGTGACAACCACACTTTCATTTGAAGAAAGGCCTAGACGGGGTGTTCTAAGGCAATGTCAAAACCACTGTATTGGGTGGGGTGTGTCTTAATGCAGACGGCAGAATCCTATGACAATGGAATTGTAAATCTCTATTTGGATGATATGAAGAGTGCCTTTATAATGGCGGAAATCAAGTAGAAAAGTAGACTAAAGTACGGGTCTTCATGTAAAAATAAAATTATTAAAAAATCTCTCTTAGTTTACTTTTTATTTCAAAACGGTACTTACTTTAAAAACATGCCTCATTTGTACTTAATTTCCCTCAAGCTACAAGGTAGTACTCAGCATTTTGGACTATTTTAAGTATTTTATAATTTTCTATTTAAATCCAACTCAAAAAAAAAAATAATAATAAAAAAATAAGAAAAGAGTCATTTTTTTACCAACCCACCAGATGTGACTCCTGCCATTTATTAACTACCGGAATCATCAAATTGGTTGTCATTGAGTAACCGCAGAAAAGTGGCTGCAAGATTTGACACCGTAAAATGTTGAACTATCAGGATTCTACTGTATTTCAGAGTTAATGTGTTATTACTATCTTGGTTCCTTATGATGAATATATTTATCATAATGTATTGGATTTAAAAAAGACAATAAACGGAAACTGACGAAGGTTATGGCAATTTAGAATGTTGAAACCAAATTTTTATTTTAAAATTGGTTTTACTTCTGAAATTAATTGTTGCTATTAAAATAGCATAAAAAAATATTTCATTTTTGACACACAACCTCTGAACAGAATATCAATCCACAGAGAAAGCTATAATGCATTATAAATTGTAACTTAGGATTTGGAGTTAAAACTATTGAATCCCATTGAACTATTGAATCCCAATCAAGATTTCATGTCATAGACAACCTTTTTCTAAAATACTCGTAATTAAAAGTAATATGATTCTGAAACACTTAAAAATGCTACTTAAGTACAGTTTAGTTATACAATCTCTCAATTCAATGAACATAACAAACATAAAAAATACCTACACTCTATACTATATCTTTGTGACTAGATTTCTCAGAGAATAGTTGAAACCAATTAATATGTGGATAAAGAGTGGCAAAATCTCAACGCAAATCACTTTCAATAGCTGCACAAAGTTTTCAACAAATGAGGATTTTGTTTAATATTGCAATAAGAATTTGCACTGAAAACCAGTTACAGTAGACTCCCTCTTAACCGGCCACCTCGGGACCAGGCCGCGGCCGGATAATGAATTGGCCGGTTAAACCGATGTTCATTTTAAGAACGGCAACCCACAATTTTATACGGCCTAAATATAATTATTACTTGAAAAACAACCTCAAATACATTATAATGTATATGATTTATAGCTAACATCCACCGACCATGAAATCCACAATAAACCTACACTAATAACAATCCGTTTCTTTATTGTGGTCTACTGGATAGTAGGTCCAAACGCATTGACTTCCGGTGGCATTCACTTCCGTCCAGGACGTTACATTTTAATTGGTTTGAGAACGTCAATATGAATTAAAGTTGAATTGAATGATACATTAGATAAGAAAACTACGTTTCCGGCGAAACGCGGCCGGGTAAAGCGATGTTGAGATAAAAAAATGGCCAGTTAAAAAGATGTTATTTTGTGTCAGGGTAGGCCAGTTAAAGCGGAGACCGGTTAAAAGAGAGTCTACTGGATGAACAAATGGAGATGCTCTGGAGAGTTGTTGAGAAAAAGTCAGTCCAAATTTCACTTTCATCTTGAGAAGTCTACTTGATAAATGTGTAAAGTCAATTATATTAGAAACTAATGAAAGCCATAAGAATAAAACTTCATTACCACATTGAATTACATGACACAAGATAAAAATAACATAATTTTGAGGAAATACATTTGTTTCTCACACAAAATAGTCACAAAATGCACACAAAATGTAAGGCAAATATTTGAATCTTTATCCATATAGACAGACTAAAAACCAAAAAACAAGGCATAAAGCAATTTATTTCTCTCCCACTTAAAATAATGAACACGGTACAGTGTCTTAACTCCTTGCTGATGACCTTTGCAAGTATTATTTCTTTGAGCCAAAAAACTCTAGATATTCTTGTCTATATTTCCAAAACTCCTTCATTATTCTCTGGTGATCGTTTCCATATACTTGACCATATAAACTTGATGTTAACGTTTAGACCAGTTCCATTCATCCCGCATCAGTGTTGGTTATTTATTACTTAATTTTTATGACTGTTAGAATGACATTGGGGATAGCTAAACTATATAACATCCCATGCTCCACGTATTAAATCTCATTTGAGAATATTTTACACGTATAAAATTCAAATTTAGAATAAAAGTTGATCTACTTTGTAGGTTATTTTGTGAACCAGGTTTCAAGGTAACATAACATTTTATTTTTAACTAAAGACCAGACACGCAATCACAAAGCTCTCATACATGTAATCCAGGGGTTTGAATCACATTGTTCACTCAAAGAGTTTTTCATCTCATGATAAGATCGAGAGATTGTGATCAATTTCAAGTGTCAAATTCACTTTTAATGTGTAATAAATAAAATTATGACTTAATTATTAATGAAGATCAATTAAAATTAATTAATCATAAAAAACGGTAAGAACTAAATTAGAGCCTCTAATTTAAGTTTCCAAAGTTATTTTTTAGGTAAGTAAATTTTAAATTAATGGTTATATTAATTTACAAATTAACTTTTACCATCATGTAGTAATTGTATTTTATTTTTTTTTAAGAAACAATTTTTTATTAATTTTTAATTGATCTATTTTTATTATAACTCAATTTTATAAAACACAGATCAAGAAAATAATGACTTTTTGGATCATTAAATAATGACTTATCGCGGTCTTCACATAATACTTTAAACTTATAATTCTATTCTTGTAATAAAGCCTATGTTATATTGAGTTCGTAAAAACCTCATCATTGAATAATGACTTATCGCGTCTTCACATAATACTTAAAACTTATAATTCTATTCTTATAATAAAAAATATATAATATTGAGTTCGTAAAAACCTCAAATACAGGGTACAACACACAAAACCAAAATAAGTACTATAATCTACTCATTAGAAGAATTTTTCTCAATTTAGTTTATAGGATTGTTGACGCTATTTTACATGTATGACGTATACATATTGTAAATAAAGATATTTTGAGTTTGAGTTTTAAGTTAATAAAAAAGAATGGTATTTGAGAATAATCAAGGAGTTTTGGTATTTTTAATATACCTCCACTGTAATTGACAATTGTTTGGGATGCCTTAATAACCTTTTCACATATGATATACAATAAAAATTTCCCCTCTCAGTATATACATTTGAGATGGCAGAACTAAAATCAACAGTTCCATACAATATTGAATTCTTTTCCTTACAATAAATGGAAACTCAGTTTACACATTTTGCATGATACAATTACAGTGGACGTCAATCAACCGTTACTCTCCGCTATCCGTCACTCCACAGAAGACATGTTGTAATTGACGCTGTGTTGAAAGTGTTGCACTATCGGGATTGTCAATGACCTGAATAACGAAATAGTATACTTTGTCACTAGTCTGGAAAGTGGTTGTACGAGGCAAAGCCGAGTACTTGAATTCAATCGAGCACGGGTACACCACTTGCGGATGAGTTACGAACATCTTTTAATCATACCACTTTATACGGTTATATACAGTTTGGGAGAAAGTTAAAATTTTGAAATATATACCACCTCTTACTTTGTTATTTAATTATTTTGTATTTAAATTGTTGTAAGCTGTTAGTACAAATAAAAATTAATTAACTTGGTTAGGTATCCCATTGTTAATTAAATAGTTTTGATCACAGCTGACTGTTCCGAAAACAATTTTTATTGCAAGGGTATGATGAAACATGAAAATCCGCTCAAACAAGGTTTCTCCCAAAAGCTTTAAATTTTATAACTAACTTACTTTAAGTTTATAATGAAATTTTCAATCCCTGTCTATTCATTTAACCGTCTCAGTCCCGGTCCTAAGGTGACAGTTAACGGAGGTTTCAAAGATAAGTTAGCTAAATCTAGAAAGGTATTTTCAATAATATGATTGTAATTTTTCATTAAAGAATAAATCAAAATCATAAGTTTATTCATATGTTTATTGTTGGTTCATTGTGTCCCAGACACCTCAATATGACAAAAAAAAAAAAAAAAAAAAAACAAAGATTTTTATCCTACGATTTAATGACCTTACACAATCAATACAGATTGCGATACCTATTGAGTGTTAGTTTTACAACACTGTGTGTGTGTATTGTTTTAGTTTATGGATCACGATATACATCACAAATTTCAAATTTTTTTAAATCTATAAATTTTTATCGTCAATACACCGATATATTAAGCATTTAAGGTGGTTCCAAGGCTGATTTCAATGCAGGCTGCAGTGCCCCTCTCCACTTTTGACAATTTGTTGTGTTAATAAAATTAGTTAAAAAAAATTCTGAACCCAAAATTAATTGCAAACTAATTTATTTTGATCGATTCTTAAATTTATTTCCTGGGGAAAACGACAGTAAAAAGTCTATCACTCTCCGAAGCTGCGGTCGTCTGCTATGGCCGATTTTTCAAAATGGCGCCTAAATTTGTATTAGTTTAACAAGTAACAAGGATGATATTGATCTTTAAAGCTATTTACTCCATTTAGTTATGTCGATTTGGTTTATCAAACTATGTGAAAAGGGAGGTGATATAGAGGTTCAAGGTTGTCTAAAATAAGCTTAAAAGCCTATTTAAAATGGTTTATTCTTTTACTTTTTACTATAGTGTAATAGTTTATTTCTAGCCGAAATCGATTTTCTCATACCGATGTCTGTTTTATCTAAATATGGGCCAACAATTTGCACGAGTTTCCCAAAACACTAGTCAGACATACAAATTAATTTTCATAGTCATCTGTGTTTCATTTAACAGATTTGAATGTGTGTCTTATCTTGGTTTTTTTTTACCCAACGCTTGTGATTAAATCTCTTTTTCAATGATATTACAATAAAAATTGCTACACAAGCCTTTCTTTCTTTTTTTCGTCCATCACCAACCGTACCACTTGACCATAGACTGATAATGGAATGTGATCCACAGAACTTCAGTATTGATGTATGATCAATATTGACTGCGTAAGGTCAAGGTCAATAAATAATACTGTCAATATTTTATCCCGATCCTAAATCGTGATCCGTATTGATCGTCTAAGGTCAGCCTTTATATACGATTTGGCAACCTGACAAACACTTCAACTAAAGACCAACTTACGCTGAATAGGTTTTATACCAAATCGTTTTAAAATTTTCTACATAAAATTAAATAAGTGAATGGCGGAAGAGTTACATTCTTTTCCACTTTATCTTGATGGGCCCTCTATTTAACCCACTAATTAATTTTTTAACAATTAATTCCAAACTTTATGCGTAGATAAAAACTATAAACTATACTAACCTAAAAAAAAACTTTAAACACAATTGAGCTGAGTAAAATTTATTCAACCATGATATTTTTGTGATAAAACTTCATCGCTCACATGTTACTTACAAACTAAAGTACTGATAACTTTGTACTTCAAACATAACACGTTCAAATGCAAATTGTACCACGATTTCACACATTGAAAATTCATAGAAAAACCTCGAGAGAATTGGGACCTGGTGGCAAAAAACCCCAAATACTCAAATTCTCAACACTGAAAAACCTTTTTAGGCAAAAAGTACATGGGAAAATTATTAACAATGGAAACCCGCTGACAATATATAACAAAAATAAATTTACGACTTACAACTAGGAAAAATTCATACATAGGAGATCAGGATTTCAAGCCATACAAGAAAACTGAGCCAACCTTTTCATAGAAATATTGTAAATATTTTGCTACATATTTACCCTGGATCCATAATATTGTTTCATTAGGTTGTTTCTGTAATTTTGAGTTGGTTGTCAGACCAACAATCCTAAGGACAAAGCTTCCAGACAATCAAATCCAAGTTTGGGGAGACCTTGGATATAAATAGATCTCTTTTGATAAAGTAGCATATAAAAAATAGGTACTTATCTTTTAACAGGACTTTGCCACTAGCTTATACAGTGTTTAGGTTACATTAAATTAGACTGTTTTTGTTATACCATTTAAAATATAAGCCAAGCCATCGTAACCGCCTTGGCAGATCTTCTGTAAGGCCTTATTAAAATGTAAGTACCAATATTATTTATTATGAATGAATGGTTGGCTGATGCTGCTCACATGACTCGTCTTACCCTAACATTAAACTATGTACAACAACTTCATCCTGAAGATTGGCAGTTTCGTAATGAACATTTACATACAACTTTTTACAATATATATACACTATATATAAAATAAAACTATCAACAATGTGAAATTTATGTTGCTAAACTAGAAGCTGGGTTCCAGCAATGGAAAAAGTGAATTAATTGTGGTGAGAAAAAAGAAAATTGTACATCTACACTAGGTAACAACGATTCACTAGACTTTAAAATGTTTGCTGAATCTTGGGCCTGTGAGTAAGCACACTTCTGTCACTCCAAGGTCAAGTTAACAATTTTGAAAATAGTTATGGCTGGCATTTGTATAAAACTAGCGAAAAAGTGGATCATTCACAAACAAACAAAAGAGAAAATCATAATTTTGACTTCTATTCAAGAGTAAACCTAATTTTTTCTAACAACAATACAAATAATAGGAAAATCTTTTAAAATTTTATTTATTAAAAAAAACTTTTTTTTAAATCTAGCGAAATTTTATAAACGTCAACTTTTTTACAAATTTGTACATACCAGTTGAAAAACAAACTGTTTATCCGTGTATTATTTCATGATATTTATATTAATGAAAATGATCAGTAGTAACAAAATCCTAGATAAGCTCTTCACCAAACATTTGAGAAGTAGTAAACTTGATTTCATCAACAAATGTACATAAAAAGTTTATCAACATTTTATGTAACAACATCATTGGTAACATAAGTTTTAAAATAGCCCATTACCTAAAACACAATCAAAACCATATTAAATCCTTTTAAGTAATCCGGATAGAAAAAAATTAATCTAAACATGCGATTACAAACCATAACATAGATATGGTAATTAGAATATTTTGGAATTAAATTCTTAAAACTGAACGTAATAAATTGTAAATACTAGTATGCTTATCTTGCTAAACAATTAAAATGTCCCCGATTTTTTATAAGACTATTTTTGAGTGATGGTAATTTTAATTTTATGTTACATAAGAGATTATTGTGGCACCTCTGATAAGATAAACAACTTTCAGGTCTAAAATAAGATCAGACAAAGTAAAAGAATATCAAAGTGAACATGAAAAACTCACAACAAAAATGAGAAAAAGTGACCAACTCTGAGACAAAAATGCTGTGGTGATATTAAAAAAAAATTTTATTTGCCAAGTGGGCTGGTGTTTTACATAGTTATAGCTTTACACTAAAGATACAAAAACATCTTACAAAAAAGTACGAAAAGGGGCACTAAAAGGTAGAGAAAGACCAAGAAAGTTAGGAATCACCAAGTAAACATGGAATTGAGAATGCAGCAAACTGAAAGTGAACTTGCAGGAGACGGCAAGGAATGAGTACAGAACTGTGTTGGTCATTGGCTACACGAGAGGGTGATGGGTCAAAAGCGAAAGGTTTCAATGAGTGATGGGTCAGTAACAAAATTTACCAATTGAAATTTATCAATTATTAACTAACAACCCATCCTTAGTTTCAATAAAACTGGTGCAGCAATGTCCATTTAAGTGTGTGTTTTAAAACTTCAAAAAGATAAAATAAAATTTAAGGATGAAATATTATTGAACTAATACAATTATAAACTGGCCTGATCGTGGAATAGGCTATACACAGTGTACATTACTGGATAGTGTTCCTCTAACTGTAGGTGTGATCTGATTTCAGGTTTGACTTTTTTGTCCACAATAATCTCATACATAACAATTCCTAGAGTGATTAAACTCTTTACATCACTTTTTAAAGCCTACTAACTAACCAAAACCACAGCAATCAAGGAATCTAATACCAAAAATATCACTGATATTAAAAATTATAATTAACAACTATTTTTTGTTTGTTTTTTTAATATTTTATTAACAATTAAATAAAAAAGAAAAAAAAACACCTACAACCTAAGTGATTATTTGGTTTGCGGTCCTTCGAACATCACAATATCCTTAACTCTCATACCTGTTTCATTATTATTTGTGCAACTGCGATATTATCCATAACAAGTATGATAATTGGTTCCCTTGGATGATACACTTACAAACTAAAGTCAAAAGCTCGTAAAAGTTACGCTGATATCAAGGACCTTTAATGACTTTGTTCATATATTATTCCATACGCCCAAACCAGAAAGGAAAATAGATTCTGGTTCTATCTTTAATATACAATATCAAAATCTTTAAATATAGTTTTTCATGCCCTTTCACATTCAGTACATTAAATATACAGGTACTAAACATGTAGCTAAACTACAAAGAAACATAAAAACATATATATTCATATATATATTATTGACATTATATGTGCAAGTGATCGGATGTACAATAAAATAATTTCAATATATACAAACCATCCAATCTAAAAATACTTTGTAAATAAAACTATGATAAAAATTTAAAATTACAGTCAGATCAGACGAATAAAACACAAGCTTAGAAGGAAATCGGGTAAATCTTGGCAGATGTGGCAAATGCTTCAGTAGTGGAAAAAGACTTTTGATATAAAAGTATCAAAGGTTATAAAAACCATAGTCACCGCTGGGACGACTGATGTGTCTCATGGTAAATTTCATGAAAGACTTGGGAACAGTTGGCAACACTTGGCCTCATTTGAGCTGCAGAGGGGAGCAAAACTGCGGTGCCAGCTTCAGACGCTGTTTACCTGCTAACAAACAATCACCACTCGGATATAGAAACGCCTTCCGCAAGTTACTTGTGAAGAATACAGTGAATTTGATATACCGGACTTTATCAAAAACAATTAAGTCTCAAACACTCGACTCCTGATTATTTGACACCTGCGTAAGGACTCGCTAATCGCTATTTACACCTTTTTTCGTAATCCAAACATCAATAACACTCATTCAAAATTTTGCCCATGACTGTATACAACAGAATACAAACGATTGCAATTCATTACATAATGTTCAATCTGTGTTTTCTCCATTTATTACTGGTGGTCGGTTTTCAGTGGTCAGATCGTTGAGAGCCGATATTTACAGACTCATCAATTAACCGACAGGAAAATATTGGCTTGGGAAAACTCGGCAATATCAACCTTGTCAGTAGCCTACCATAGCAACTTTGAGTCGAGTTTGTAGGATTTTATTATATGTCGACTGAGTGTTAGTGTGTAGCTTCACCATCAGGTAGCTTGATTGCCTTTCCCACACTAAACAAATCAGTCATAGCCCTATAAAGCATAAGAATAAATATTCGTAACAAATATATTTTGGTATGATATTAAACAAAAAAGTCCAGAATTAACTTTTCATTTTCTCTGTGACCAAATAAGCTCTTTAAAACCATTTTCTTTGTTCAGAAGTAATTTCACTTTTTTGTGTTTTTTTAAACTGTCGACAATCACGAATGAGTGCTCCAGTAGGTAATAGGAAAATTAGTATTAGGATTGAATACTGAAGGTGGATCGTTATTGATCCGAAACCGGTCTAGAACATGAAAGAAAAAATTGACATCTACAGGCAGTCAACACCAAATTTTGTGAGTTTTTGTAATTATAAAATAGGTATCAATGCTTCAGCAAGTACAGTTTCCAGAAGTAATTTTTCATGGTAAATTATCATTTATATGACATTCCCTTCGTCGTTTAGGAGGCAGGATCGAGGTCAAGCGTGTTGGAAATCAAAGTTCTGCAGTTCTGCTGACTTCTCCATTCAGTGTCAGTAAAGCAAGACTTGAGTAAAGTTTCATCAGATGTTGTAAACAGGGGCTGTTTTTATTATTGACAAAATTTATTACTGTGTAGGCAAAAAGTGGACAGTTTGAAAAATAATAATAATAATAAAATTATCACAAAAAATTAAACAAATTATTGGATAACATTGTTTACTTACATGTTTTGAATGCTATGATCATTGCAAAATAGAAATTAGATAGTAAAATACTGAAGTTAATCGAAATTACATACAAAATATAGTCAAAATTTTTAAAAATAGACACTATATCAAACAAAAAATATTTAGATATATCTTTAAACTTACGCCTGTTTTGTTCATTCAAGTCGAGATCTTCCAACAATTCACTTCCGATGTCAAATCCAGTTTTAACCTGAAAAATGCAATTTAATTATTCTAATATTGAATGAGACTTCATAAATAATACTACAAATGATAGGTGTTTAAAAAATATGAGGAGAATTAAAACCACAGCAAAGTTCACCACCAACCACAAAAAAGATTGTCTCTTACTGAGAAAAATAGTGTATAAGTAGTGTCACAACAGAGTGTTTTCAAGTGCAAACACACTTTACCAAAACATAAACATAACTTTCAGCTATAAAATGTTTCATCCTTAGTTGAGAAGAGTGGTAATGCTGATTTATCTATCATATGTTACCTGTACTTCCATGTACGCCGCACGAGATCGCACCACCGTCAATATGCTTCACACACGCCTATGCTATGAGAAATCTACTCACGTTAGTGTACATAGTCAATGGTAGTACCATTTAATAATTTAGTAACTGACTGCCATGCAAAACCACTTGTTTATACTAAAACACTTGTTCAGCACTTTGACAGTTGAGTCAGTTTTTTTCATTCTTTCTTTGTTTTGATTTGTAAATCCATATGATCAATGTTAAAAATTTATAATTTCAGTTGTAGTTTAAGAGTCAGTCAGAGAAAGGCTACCTGTATGTATATGTCCAGACTTGCTTTATGTATATTGAGGCACCTATACCTACTAGAGATGTAGTGAGTGCAATAATCAAGTCATCTCATCAATGACTTGATTATTGTGATCAAATGATTATTGTGATCAAATGATTATTGTGATCAAATGATTATTGTGTTGTGAATGTTGATGTAGGCTTACTTGAGCGAAGGTGAGCGCAACGGGCCGGGGCAGGGCCGAGGCGTCAGGGGAGGAGGGAAACTTTGTCGTCTGCGGCTGCTGCTTGGGCGGACGCAGAAACTCGTCAGGGGAGAGCAGCGTGACCGCCGGTTCCAGGGGCTGCAACACACACACACACACACACATACACGTTCGTACTCAAGATGACTGTAGGCCAGGGCCAGGTGAGCTCATCCCATAAGAGCTATGGTGTCACTTTCTGCGACATCCGTGGATGTTGCCACAGAGGTTTTGTTGGTTAAAAAAATGTTAAAAAACCAACATTTTACTCTTTGTTACCTGCAAGTGTTGCCAACGCTGCAGGAAACAACAATCGTTCTCGTTTGTGTTGGGGATTTTTTTGGCTCAACTATTACTAAATAAGGAATTTCAAAGCAAACTAGGGTAGAATTTATGGTTTTATATTTTACCTTGATTGCTAATTGTTAATTTGGTCACTATCCGAAGGGTATATAACCATTACCTAATGGTTTATTATTAACTAATAATCCGAATGTAAAATAGAGTAATATGGTGTCGTTACGATAAATATCGTACCCGTGGCAAGACTGCTTGATTCTCTTTTTCAATCAGCTGTGTAATGGTAAATATTATAACGTAACTTGACTTCCGTTTTAGTTTTGACGATTCCTATCCGGAACACAAAAAATAGCTATTCAGCTGACCTTAGGAAGAAGTTATGCATCTTGCTCTACAGACCTTGGTCAGTACTCACACCTACGCATACAGGCATCATGTGGGGAGTGGTACTGGGGACAAATGATGTATAGTCTGTAGGTCCAACAGAGGCTGACTATAGATCTCAAACAATTTATAGGGAAACACACCAAGTCTTGACACAATAGTTCATTAGTTCCTAATCATGCCTCGATGAGTGCTGGTGGCAGTCACAGTAGAACCTTGATAGTTTGACACTTTGTGGGCTTAGAGAGGGACCAAGTATCGAAATGTCAAACTATAGGGAGTATAAGGGAAGTGTTAATATAGAGAGGGTAAAAATCTTGAGTTGAATTTAGGAACCACCAAATCTTAATGGAATTATAACTTGATTGAACTTTAACTTAACTAAAATTTAAATATAAAATTAAATAAAAAAAGGTATTAATTTGTAAATAATGTCTCTGATGAAGGTAGCCAAAGATGCCACCGAAACTGTAGAATTAAAACAAATTAAATAAGCTGATAATTCCCAAAAGAGTTTTAATTTTAATTTAAAATTTAAATATTTCACCATTGTGTTTACATGGTTTTCACCTTTGTCAGTCTCCAACTTGGACACTAATGGTCGTTACTGACATGTAAGGTTGTCTCTAACTGTGTCAAACTATAAGTATTGTCGAGCTATCGAGGTTCTACTGTACCTCAAAATGGCAGCCTTTACTAAAGTAAGATTCACAAAAATAGTTCGATGAGAGTTGATGTGTGGTTGCTGAATCAATCCAGAAAACAAATAAGACCTGCCAACAAATAAGCAAATGGACATTGCAAGGTTAGAGAGGGTGAGAGAAGGCACAGTTCTTATAAGAGGTTCTTAAAAAAGGTTCTTATAAAGGTTCTTAAAATTTCTGTCACTATTTTTGTGAACCTCTCCGTCAGGGATGGACGGAAACTTTTTTTGGTTCGGGACAAGACGGGATTGCTCTTCTTGAAGCTATCGGGAAATATTCGTTTAGACTTTTATCTGAGTGATGTATAAAGACAAATTAAACTGGTGTTTCCAAATTGTTCTACTTTTTTTTTTTGTATAATAAAATACAACGAACGTACTTTTGTTGAAAAGATTAAAAATATCTAATTTTGATATTAGCAGTATGCTACGAGATAAAAAAAGTATAAATTTTCTTGTAACCAAAGATATTTAAATCAAATCATTACACAATATACATAGAAAGAAAAAAAATGTTGCCCATGTCAAATTTTTTACAAGTTTTGTTGAATGAACTATTACATGTTTGGTGCAAAGTTGGAAAAATTGTAAAGAAAATAAAACTATTGAACTTAAATATTTTTATTGAATATTTCATTAAATATTTTGTTGTTATTGAATTGTATTCATTTAATTATCTTTTGCTATATCTGAAAAAATTAAGGAGTGTGTGATGAAAAAAATCATTAAAAACAATGTAAATTTTAAGTTATCAACCTCAAAATCTAATAAATGTATTTTTAATGTTTTATCAAAAAGTAATTTATTGTGTTTGATGTTTTTAGTTTAAAACTTGTATATTGAGTTATAATAAGACGCATTTAATATTATAACAGTAATTGTATTAAAGAATTATTTACTTAACAATACTTTTCTACTTTACCCTTGAATAGTAAGTTACACAACTTTGACGTTTGATTTAATTTATGAGAATTAGGCGAATCAAATGAGCCATCTCTTAGTTTTCTACGACAAGTAGTTCAGACAGTAGCAATTAATACTAGAAGCAAAAATGCCCTTTTTGAATAAATTACTGTTGGACGTTGAACAATAGATAAGCAGAACAACAGATTGCGTCTCTCGGCATTCATGAAATGTGCCATGTTTTTGTGCTGTGTTTTCCTGGTTAGCGAGATCGCCGGCTGCCGGACGTAATCTATTGTTTGGCAGTTCTCATCCTACGTAAAATAACACCTTTCATGATAAAAATGTTATTTGTTTAAAAATGGAACAGGAAATATGGTGCACTAAATCATCAGCAAAACAATATTGCGTACATGGCTAGACACCAGAGACTGCTAACTTTTTCCGAACGCCACATTTTCATGTGCAAGTGTCGCGGCTTGTGAGCTAAGATATAATTCCTTCTCGTCCAGCTCAGTAGTTATGACACAATGATGTAACCAAAGTATAAAACAGCGGGTACGATGATGGCTAGCCCCTACATGTCAGACAGAGAGTTTTCTTTGCCGACTAACTATAGTCGTCTTTATTGGGTACCTACAACCCAATTTAATTTAGGCAATAGATACCCACCCGACCCAACTTAAAATAAAAACCCTCCCGAATAAAGTCAGTGCGGGAGCGGTAGCTCAGTGGTAGAGCTCTGGCCTCACAAGCCAGCGGTCCCCGGTTCGATCCCGGGCGACGACATCACACGCACAAACATGAGTGGTCAACTCTAGCTAGCCTATGTAACTTAATGCCGTGACCATACCTTGCTGTCTTTAGATCACCGCACAGGCCTACTGGCCCATGGTGACGGGCAGTGGAGGTTTTTTTTAAAAAAAAAGTGACGGGTCAAACCCGGCTGATCACTTGGGTTCACACAATTACCCGTAGCAACCGGAATTTTCCGAAGGTACCCACAGACCTCCAACCAAAACACAAAGTTCGCAAACCCGTACCTAAAACATGACAGCCAGCCATTTTAACGCGGCTGGCGGCAGCGCTTGTTTTGGTGAGATTTACAACTAACCAACTGTGTGTTAAAACTTGGGGGTTTTTTAATTAAAAAGAAATTTAAGATGTTTAAAAACATTGAAATGAAAAATTACCTTTAGTTTGTTATTGAGCTCTGTGTTGTTCACTCCGTTTTTGGCAGGTGAGAACTGTTGTGCCTTCTTGAACAGGTCCAATAGAGCAGGCGCGAGAATGTCAACGGCCCCATTCGTCTACACATCATTTAAACAGTTAAAAATTGCTTATACTCCTTAAATTTAAATGTGTATACCATCTTCATCTTATGGAGGAAGGGTTTGTATTATACTGAACTAGACTCGAGAGCGCTGAAATAGAGCGAGTTTGTTGGGTTGGATTAGATAGCATGAAAAATTCAAACCAGAGTTTAAGACAAGTCTATAGAATAAAATTATAATTTCACTTATTTGCCATTAATTTCCCAAAGTCACATTTTTTATCAATGTCTTTAAAATTCTTGCAAAATAGTTGCAATAGCAATTTTCAAGTTTCCAAGATTTATTTTTTTAACAGCAACTAGTCAAGATAGTTTTTAAAAGATCTATATCAAATCAATCAATTTGATGTAGATCAACCAATTTTGTTAATCAATCAATTTTGTCATCTAGATAAATTATTCTAGATTTATGGAAATCAGTTAATTTACCTGACACTTCCAATTTAGCACTTGTCATAGTCAAAGTCAAATCTCTTTATTTATCATTCTGTACATGTGGTACAATAAAAGGCATAAATAGTGGTTATTGTTAGCTTAAAAAATGACCTGAAAATAAATGTGTCCAGGTTTAATAAATAATTTATAACGAGGAAAAAATGCAGTGATTTGTTTACTTTAGCCTTAACTGCAATGGATCCATCTTCTTTGTCGATTTTTGGTGCACTGCAAGAGTTACTTTGGTCATTTACACTTTCCTCTGTTTCATCAACGGATGAAATTATGATTGGCACTCCTTCTGCGCTTGTCACAACCTGGGAAAAGATTCATAAACATATATTTATATATAACAACATGTAATAAAAAATGAAAATTTTTTTGAATATTGTCCTTACCTGACCTATACTTGGGCTTTGGTGGGAACGGCATTCACGGTACCCGAGCTATACTCGGCAATGTGTTAAGTTACCTTACCTCCTATATCCTAAATTGGCTTACAAAAATAAATTATAGCTCATTTTTCGTCTAATGTACAAATTGATAGAAATATAATCAAAGTTGAACAACTTTTGGTTGAAAAAATAGTTCATTATTTTGTTTCAATATTGAAACTTAAAATAAAGCCTTTTTTTAGTACATCTTTGACATAATATGAACTAAATATTTTACTGCCAAAACTATAACTTTACTGTATTATGTATGATTTTTTTTTTAATTATTGATTTTTGCTTATTATATTTGCAATCGGTATCAAAAGTAAAAAAAAAAAAATTCTTTGTATTATTAATTTTAAATTTCCTTCTTTAAATTCTGTTCTGTTAGTTTTTTGATCAGTTTAAAACTATGATGAAGGGGGGGGGAGCAAATATATAATAGTCATAAAATAATTATATTTAACACAAATGAAAGTTGAAATCAACTCACACATTCTTATGGCTCCACATTTACATACTAATTCTTTTTCTTGCATGTCTTGGTGTGCATGTGTTTCAATTTAATCCCTAAATTCTCTCTACTTTTGAAATATCACCTCAATGTACAATTTTTTTTTCATATTTCCTAATATATTAACCTCATTAAAGAATGAATAGGTGGTACTGGTAACTGAGAATCGATCCTTTAAAATGACCAGTACCGGTACCGACTTTGAAATTTTGGTGCCCCCACACCTCTACTATACAGTGAAATCTCATTCATACAAACTAAATGCGGTTGGACGCTTCGGATGTCAAAAAGTTCGGATGAAGTGGAGTCGGCCGTGAGTCATCGTTTTCGTTGTTGTGGGGTCCAGTTATGGTTATATTCACTATAATTATAGTGAGCCAATACAAGAAAAGATATTAAAACTTGTAATGTATTCATATTCATATTCATAAATTCTTTATTCACAAATTGTACATGGTACAAGAATAGTGTCAAGTGTTTAACAAAATAAAACAAATCAGAAATTATAAAAAAAAACCATTTCCTAAGTAATAACTCTAAATCAAAATGAATTCTTTTTATTTCTTATAATATTTTCTCATAGAGCTGGTGGATCAGTTGAGCCTCATATCAAAAAACTCTTGAAAAGAGTAAAGTGGAATTTTCAATAAGTAATCCTTTAATGTACACTACTGTAGTAAACTTATAAGAATGAAATAAAATCACACGAAAAAATACATTATATAAAATTATATAATGTATATACTAACATATGATTTTACAGTTAAGAACTAAAAATTGGGACAAACAGTAAATACTGAATTTAAAAAAAGCCTTACGTAGTGTAGGTGCAATAATGACACTGAAATTTTAAAGCGGATGCTACCTGTTCACCCTTCTGTTCCCATGCAAACACAACTTACACTGCTTTGTCAATTGCATCGATGGACAGAGATAATAAAGAAGCAACTGACAGTGCAAATGCTCTACATCGTACAGTGGGCAAAACAAACAAATGATTAAAGGGGCTAAAATGAAAAAAAAGGATTTGTTTGAAGTTAAAAACATTTAAATGATTGAATGTCGCCTAGTCTGATGAATGAGAATGTACTGGTATAAGAGTCAAACTGTTCCTCTAGACAGATAGCAGGAGGCGGACAATACCTTGATATCGGCCAGCTCGTTGACCAGCTGCAGCACTGAATCGCAGCCAAAGTGTGCGGGCCGCAGCGCGTGGCCGTACTGCCACAGGTAGGCACAGGACAGCGCGTCTAGAGACAGTCCCTGCGCGGGCACCAGCGCAGAGACCCGCGCGGCCGCCACTTTGAGGCGCTCCGGCCGCGTGAGCGACACGCGCCGCCCACCCTCCGCCTCACCTTCCACCTGCAGCACAGCAACAAAATTACAATGACACTATTCAATTGTACATTTTAACGACGATCAAACAGCTCAAGTATAACTTGCCGTGTTTCTCTGCTTTTTGCATTAATTAATAAGGTAATTTATTCATTAAATTAATAAATCAAATAACTGTTGGTACAGAGTTTTCTTCTTAAGGCATTTTTTGTGCGGGTTTGTTGCTTCTGAAACCATTTTCGGCTCGACCACTAGAATAGTTTTGCATATCCTCGAGCCGAGACGAATAGTGCTAGTATTTGACCACAACTATTCGACCACTTGAGTACTAGCACACCCCTAGTTTTAATATCAGTTTAATAGGGTAACTGTTTTGTGTAAATGTCTCTCTCTCTCTCTCTCTTTGTGTTTGAAAAAAACTGCACAGGTTATCTAAGTATACCAATTATAACAAGCCTTAGTACAGTACACTCTCGTTCATCGGACTCGGCGACATCGGATCTCCGCTTCATCGGAACTGAAAATCTGGACATTATTAATTATTTTTTTCTTACAAAATAAATAATTTTTCTGTTTTAGCGCCTTCAATTTTCATTAGTTCTATCCGCACAACAGTGAAGTATCACATTTTGCATCAAAAGTCATCAGGTGTTTTCCATAATGTGTACCCATCTATGTGATTTACGAGGCCGTGGAGTATTCGCACAAAAATAGAAAGAGGAAGGGGCAGGAAGTAAACAACACGTCCGCTTCGACCGCTTCCCAAACTGTCATTCAGTCTGTCTCGCGTCGCGACTGCAGCCGTGTTACGTGGAAGTCAGTTGACTGCTGGAATATGAATATGGAATATGAGAATAAAGATTTTGGATCTTTATTTCCTGTGTTGTTTTTATTCCTATAGGTTCATAGTTACCATGTTCAAAGTTTGAGTGCTTTATTTTCATAACATCTCTTGTGTTATCTTACAGGGTGTCTACTGATATCTGGTTTTAGAATTCCAGTATATTTCCAGTATTTCAAGTACATTTTTTTTCAAAAAATTCCAGTATCACTCGCGAACTATTAACCTGAATATGCAGTAACAATAACAAAATTTTATACATATAATCAAATTTAACATGGATCTTTGTATTAAGAAATCGCCACTGGTAAAAATTCTACCAAAAATCACCTGATTTGGACTCTAATTTATTTAAAAATTTACCCTTCTTCCATAAGATTAACATTGAAACTTTGAAAGCCTCTAGGGCGTACCCCTGGAGGCTGATGTGAATTATAATGGCATTCTGTTCATCTACAGGATGAACCTTTCTAACAGTATGCACGGATTTCTCTTACAATACACACAAGTTGAGAAAAAGTAAGAAAATAAACATTTATAGAGACTTATTTCTAAGCTTAATCTTTACACAAAAGTTTAGATTTCTTAATTGCTTGGTTAATTATTTGAACGAACTACAAGTTTCCTGATTTTGGTTTGCAAACATACTTTAACAACAATAATAACAGGTGAAACATTTGACATCAAAATGTACGGATCAAATAACAAAATCTATATTTTATGCATTTTAAAAACAACAATTTCCGGATTATAATAAAATTCAATTATTCCAGTATCTATTTTGAAATTCCAGTATAATTCCAGTATTTCCAGTATGGAAATAAAATTCCAGTATAATTCAAGTATTTCCAGTAATTCCAGTATCAGTAGACACCCTGTCTTAAAAACAAGAGTGAATACAATCACAATAGGTCACCGTACGGGCGGAAATGATGACTCACGACGGACTCCGCTTCATCGGAATTTTTTGACATCCGAACCAGCCGTCCGCCACATTAGTTCCGATGAACGAGAGTGTACTGTATTTATACTGTATCCAAATCGTTGTCACATTTCAATATGATTTAATTACATCTTATAATTCCGGATCCTGACTAAAAAAAAATTACACACCTTAACAATGTGCGGGATCGCCTCAAATAGTTCTGCCAACTTGGTGAAACCGTAATCAGAGAGTTTGCACTGGACGCCGAAGTGGTGGTGGTACGCCGGGCAGAACTTGGAGAACTCCATGGTGAAATCGGCAGCAGTGCTCAGCAGTTCCACCACCTTGACAGAATACACGACATCAGGAAATTGGTGCAACAAATAATACACATGAAAATCTTGGCTTTCTTACGCACCAAATTGTGAAGCTTTGCATCTTATGATACTTTATTATGGGCACTATTGTATGACTTTCATATGATTATTTTCAGGGTGTTACAGTACAATGTGGGGCACTGTTGAGTTGGGTGAAAGTTGAGTTTTCCAGAATGGATATTACTCCCACAGTTTCAAAAATATTGTGAAAATAAAATGAAACGAGTCGTTGCCAGTCGATACTCGACAAATACAGCTCCAGTCTGAGCGCTAGGCAGATGGTGTGAAACTTGTATGAAATGAAAATAAAATACAATCACATTATTAAATAAACTAATTGTCTCTCCCTAATACTCTGATTGAAAACTTCATGATAATAAACACTATCTTATTTCGTCAGTCATCGTTGTATTTGAGTTTGAAAGTAAACTGATAAGTAAACAAAAAAACTAAATAATTAAAATGACAGAAGGGAGACAGGTTATTTTTATGAAGACTGCTGTTTGTTTTCATGAAATGAATCATATGTTAGGTAAAATTACTAAATATTGTTTTATACTTAAAATACATTGAAACTTTAAAGTCCAATGGCGAAGCACGTTGAACTGAGGGCGACAAAAATTATTCCATGACGTCTACAGAGAATTCCCTTAAATTTGACACCTCAATCATCAACATCGATTCATAAATAAAGAGTTTTGATGCTCACAAGAAATTCCTTACGGAATTAGTAAGATAGATTGTACATGTAAATTGGCTCCCAACGACGATCGGCCTGTGGATGAGCAGTCACTAGCGATTTTATTACTTTTACTGGCCTAAAATACCAACTGAACAACAATGTAACATCATCTGTTAGCAACATTGCTATTGCATGGTTTTTCAAGGTTTTTCTGAAATTTTCCTGGTTTTCGCACAATCTTGTGATATTAATCTTTGACCAATTTCATGTTTTTCCACTACTTGCAACAAAATTTGTTTAAAAACTTTTCTTCTTCAATTTTATTTTGACTAAACATAGTTTTTATTTTCAATGTCTGAACAGTTGTAAGTACTCACATCCTTTTTTTTTTTTTAATTACTAGCTAGGGAGTCCGTTGGGTCCTCATTTATAAATGTTTATATTTTTTCAATAAAAATATTGTCATTAATTAAGAAAATATGACTGAAGACATGTTTTTGGCAGTTTTTAGTGAAACTTAACCTTTTTACGTCCTTTTAATCGTTAAAAAAATTTTCCCTATATACTCATTTTCAAAATGAAACCAACACTATATCAAAAATTTAAAATAAATAATAAAATGTCTGAGAAAAACTAATTATTTAGCTTCTTAATTCAATAAGGATTTTGTCTGATTTATGCACGCTGCGAACTGCGTTCCCAGGTCATGCAGCGTGTTGCGCGACACGCGCCTAGATTATGTCATCGCAGTAAAAATGCATCCACAACAGAAGTTTAAAACGCGTCAGTAAAGAATGTCACGCGCATAATCTAAAAATATTGAGTCAAATGGAGCGAAATTAATGCAGCGCGTTTGGCGAAACGTGACCAGCTCTGGCAAATGCAGCCTCCAATTTGTAGGGATGGGGGAGTTCAATAAATGATCACTCATACAAAAAAAAAATTGAAAAAGTTTTCACTGTTACTCTTAAATTCATTACTATTCATTACTATTTTGTTGGTTTAGTTTGCGATTCTATTTGTTGTATCAAAAATCATTTATGTTGAATTATATTTGGTTTGAATCTTAACATGACTTTTTCATTTAATGAGCGACGCTCTCAGTCGTGTAGTGCAGCTTCTCTGTCTGGCCAACTGGAGCCCACACTTGACAGGTGATGGAGTGCGCCGGACGTTTTGGTTTAGAAAACGTTCAATCCTGGTACTGATATTCGGAATTGGCTATAAATTTGTTGGTTTCAGTTAACAAAAGGGTGATCAATGTACTTTTCAAAATGTTTTGGTTAAAATGAGTTTGAAATAAATTTTAAAAAGAGACAGCTTTTTTTAAATATCATAGTATGTTCAAAATTATATTTTAGCTATCCAAGTTTCTATAGTATGAGGGGGGGGGGTAGGGTTGGTGTGCAGAAGTTTTGTTGGAATAAGAGATAAGTGTAAATTAAAGTGTGTTTAGGTGGTGTTATTAGTTGTGTTTATAATAGTGCGTGGAGTTTTGTTTTTATTGTTACAGTTTAGGCTGTGTAACAGATGTTAGTTAACGTGGTTGTGTTGAGCCACGAGGGCTTTTGGGTTATCAGGTTTTTTGGAAGCAAGTGATTTTTTGCTTCCAAAAGCAGTGTTGTTTATTTGGTGCGTTTGGCGGTTGTGAGCGTCTACCATCGGTGATCGCTAGCGTCTTTGGTTGGCGTTCATGAGCTTCTACTGTTGGCGTTCGCGGGTGTCTCCAAACAGAAATCTCACTTAGGGCGATAGGTCATCAAATATGGATGTATGGATCAATATGGATGTACGGGTCCAGGAGAGCACATCTCAAATACCGAGCGTCAGCGATGATGCGATATCACTGTTCATGGGATGTAAGTATGTGTGGCAATTATGATGGCCTACAATGAGAACTGCCCTACGGGGGGGGGGGGGGGGGAGGGCGGGAGGCTACACACCAGGATGTAGTTAATCAGTTACTGATGGGTTTGCGGCTTGCCCGCACTCAGTAATGAGTGTGCCTCAAGATTGCAGATGGATTCGTAGTGGTTGGTGGTGTCAGGATGGCGCTGGGTGTAATGCCTGTCTGCCTGATAGTCTTTTACGTCTTCGCGCCAGAGTGTGGCTGCTTAACATGCCCTCCTTCTCTTCTGGGGCCAGTAATAGCATAGCATTGTCTTTGGCTGTAGCGGCCGAGGGGTGTGAAATTGTGCGGTCAGGTATTGGATCCCTGTCTGTGGGAAGATTCACAGATCGTTTGCAGTTGTTAACGATAATCAATGAGTGCTTGTACCGCTTGAGCAAGCGCGCGTGCCCCAACGGGGGCCGTGGCTCGTGCCATCGTAGCCCGCAGACAGCCAAAATCGTTATGTGTCTTCGGACACAGAGCGGAATAGGTCTTTAGCAACTCTCGCAAATTGTACCGAACCACAGTTCACGTGGGTGTCATAATCAAATGTCAGCGGATACGGGGGCCCTTAATCAATTAAAAATCCTGGATCAGTCACAAAATTCTTGGTTAGTTTCCAGTTTTCCTGGTCTTTTTTATTTCCCGGCTTTTTCCCGGTTGGTATACGTAATGTAATGCAGAAAAGTAAACACAGTAATACAGAGCTGCACCTAATGACATGAGTCCTGTTTGATATCGACGATCGGAGATGTTGAGTTATGGAGAGTCCACCTTATGGGGTGCTCCTGTACATTTAAAAAAATTAATTCTTAAAATCTCTAATGAAAGTTATTTTAAACCTGAAATTTGTTTACCGAGCTTTTTTAGATTTATTCCAGAACAACATATACCAATATACCTATTTGAAACCCTTACCGTACTTACAAAGCAAAATATTTACCTGTGGAATGAATTGGGTGGTGCGCAGGGCTTGTTCCTCGGTCTGGTGCAGCTTGCGGGGCAGAGATACAGTCTCACCATCAAGGAGGATGTGGCTAGCCGGCACCAGGTCCAGAAGGTCCTCCAGGAAACAAAGCCCGTACTCGGTGGGCTGCAGCAGCCGGCCTGTTACACAATACAACTCAGTGGACCCTCAGGTGATACAACTTTGGTAAGTAACTTTAGAATATGTTTGTAGATAATTTAAGAAAATAGTTCAAAGACATGTATAATGAGTGAAGTGAATAAAAAGTAGTAAGTAGACTTTAGTAATTACTTTATTTTTTCAAGAGTACTTACATCAATTTGGTGTGAAAAAAAGCTAGCTGCTACTTCCATAGGGTAGTAGATGCTTCGGTTTTATGGAGTCAGGTGTTTTTTCTAAAACCTTGCATTTCTCACAATTTTAATAGGATGACTTTGTGATGGATTTATGCAAAATAATTGATATGCCAATGGGTCAAATTACATTGAAGGACAAATAATCTTTCAACTTTAAATGAGTTATTAGACTAAAGGATATGCATTGAAATGCCCAAAATTTATTTAAATAGTTTTGTAAACAATGTTTATAATATTGATTACCTATATAAGCTGAAACTCATTAAGAATATCAGTGATTACATCACCTGTTTGACATAAAACCCTGTGGGAATATAAGAACTTAGGGTCAGTTACATCTGATGCAGGAGCCTCGCTGATTACAAGGCACAAAATCCAAGCATTTACTACAGCGGTAGAAAGTACTACACGGTAGTAAATTCTCCGAATTCTTGAAGAGATATTGTAGCACTTACTACCAAGTAGTAGCACTTGCTTATTCACATCACTCCATGAGAAAATGCTACGACTACATAGTATTTACTTTGGAGTACTTACTCCTTTTTATTGACTTCACTCAATGTTTCTAACTGAAGGAAGATTTTGTTTATGATTATGATTTTTTTTTATAAAAATAAATTAAAATCCTGCTGTTTGATTAACTCCTGAAGTTAAACACCTTACAAACGTAAACTCACAGCAGTAATCCTGTGTACCCAGCAAATTCCCCTCGTAAGTATTATAACTTCGTAGGTCATACAGCTGAGTAGTCAGGTAGATAGAGGGTTTACTTCCATGGGATGTAGGAAGAAAATATTAGAGACATCCATTGAAAGGCTAAAAGTAGGTTTGGCTAGCCAGAGAAAGTGGTTTAAAACTTTGGTACCAACGCTTTTGGCTGAGATATTTTACTACACCACACTATAAGATATATTTTTAAAAAATTATTTGAAAACTATTACTTTTCCAGGATAAACAATTAAAGAGTTTCGTTTGGTTTTTAAAGGAGCACTCATACAGGGTGTAAAAGTCTGTCTCTTTATTTTTTTTATTTGTTGAGATAAACAAATATCGTTTGGAGGGTGATAGTAACTTAACACAAAGTACCTGTTGACGTTATCAATAATTTTTAGTCTTGATAGGGGGACGGCCCACCACGAGTCAGAAGAAAATCTTAAATGTAAGCATAGGTTGATATGTACATCAAATCAAAGGTCTCACTTAGCAGAGTACAATGCCGCAAACTAGACTTAAAAAGGATGACCCGGACAGAAATGGTAGGCGTTCAAAGTTTCCATTAAAATCATATGGGTAAAAATTAATTAAAAATGCAATAACTTTCTTAATACTCAACCTTTTGACGTCTGGTTTGTTGCTAATTACTCCAAATGCAAAGACGTTTAAAATTATGTATGGTGTGACAGAGGCTAAGGAAGTTTTAATTCAAACATCCTCTATGGGACGTCCCCCAATGAAGTCTTACAGAAATATGCTTTGGTTTTTGTCACATCATACATCATTTTAAACGTCTTTGCATTTGAAGTACTAAGCCACAAACCAGACGTCAAAAGGTTGAGTATTAAGAAAGTTATTGCATTTTTTATTATAACCATTTTTTATTATAACGGGACATGCTGTTTGTAAGAAATAAATAAATAAATAAAATAAATAAAAAACCCATATGATTTTAATGGAAACTTTGAACGCCTAACATTTCTGTCCGGGTCATAAACGATATTTGTTTATCTCAACAAATAAAAAAATTAAAGGGGGGGGGGGGGGGCAGACTTTTTTTACACCCTGTATAGTTTGGTTATTTGTTTAATAGATTAACTACTGACTTATATGACACTATTATTTATTAATATATTCTAACAAATTAATATAATCAGTGAAATTAACTATTAGTTTTTCTTGTATACATAGGACAGCCAACTTTCAGTTTTATACAGTACTTATGCTATCCCACTGACGTGAATAAAAGCTAATGAATTAAAATATAGTATGATAAAAATGTATTTTAAAAATATCTCTTTACAATTTAGCTAATTTAATCAAGTATTGGTTTTTAGGTCTTCTAAATGTTTTTAACGGGAATCTCAAATTAAAAGAGTTAAGTTGTACAACAGGGCTAGTTGTGTTTAGTGTGTTTAGTACCAGGTTAACCGAGACTTGCTCGTTGGTTTAAATTCAGTTTTGATATAGTGTCATTAGAGCTATTAAATTTCCCCCAACAACCAACTATACCTCTTCACAGTTAACAGCTGTTTCAAAAAGTCTGCTTAATATTAATGTTCCTTTATTTTTGTATACCTTTCGTTGTTATTTCGTTACCAAAATAGCAACCCATAAGACCAATGTTAAAAATTACGATTTTTAAACTTAAATTCTGACAAAATTCGATTTTTCCTGGGATGGAGGCCTTTTCTAAGCTTATTTTTGGGCCAATACACTTTTAATTGCAAAGTTTAAGCAAAATCTGACAGCTAGATTTCGAGATCGTGGAACACACATCCCTTCAGACATTCCTCGTATTATAGTATAGGATTTACCGAGAGTGTTGAACCAGAGTTTTGACAGATGAGGGATCGTCAGCTGTTTGTTGGGCTGCGAGCGCAGAACTTTGGTCAGGTCGGCAGTGAAGCGCAGCATCTGAGCGCGGTGAGTGAGCGTCACCACTCGGGCCGACCCTTCCCCCATCACCTGTCACGCACACAACATGGTTAAGCAGCTACTGCTCACGGCATGCTGATCACATGCGCTTGTGTACTCTTGAAACAGATACAACAGTTAAGGTGGCGTGTAGGGGAGATAGTGAAAGATACATTTGCTCTTTGACTTTCCTTTACTTTAAAATCTCATATGGTCAGAAACACTAGAGGTGTTTACGAGGTTTACGTCAACCTCCAGATATCTGTGGCTTAGCTCATCAATTTTTGAGAGTTCTATGACTGAGGTCAGCGTAAAACACAACTGACCTCTGAAGAAAATGTTTTCTTTCAGTGTGAGAAACATGTGACTATGCATAAGAGTTACGGGAATACCTTTAGATCTCTACCGGGTATATAAAATGTTCTACCAACCTGATAACCTAAATATTTTGCCATTTTAAAGATATTCCCTATAGGGAACACGCTTAAGTGGTAGCCATGGTTAGACATAAGCGCGGGACCACGTTAATTTTTAATTTTGAGGTCTCCAGATTCCTAAAACACCATTCGTTCATTTTCATATACATGTATCTGTGTGTGCGGGAGTTTATATGGGACTGATAAGTTTTGAAAGGGACCTCCAATTTTGATGAAATTTGGTATGGAGGTGTAGGACCGGGTCTATTTTCACGAGTTTGCAAATGAGCATAATCCGGTTATGGGAACAGGGTTTTATGGCGTTTCAAAGATGTCAAAATAATTTCTGGCATTTTTGGAGCTAAATTAAAAAAAAAAATCAACAATTTTAACTAAAACCATTTAAATGAGATTAAAAAACAAACAATTTAGTATTATGAATTTTTAACTTGGTTTAACAGATAACGGAGAAAATATAAAAAAATCAGTTTCCCATGTTAATTTCATGGGAAATTAACAAAACCCTGTGACTCGCTTTTTTATTGACATAACATGGTGTAATTTGGTATTTTGTTTTGTTGTTAGTTTTTAGTGATTACTTTTTTTCAGCACTAGGTAGGGTTTAACTGATATTTGCTTACAACACCCATATGGCGGCAAACCTACTCACTCCCATAGGGTTTGGGGAAAATTAAAATGTGCCGAATATTGAATATTGATATAATTTTATATTGTATTACCTAATTAATTATATAAATTAATTTTTTACCACAGTTGATTTTTAATGTAATTTTATATTTACCTTACCTAATCATTACATTTCCTAAAAACTAACATTTTCTATTAACAGCGCATGGCAGCAAACCTATAAACTCATTCCTATGGTGTTCTTGAGGAAAATATAAAATCTTAAATTTCATTGGAAATTTGCTGAATACGCAGGTCTGCTGCGACGGGGGTGTAAACTGATTGAGAAGCGGTGGCCTTATTGAAACTTGACATATCAGGGTGTCCACAGAAAATTTGTCAATAATTTCCCTGACTTTCACTGAGCATTTACTATTGCTTTACTTGACTAACAGACTTTACCGTAAATTACAATTCAACATATACACAAAAAATATTACTGCCTAGGTGATTTAAATCACAAGAATTAGTGAAATATGTATGAAAAAATTACAAAAAAGTAAAAATATTCTTAAGTATGGTATTCAAAACAAGTTTCTTAAGTAAAATTTCTTGTATCTGGTGTACTAAAAAAACTCAGGATAGGGTCACACATTTTCTCATGTTGTTGGCACAAACACTATTCAACAGGGCACAAACACTTTTGGCAGGGAATTTTCAACTGGCAAGTATTTTTAATTATCAGGTCCTTCAGAATTTGCGATTACAACTTGCTGGATGACTTTATCAGATTACGATTACTGAGCTTGAATGTCTTGCGACATCAAGTCTAATTTCAGGAAATATTTTGACATCAAGCTACAATTTATTAAATCTACTCTATTTAGCACCTATTGTACAGCTAACACGAATCAACGTAAAAAGATTAATAATTAAAAATATTCCACGCCTAAAGTGCAGCAATAAATTGAATCGTTGTACGTTTATGAAAATCCCAAAAAAAGCTACAATAGTCGGAGCTACTGCCAACTGAAGCATTGAAAAGTCCCATCAAATCCTTCATTGGGGAGGATTTCCCTGACTTTCCAGACATTTGGCCTATTTCTCTGACTTTCCCTGACCAGAATTTGTTTCTCTGACGATATATAAAACCGTTAGGCTATAAAACAATGTACCACTATTTTCAACTTGGCTGATAACATGTTAGAATTGTAATTTGCAGGAGAGTGGATGAATCTGAATGTACCTGAACGACGTCAGGCAGTTTGTCCAGCAGCTGTGCGATGGTCGTGCAGCCGTAGTCGGCGAGACGGCAGGGGCGGCCGAACCTGCGGCGATACGCGGACAGCAGCTGGTTCAATGGCAGACAACAATGCGCGGCCGGCGGCTGGGTGAGCAGATCCTGCAACTCCCGTGACAGCTGAGCCAGTGGACCCTCGCATGCAATCTCTGCAAACACCATTCACACAGTGGTTGAAAAATCGTATTTGACGGTGTTGAGCTAAAGCACAATGACCATCCACAGTACCTGGGAGATACTTTAGAGCAGTCTCTCATGTTCAAAAGCCATCTAAAAAAGACAGCAGCCAAGGTTAGAGTTAGGACTAACATTGTCCATCACCTTGCTAACTCCACATGGAGAGCTGACGCACAAGTTCTGCGAACCACTGCTTTGTCCATGGTTTACTCAACTGCTGAGTACTGTGCTCCCGTGTGGTTGAACAGTGTGCATGTACGAGAGATCGACGTCCAGCTAAACAGGACTATGAGAGCCATTTGTGGTACACTCATAGCAACTTCTGTACCCTGGCTTCCGGTGCTGTGTAATATTGCTCCACCTAAAATAAGACAAAGGGAGGCACTTACTAGGGAATACAATAAGTTCGTATCTGCTCAACAGCTACCCATCCATGATTACCTACCCCATGTGTTGGACCAATTGAGGTCCCAAAAATCACCACTGCGGACAGCATCCCAGTTGACGGAGATAAACTTTTCAAACATTCAATATAATTTCCCTTCAAACTAAATAAACAATAAACAATTTGCAAAGCAAGAACAAACAATTAATTTTGTGACAATATTATACTTTTCAATGAAATGTTCAATTAAGATATATTGTCTATTGTCAAATCCATACCGACTGGACTACCTCCTGGGACTCTTCCGAAGATTGGAATCACTTTTTAATTACTGACTTGACCTTGGCGTTAGGTGGTATGGATCTTCCTCGGAAGCAATGGACTGTTCTCAATCGTTTCCGCTCTGGAGTGGGAAGATGTAATAATTGGAAGTACAACTAGAAAAGCCAGAAAAGCTGCCAGTTTGAGCAGCTTGCCGGAGGAGGTTGCGACTAGTTGCACGCTGCACACGCAAGTCACCAGGTGCTCCAGGGAGACTTACTTAGGAATGTCGGTGACGCGCTGGTGGCCAGTTTAAGCAGCTTGCCGGAGAAGGTTGCGACTAGTTGCACGCTGCACACGCAAGTCACCAGGTGCTCTAGGGGGACTTACCTTGGAACGTCGGTGATGCGCTGGTGGCCAGTTTGAGCAGCTTGCCGGAAGAGGTTGCGGCTAGTTGCACGCTGCACACGCAAGTCACCAGGTGCTCCAGGGGGACGCTGCGCGAGTCCGAGGGCAACGCTTGGAACTGCGCCTCGTAGCAGTCTTTCAGGCTGAAACCACCCAAGAAAATCCCAAATTCAAACAAATAAAGCAAAAAGGTTTGGAAAAAACTGGGTTTTGTTTATCCTTGTTAATATTCCATTGGCTAAATCCTTTTCTTTATTTTGTATTATTTCACTTTTGCTTTCAACTGGTAATTCAAAGTTTAGTGTAAGGATTTCAAGGAAAAATCAATTGGCTTTAACATATTTGTAGGAAAAGGATAGGACACAGCTAACTCACCTTGAAAAGTATTGGTGAGAATGACAGAAAACAAAAAATAAACACTAAAAAGTTTGTTATATTTCTAGGGGTGGGCGAGTACTCGAGTTTTCGAGTATCTGTCGAGTATTTTTTGATACTCGAAGCTCGAGCGAGTACTTGTGACTACTCGTTAAAGTCGAGTCGAGTAGTTATTAAATTTAGCATTTCTGAAATGTTTTTCTATTTATTTAAACCCCATTTCTTTAAATTGTAAAATGTTTTTATTGTGAAAGTGATACATTTTAAGACCAAAGAAAGTTAGATGTGAAGACGATGAAAATGCTTCTAACGGTGCTTCTCAGACAGCTGACTGTTCTGCTGTTTGAAGACCAGTCTACTGCTGACTGAACTCTTTGTCTTGTCAAGCGAGTGACGCGCACGGTTAGTGGTAGAGTCAACATTGCTACTGATTAATAAAATGATTCATTTGTAGACCTTCATAACATTGGGGAAAAAAATTAATAGTCAATTATAATTTGACATCTAATTGCATCAAAACAATGATTTAAAACTTATTCAAAAAACTTTAGACAAAATAAAGAGCTGTGTTGACATTAGCAGTAAGAATAGTACGGCAGACAGAAGAGTAGGTACAAGAGAACAATCAGGTTTACCAATGGCTAACCTCGAATTGCCAGAGTAATACCATTGACTTTAGATACTAAATCAATAGTATCAATAGTCAATGGTAATACAATTTTATAGTTGTATGTTATTTTTCTAATCCAGCATTCACAAAAATATATGTTTATTAATTGATGATAAACATAATTTTCTCTCAAATTGCTTTGATTATAAGACAGACATTGAATTTATTGTTCTTTGTGATTTTTTAAGTCCTAACAAACAGGCTTCATGGCTGTTCACTAAAGCTAGCCTTTACTCAGTTAAGAGACATTCTGCCACTAGCAGACGGCGAGGGAATTAGGTGAATTCCAAAACAGTGAAAATTATATGTACATAGCTTGAGTATTTCGGAGAAGTGAAAATAATTCCTAAACAAAATGAGCGGTGAAGATTTTCTTATCAACAAAGACAAAGGAAGTAGATAGAGTTGAAAATGACAATTTAAATCCACCAATTACATTTAGTGATTCTGATTCAGATTCAAGATTCAAGATTTTATTCAGCCGTTCAGTGGTTACAATAGGCTAAGTCACTAAAACTAACTTAAAACTAACAAACAATAAAAGCACATCCTCTTGACTCACAAACCAGGCAAGTCCATGCAAAATGCAGCATTCAAGTCCAGAATATGTAGCTATATGTAGCAGAATATGTATGTTGTCAGCTGTAGTATCCAGGTGTCTAGGCTACTCAAAGTAGGCTGACTAGGTATTCTGACTCAAAGTAGGCCTAATATGCCAAATACAAAAAACTGTGAATAGGGAAAAACTTTTATTTGGTAACATCTTAAAGTAAGTGAAACATATGAAAGTGAAAAGTTAAGTAAGTAACTGTAACTGGGGATTTTCTTTTTTTCATTTAATGATGGTTAGAGGCTATTTTTCAATCTTTTATTCTGTACATTCCTTAATCCCTTTTGTTACTAAACCAAGTTTTCAGCTTAAGTATTTTTTTAATAATCAGCGATTTAAGAACCAATATTTTTTCCTTCACACAGTTTTTAAGCAAATTAAATTTAGGACTAAAGTTCATTATCTTTTTTAGCCCTTGTAGGATAGACTAGTTGTTTTAGTATAGTAGGCTAGTATATTTTTATATTTGAGTATAAACTAGTTATTTTAAGGCAATTTTCAATATTTTTATGTTTACGTATTACTCGACTCGACTCGACTCGAAACTCGAGTATTCTACTTACTACTTGACTCGACTTGACTCGTTCCAAAAATGTGATACTCGCCCACCCCTATATATTTCAACTAATTGTGTTGTTTTTTCAAACACAAAAAGAAGTAGCAGTTAATACAAAAGTTTTTGAATTTTCTCTCCAATCAGTGTGGCCAACTTAGAAATGTTGTGGGAGGAAATGTGCTAAGTTGGCAACACTGACTGGAGCGAAAATTCAAATACTTTTCCTAACTGCCACTCTTTTTGTGTTCGAAAAAGACTACACAGTTAGTCAAAATATAACAAACTTGTTTGTGTTTTTTTGTGTTCTGTCAAGCTCATCAATACTTTTCAAGGTGAGTTAGCTGTGTCCTATCCTTTTATACTAATAAAGTTTAGTGTAAGAGTTTTTGTACTTTGTGAGAGTTGTTTTTCTAATCGGTTAAATTTTGAACACAATTAGTTTGAACAAATATAAAATGGCTGATTATTATTAACAAGAAATTATACTTTGATACTTTTTGTAAACACAGACACACTGTATGGTGTGTATTTTAAGGGGAGTATGACTGAGGTTAAGTATGATAAGTGTGAAGGGTCAGATGAGGTGTAGCTTAGTTACTGACGAATAGCAGCTTTTTTTCCATTTGCCAGGATCATTTAGCCCAACGAGCTAAGGAAGCTGGGTCGAGTATCAGACCATCAAAAAGCATTAACTTTTCTCAGGATCGAACTGACAACCTTCATATTCAAAAGTGAGCTCTATAACCACCCAGCTACCCAGCCAGTATAAATTATTATAGCTGTTATTTTAGGATAGCCCCAACTCAAAAATGAAATGTAGGCCTAATGAGTTTAAATTTTTGTTGATCGTTTTATTATGTCACATACCGATCCTCTCCCCTTGATGCGCAAGAATTTACAGCACAGGATCAAGTTTGACAATGTCTATTACATGTAAATGTTTAATACAAATAAAGTATTTATTGGATATTACGTTACTATTAACTATGTTACCAATCTTAATCTTTTTAAAGCTTCACAAATAATCACAATGTTGAACGTCAGAGATGACGATCGTGTATGTTGTACCTGGGTAGTGGCAGTCTGTTGTCGTGGGAGGTGACCAGCCCCACCAGTCGTGCGGCAAACTCGCTCAACCTGACGGTGACCTTGGCTAGAGAGCAGTCGGCGCCGTGGCCGTGGACGATGCAGTGGCTCAGCTCCCCTCCGTCCTGAGGGGCAGATACCATGTTTTGATCAAAGAACATTTACCGTTCAATATCTTTTGCTATCTTTGTTAACTAAAGTACATAAATACCTATAAAAGAAGACCAGAAGGAAGAAGTATATTTCATTGAGCAGAATATACAAAGCAACACAATACATGTCTGTCCAGTTAAAAAACACTTTACAGTATTGGAGTCAAGAACAACAATAATCAAGAATGCATACAATACATTTTTATTACAAGCTTACACATTTCATACCCTTTCTTGAGGTTATAAGAATACCCATCCTTCTCTAATATCCTGTGGCAACAATGAATATTATTTAATTTTCTTTAAAAATAATGTCGAAAATTTATTGTTTGATATCTTTGGCTAACTCAAAAAAAGCGTAACTAGAAATGGTCATGTGTTTTTCTGTTTAAAACAACCGCTGACTTATAGCAATATTTAATTTTTTTAATTTTCTGTTGAATCGACTACCACTAAAACATTGAGGCCTTTGAAGACTTGAAATTTAGTAAACGAATACATGGTACTGATAGACCAACATGAAACTAAATTCAACTGGCTATTTTGAAACAGTTTTTCTCAAGAAATTTGGATGGTTCAGTTTAATAGAGAATGGCCAGAAGTTCTGAAGTCATAATTAAGACACAACTGCTTGTACTCAATAATAATTCGAGAGCTTGAAAATTACGCTTTACATTTTTCTAACCAAGGATTTCATGAACATAATTAACAAAAGGTTAACACGAACTTGAACTAGCGATGGGCTAAGATTTTTCAGTTTCATAATTGTGTTTGTTTTATGATTGCGCTTTTGCTTGTGACACACTCACGGCTGATGACGCGGGTGACGGAGAGCTCTGTGACTGGTACTGCCCGTTGGACAGGCTGTAGTCTTCTATCGGGTGGAATGAGTAGTTGCTGTCGTTCCTGCGCGGCAGGTTGACGATCGGCGGCGGAGGAATGGACGTGTTGAGCTCCAGGACGGAGGCGGTGGGGGGCGACGGAGTGCGACACTTGCGGCTCTCCTGAGGAACAAACATCCACCTTGCAAAAACTGATCTAACCTGCCACTTTTCCAAAAAAAGGCTTCAATTTATATACAATTTCAAGAAATGAAATCACAACTCTATTTCTGTTTTCTATCAATACGTACAATAAAATCATACAAACTTGACTACGGTACGGTACTGATAACTTGACACTTTCAAGGCCTATGCAGGCGCCAACAACGTTCGACTGTTCATCATTTCACTCGCTATTTGCTGGATGCGGTGGTTTTTTGCTTCCCAATTATCAACCTTATACAGAATTTGTTCTTTAGATAACATTCAGCATGGTTTCGGCTGCTTTTCAGCATATGAACGTCATTGACAGCTGACATTACACTTTCCAATTGGTATTCAACTTCAAATGTGATTCCATCGCTACCAACAGTTTTTCAGCCGTCTAATAATACTTGACAACCGAAGTTACAGGGTGTCCACAGAATTTTTTTCATTAATTTCCCTGACTTTCATTAACCATTTACCATCGATTTCACTGACTCACGGATTTTACTGAAAATTATAATAGTACATAAACAAAAAATATATTCTAATACCTAGGCAATTTAAACCACAGAAAATACTGAAATATTTATTTACAGATTACAAAAAAAGTAATTTTTCTAAAGTATGGTTTTTAAAATAAGTTTCTTGATTCAAATTTCTTGCATCTGGTGTAATTGAAGTACTTGGTAAAGATACATTTTTCATGATGTTGGTACCGACACTTTTTTCTTGGAGAAAATTAATATTGCTGGCAGGAGACTTTTAGCCGGCATGTATTTGAAATTATTGGATCCTTCAGAATGCAACATTACAGTTTGCATACCCATGTTACTGAGCTTGAATAACTCGCGGCACAGTAAGCAAAAGCTGCATCACTGACTGCCAAGTCTAACCAACTCACTAACTTTAGGAATCAAGCCACAATTTAGTAAATTTACTTTATTTTGCAGTCATTGTACAGCTAATGGCTAATCAGCAGCAAAAAACAAAAAAAGAAAGAAAAAGATTAACAATTAAAAATATTTCTTCCAAGCATAAATATGCGGCAAGAAATTGAATTTGCGTACTTGTGAAAAATCCAAAACGATGCAACAGTTGGGGTTACGACAGACTGATGCATTGGAAACTCCCCTGAACACCATTATTAGGTGGATTTCCCTAACTTTGTCGATTTCTCTGACTTTCCAGAATGTGGCCACCCTACCCTGTACCAGGGCGAGTAAACCTTGGAATGAGTAAATTGGTGGGAATGAGGCCAACTCCGAGAATACACATCAACGCCTAAGTTTGTGGGGTTTTACAATAGATCAAACTTCATAAAATTTGAAACGTGCTGAATTTTTACAATACTATTTTTTTCAATGCATTTAGACAATTTTTATGAATATTTATATACACAGTAAAGTAAGCATTTGATATACAACTCACCAAATTACTTCTACTGTTTCTCAGCCATATTTCAAACGACTCATTCGACAACTTCTCTCTTTCGTGGGCCTCTCGTTCCACTTCAAAATCCAGCATTGAATCCAACGAGTGTCTACCATTTGAGTACCCTGGAAAAAAGACAATTGATTTTAAACTGTTGAGAAATAGTTATAAAAATCAACATGTTTCTTTATTTTATAGAAATAAAGTTTGGTAAATATTTTTTACAATTAATTTTTAATGCAAATTATAGTAGAATTAAATAAACATTTAGGCGGATTTTCCTGGGTGACTGTTAAGATTTGCTTTTTAATAAAACTAGCTTTCTTAAAGACAGAAAATATTTAAAAGAAGGAATTAAAGCTTAAAAATCAAATCCATGAGTTGGAAACATTTTGATAACAAAAATAATCCTGATTTTACTGACACATATTCACTTGATAATCAAGCTTAAGGGCAGCAAATGATGATATTATTTATTTTTGGTTTATATGTTAAAAACAATTGGCTGGCCGATGAAACCCCAGCTGAGCCTATGTTAACAGAGTGTAGCAAACGCGCTTACCTTCATTTGTTCTAGGCTCATAAGAAAAGCTGGTCCCATGAGGTCTGCCTAGGATGGGTCGTCCATAAGGCGACTGGAAACAAGTTTAACTAATTAATTGGTGACTTAATAGAGTTAAATGGAAAAATTTAAACAAGATCATTGTCAAAATATGGAGCCCAAGTTTTGTTCACTATTTCAGTAATTATTAAGTTTAACAATTTTAAAATCTTATCACTGAATAAAAGGGAATTTAATTTATTAGATATATAATTATAGTGCTTGAAAACTTGATTCTTCATTAATTTAGTGGCTTTGACTTAATATATATTTAGGACAGTATTCCTCAACCAGTGGTATGCGAGAGCATTTTAGGTGGTATGCAAGAAGTAGAAAAAATTACATACATAAATAAACTGTATTAGTTAACTGACACATATTTTCTCCCAACAATATAAAAAAGGTGTTAAAAGCTTCAAACATTAATGTCTTGATGACTCAGTCGGATAGCTACCAGCTGAGCAGCTCTCGTTTGACCCTACGCGCGTCTGTGACTTTTAACATCGTTCTGCGTTTACCGCTAAACGAAAAATTGAATTTTCTCCGCAACCACTTGACGTAGAGCAATAATATAAAATACTGGATTATTTAGTTTTTTAAGCTTGATTTAATGGTGATAAGTAAAATTTATTCCGAGACAACAGCTATTTTGAAAATCCAAAAAATTTATTTTTGAAACACTTTTTACTCCACAACTTTTGAACGCGCATTTTCTCGGAGATGCGGGTGGTGTCATTTTATTCACCATTTTAATCTTAATAAACCACAAAATTTTAATCAAAATCGTTAGAGCCGTTTTTGAGAAATTTTGATTTTTGACGATTTTTGAGGGTTTTTGGGGGTAAACTACCCTTAAAAATAAAAAATTCAAAAAAATGAAAAAAAACGCCTGGAATTATCGTGGGTTTGGACCTACATACCAAATTTCACCAAAATCGGACCATTGGGGCATTCTCTAGCTCTGTTTACATCCAGACACACGGACACACACACTCACACACAGACATCACTCTTAAAACCACTTTTTTGGACTCAGGGGGCACCAAAATGGATAAATCCACAAACAACTCAAATTTGAAAATTTTGACGAAAACAATACTTTTTCCATATACTATAGTATAGGAGGCCCTCCCCTCTTAGTCCCAGCTCTATTAGGGGAACCGAGCCTCAGGTACAGGGCGGGTCGCAGGTGGCGGATAGCGGAAGTTCCATCAGATATGGTGGACAGCTGCGAATAAGGGGTAACCCGAATAAGCAGTCCCGGACCGAGGCGGCAGCACCGGAGGGCGTGGGAGGGTGATCTGTGGCGGGGTCGCACTCAGCAAGTCCACATGAGCCCGATGATAGTGCTGTGTCATGGCGAGGAAGTGCCGCCATCAAATAAGCACTGCCCGTACTGCCTTGTACGATAGGGTTTGGGTACACGAAGGCTAGGAGAAGGAAAACTCTGATGTAACACCAAGGGCACGACGGTTCCACATCTCAGTGGCGGTTTCCCGACAGCGTCTGATTCACATGTTAGTGGCGGCTGATTCATATCCTCTGTGGCTAACAACCATAGTTGTAACTCGAAGCTTGCTTCACCCGAAGTTTTAACTTCTGACAGTCAATCATGGAAAGGTCTTTAAGAAGAAAATTTCCACCGTCCAACCCCTTGGGGAAGGAGAAGGCTACATCGGATTCGGTGGGTAGCCAACTAAAAGGCTCACATGAAACAAAGTACTTGAAACCACTTGACTATAGCACAAAACATACAAACAAAGTAAAACATAAACAAGTAAACTACATTGCGACACATAACATAAACTCTCTACTGAAGACTGGTAAGCTCAAGAACTTCACAAATGAATTAGACAAACAAAAGATCATTATAGCAGGACTTCAAGAAATGAGGAACACAACAGAAGACCCATTTGAATCTCAAGGATATAGGATTTACAATGGAAAACCAGGAAATAAAGTAATTAAACAGTGCCCCCAATTTGGAACAGGATTCATAGTAAGTTTGAAAGTAATAGATTCAATAGTTGATTTTAATGCTGTTTCACCACGGATTGCAACCTTAACTTTAAAAACAACAAATAAAATTTACACTATTATTAATGCTCATGGTTAGGGTCCGTTTACTCTACCAACCATAGACTCTACGGCCCTCTTGAATATTAAATAAAATATAACATGGGGCCACTTACTCTACCGATCATAGGCTCTATGGCCCTTCTTAATATTAAATAAAATATAACATGGGGCCACTTACTCTACCAATCATAGGCTCTATGAGCCTGTTTGAATATTTTTATATAATTTAAAGCGATCATAGAGCCTATGCACCCATTTAAATTAAATGTATGGGTCCAAAGCATCTACTGGCTCATAGAGTCTATGAACCTTTTCAAATTAATATTAAATAAAATTATAAAATAGGGCCATAGAGTCTATGAACCTTCTCCAATTAATATTAAATAAAATTACAAAATAGGGCCATAGGCTCTATGAGCCGTTTTATATTAAATACGTTATATATTGGAAAAGAGGTCCACTTACTCTACGGGTCCGTTATATCTACTCTGTACGCACCACTCGCTTCCTTCAGCTCTTGTGCACAAACTAACTGAGATAATGTCACCCGGTTTTCTGCATCCTATTCTACGATGAATAAATATCAATCTATCAATATATGTATCTCTGCATCTATATATCTATGTACCTATCTATCTATATATTTATCAATATCACACGAAAAGGCGATTTTTTTTAAACGAAGCTCCTCTCTTATTTGTAGACAAACTTTAACGTTTAAGGTGTAGAAAAATTCGTTTCAATCAATGCATCTCTTTCCATTCACTCATCTATCTATCTATCTATGTATCTGTCTACATATTAAACACAGATTTATGAGTATCATATATCTAGAGAATTATCTATCCCATATTTATAGATCTATCTATCTATTAAACACCATCCAAAACTGGGGAATTAGCAGAAATATTTCAGTGATTTTACAGCGGAGACGATGACTCTTAATTGGTGCTTACTCAAACATGGAGGGTTTTGCAGTTTTAAAAATTTCCGCCTCCGTGACCAAAACCGCACAGAGTGTAACCAGCATTAGTGCACAAAAACTAGCTTGTATCCGCATGCCTTGCAATGCCAAACTTAGGAATTTTTGGCTCTTCAGGTGATTGTTTTTTATATACGCTCACTCTCCACAAGTCTATATTATCCTCTATAGTTTTTATTACCAATCTTCATACAATACTTTAAATGAGAAAGCTACCTAATTCATAACATTGTATTTACTTTCACCTGATTCAAATCATCAGACCAAAACTTTCGTATTTACTTTCGTTATATTTATCCCCATGATGATCTTTGTTAACGTGGCTCAAAACTATAGGACTATGTTTTTCAATGACAACGTTTTTACATATAGTATTAATGTAAACGACTAAGCCCTACTTAAAAAAATTCTTAATGCATCACGTGTTGTATGATACCATAGATAACGTTGTTATGGTTAATTGTAACAAGTTTAACTTAATGTGATTGCAATGATCTCTCGTAAGTTTAATTAATTTATTTCATTGTCATACCCTTAGCCGACTAACCATTAGGAGACTATATTATCTTATAATATCATGGGGACAGAGCCTATGCTCGGTAAAATTATAAAGCGTCACTTTCCTTTCTCAGGCAAAGCTCGATCGCTCCGTTTACTTGCTGACTTTTCTTGGCTCGTTTGCTTCGCTCAATCGCCAGGCCAAATGGTGCTACACTTTCGAACCACAGGTTAAAGCTGAACATATTGTTTTTTTAAAGATGTGTATAGTTATAAACTCATTTTTGTTCAATTATGTAGCTATCAAAATCTCCATAAGGAAAACTTATGGAGATTTTTGGAACTTTGATGGGCTCTGAGACAAAAACGAATTTTTACCATTCAAGGGACCAACTTCATTTTATTTGTCGTGGTCAAATAAACTCTCATATTCAACCAACAAATAAAAGATCCTAGGACACAAGAAATTTTGCTCTTGTATAATAGTTAACACGGTTTCGTGAATTATAGTGTTAACTTATATATATATACACCCCCGTCACACATATACATATATATATATATATATATATATATATATATATATATATATATACCATTATAAACACATAACCCTGCATTTGTCACATACCCCTGCGTGGGATAAGTGTTCGAATATACACACCGAAATAGATATGTATAGACACTTAACCCACATTATTTTTTTTACCATCACTTATCCCTGCATTGGGTCAGTGTTGCCAACCGTTAATAAAAACCACAAAAACAAACAATGCAAGGAAACGTTAAATCTACATAATCCTAACGCAAAAATGTTTAATAACAATTAAAAATAATTGTTTTTACATGCGAACTATTAGAAAAAACGACATAATGATGGTAAAACTGTTGTGGCGATAAAAAACGTAACAATTAAAGAAAAAGTTTTATACCTTTAGAGATACGTAGTCTAGCGGTTCCTGAGATATGAATTAAATTGAATTTTCCCAACTTTTCGTTCATAGCGGCGAAACTATCGATTTTCGTATGTTTGGAAACCGTTTCATTGAATTCCTCAGGTGTGAAAACATACTATTAGACTCATTAATTGTAAGAATCGAGCTAGCGGTTACTGAGATATGAATTAAATTGAATTTTTCCGACTTTTCGTTCATAGCGGCGAAACTATCAATTTTCGTATGTTTGGAAACAGTATCATTGGATTCCTCAGGTGTGAAAACATACTATTAGACTCATTAATTGTAAGAATCGAGCTAGCGGTTCCTGAGATATGAATTAAATTGAATTTTTCCGACTTTTCGTTCATAGCGGCGAAACTATCGATTTACGTATGTTTGGAAACCGTTTCATTGAATTCCTCAGGTGTGAAAACATACTATTAGACTCATTAGTTGCAAGAATCGAGCTAGCGGTTCCTGAGATATGAATTAAATTCAATTTTTCCGACTTTTCGTTCATAGCGGCGAAACTATCGATTTACGTATGTTTGGAACCAGTATCATTGAATTCCTCAGGTGTGAAAACATACTATTAGACTCATTAATTGTAAGAATCGAGCTAGCGGTTCCTGAGTTATGAATTAAATTGAATTTTTCCGACTTTTCGTTCATAGCGGCGAAACTATTGAATTTAGTATGTTTGGAACCAGTATCATTGAATTCCTGTTGCGCCATTTTACCCATAATAAACTCGCTTCTCTCCCTAGAGATAAAAATTACTATTTATACAGGGATTTTCAATTTACATAAAATAACCATATTAATCGTGAAACGCAAATGAGCACAGAAACCCCGCTTTTCGCCATAGTGATAAAAATTACTATTTACAGGGATTTTCCCACAATTTAAATAACAACATACCGTACCTAACATTTATTTTTAATTTTGAATGAATTAGTAACAACGTGGCAGCAAAAGATGGGGAACAGGACGACCATCGGCGCACCTCGACCCTGCCCCTCCGAGGGTCGACGGTAATCCGTAGTGGAATGTCCTGACCATCGGCGCACCTCGACTTCTCCCGCAAACTATAATTCCTTTTAGAAATTGAATTTATTATTTTACATTTTCAACAACATAATTGATCAAATGTCGTAACGTCTATCTTCACTTCCATGATGTAAGTAAAAATTAGTTGTTTATAATAGAATACTGTACTACTATCTCCTATGATTGGATTGTTTTTTGAAGAATCACATTATAAACTAAATAATATTCACAGATAATTGAGTTTTTGTTTTTAATTTAGAATCTTGTATGAGATTAGGTAGACTGGTCTAAGACTGATTGACACTTTCTTCTTTTCATTTTTCATTTTTCTACCTAGCCTAGCACAATTTTGTCTCTCTACCAAGAACCATAGTTAAACCTATCGATCTGAATATAGAACTGCAGTCCGCCATCTTGATTCTAACCAGTCGGTCTGAAGATGGCGTCATGGAACGCCGAAATATATTACCTGTACGTTAATGTAATGAAATAAAGTGTTGTATGACGAAAATTGTGTTTTTAATTTAATAATATAATTGACAAAGATAGTTACAAAAAGCATAATTGAAACCTCTACAGTCTACACAATCGTAATTGATCATGAATCAGACAAATAACTGTAGCAGATATGTTACTAAACAAAGAAAACTGCTAAATAAATAAGCAGTATAAGAAAAAGTAATGACAGCAGAATGACGAATGATTGTACAATTCAAACAATCTTAAAGCACGTGTTTACTAAACTATGTTAAATTGAAACAAATATGTCCATAGTTTACTTTAACCTTCTAGCCCCTCAAATTGAGTAAAATTAACGTTGGTCGTGTGTGCGTAACTCGGCTTAAACTCGTCAAATTTAAACGATTTATATCTCAAACGTAAGACCGTATTTCACTGGGGTTCTTAGACCATAAAAACCATGCACCTCATTTGGAACTCTACAAAAAACAATCTTAAAACATGACTCCAAAAAGAAACTCCCATATGAGGAATGCATGTGGAAGAATATCTTTTGTGTATAAGTTGAGTTATGCGAAAGGTGAAAGTATGCTGATGTTGTTTGCGTCATCTTCATGTGAATACCCTTAATTTTTAACATAAAACTTTCAGATCGGTCAAATATAACTGCCGGATGGACTTGGAAACGAGTTTATGAATTCTTTCAATCTAAAATATATTATTTGTTAATATTGGGGTTTAGTAACTTACTTTTGGTTTGTTTGTAAACTAGTATACGTGTTGCTCGAAATCGAGCAATTTATTTAGATACAGTACAAATGTTACTTTATCTCTAAAACAATGACATCCGACCAATACAATAATGCGAATATCTTCAATCGCCAATAACTCGCCAAGAATTCATAAGTAACGTATTTACAGCTGATTATTAACAGATGTTTCAAATAAATGGTTTATTCAGTCCCAATCCTATACTCTTATACGAGCAATGTTTGCTTGTTTGCTTGCTTGCTTGCTTGCACAATTATCTCAAAAACGGCTCCGACGATTTCCTTCAAATTTTGGAATATGGGGGTTTTGGCCACCAGAAATCGATTGGAGCTGGTCCCATAGCTGGGAAAAATCCGGTTTTCGCGCTAGAGCCCTTCAAAGATCCCATGTTATCCTTATGGAAATTTTTTAACTGAACAAAAATCAGCTGATAACTGTAGATAAAATAAACCAATGTGTTACATCTTTAACCTGTGGTTTTAGGAAAATCATACCAATGTGCAGCAAACCTTCCGCCTGGCGAGTGAGCGGAGCGAACGAGCTTTGTGTGAGAAACGAAAGTAATAATTTTACCGAGCTTAAGCTCGGTCCCCCTGGTACTGTTATTTAAATGGGAAATTATGAGATTTCAATGGTGGATAGCGCCTTTATTTTCAGTCCGATTCTCATCAATTTTTGGCGGAAACAACTACAGACCAAGCCCTATCCAACGACACCAAAAACTTGAAAATCGGTTGAAAATTGTAGGAGGAGTTCTCAAGACAAAAAAACCCTTAGCGTATTAAATAAGTATAGATACTCATCCTCATTATAATTTATTATTTTACAAAAGCTGGTTCTATAAGATCTCTTTGTCCAGATTCCATCTGCTACTACGGTCAGCAACAGAACGCCCTCTTTGTCAATACCTCCACGATCCCTTGCAAGACTTATTTCTTCTTCAGCAGCCTTTTCATTTCTGATAGCGCTGTTAACTGCCATCAGTTTGCTACTTTTTTATTGGTGGTTTGGTAATAAGCAAAGAAATTTTCTTGTTCTTAAGCTCATTTTATTTGTCTTACACGAAACTATATATAAAGCACGATTTTATATTGTTTTCAAAAACTCAATTACAAGATTACTTTCCCTGCTAACTTTTGCAAAGGCAATATTTAGGTAGGGACAGAAGCAGAATTGTATGTTACGAGAGTAAAACATTTAAGGGAGCTTCATCCTTTGATAATATAGATTAATAGGTTACAACTAACTGTGGATGTTGCCTAACGGGCTTCTGTTCGAATCCAGCTTTCCGCTGGTTTCCTTTCAAACCGACTAAATCTTTCGCCTTAAAAAAATATTGGACATGATTCACGGGCTGAAAATGTACCTCTTTTCGGTCTGTTTCTCGGTATAAAAATTTTACCATGATTATTAATAAAATTGCTCACTAAGTTCTTAATTTATCATAAAAATATTTACATCATCTTCTACTAAACCTCACCTCTTTCTGTTAATTTAATGTTGTGTAAATTATATCTAAACAGCTCAAAATCTGACACTGATTTATTGGGCTCACGCAATACATTATTTATCACCCTATTTGATTACCATTTAACGATTGGTCCAATTTTTCCAATATGCCCTATTACAAAACTATGAACAGAGACGAATATTTTAACTCCTCAAAAGTTCAAATTGGTCCAGAAATAAGTGAAAAGTTGTGTTAAAAAAAACTGCTTCACGTATTACCGTATATAGATAGGTACATAGATATATAGATGCAGAGATACATATATTGATAGATGGATATTTATTTGTCGTAGAATAGGATGCAGAAAACCGGGTGACATTATCTCAGTTCGTTTGTGCACGAGAACTGAAGGAAGTGGTGCGTACAGAGTAGATATAACGGACCCGTAGAGTAAGTGGACCTCTTTTCCAATATATAACGTATTTAATATAAAACGGCTCATAGAGCCTATGGCCCTATTTTATAATTTTATTTAATATTAATTGGAGAAGGTTCATAGACTCTATGGCCCTATTTTATAATTTTATTTGAAAAGGTTCATAGACTCTATGAGCCAGTAGATGCTTTGGACCCATATACTTAATTTAAATGGGTTCATAGGCTCTATGACCCTCTTAAAAATTATTAAATATTACTAGGGTTCATAGAGCCTATGATCGGTAGAGTAAGTGGCCCCATGTTATATTTTATTTAATATTAAGAAGGGCCATAGAGTCTATGAACCAGTAGAGCAAATGGACCTCCTTATATATTAAATATTATTAAAATGGGGCCATAGAGCCTATGATCGGTAGAGTAAACGGGCTGTCCCCATGCTCATGCCCCTACAAATGAGAAAAACTTTCATACAAAAACGATGGAAGAAGTAGAAGATTTCTGGGATCTTTTGGATCAGACAGTAAACCAAATTAACAAGAAACACGTTAAGATTTTAATTGGAGATTTCAACGCACAGTTGGGAAAAGAAAAGAAATACAGGGATGTTATTGGAAAATATGCTCCACAGAAACAAACCAATAGAAATGGACAGAGACTAGTTGAAATCTGCAGAACTCATGGACTTATCAATAAGTCTACATATTTTAAAAGAAAACCTAGTAAATTAAAAACATGGAAACATCCTGATTGGACCAAAAGAGAATGGCAGCTGGACCATGTATGCATGGACAAATCCTTTCATAAAGAAATTCAAAATGTTAAGGTGTTAAGAGTCATCTTCACCCCTGGGCCATCAGCCCATTGTTGCGCAGTCGGCAATGTTAACCATACTGCTTTTAATGCAAAACATAGTATCGCATTCCCCTGTTTCGGACGCCGTTTTTCGACCGATTTGCTTTAAACTTGGTAAGTGTTTAGTTGAATAGTTATACTATGTCGCTCATACCTCGGAATTTTGAAAATTTAACAAATATTACTCTTTGAGACGTCGCAAAGTAATTAGATTTTCCTTAGGAATATTTCAAAATTTAGTAAAATTTTCAAAATTCCGAGGTATGAGCGACATAGTATAACTATTCAACTAAACACTTACCAAGTTTAAAGAAAATCGGTTGAAAAACGTCGTCCGAAACAGGGGAATGCGATACCATGTTTTGCATTAAAAGCCGTATGGTTAACATTGCCGACTGCGCAACAATGGGCTAAAGGCCCAGGGGTGAAGATGACTCTTAAGAGGAGTTGATACAGGCTCAGATCATTATCTAGTGAAAATTAAAATTAAATTCACCCCATTAAGAAAAAAGATAAAAAATGTAAATGAGAATAAAAGAAAATATGACCCACGTAAATTAATAAAAAATGAACAATATAAGAAGATGACACAAAATATAAAGTTAACGGATAATTTAGAAGAATTAAAACCAATCTTAAAACAACATGCTGAAGAAGTAGCCCCAATAAATCGACGTAAAAAACATGCTTGGTGGACCACAGAATGTGATGAAGCCCTTGAAGAAAGACATAAAGCCTGGGTAAGATTTCAAAATCACAAGTCAGAAGAAAATGCCACGAATCTCAAAAATATTAGGAAGAAATGCTCCCAAATTATCCGGAAAGTAAAACGACAATATCAGAAGAATCTTTTGAAATCAATAGAAGAAAACTACTTCAAAACAAATTCCAGAGATTATTTCAAATCATTCGATAAACAGTTAAGTTGTTACACCCCTCCTACATTGCTATTGAAAAATAAAGATGGAAAAATCGCCCATAATAACAAGGAAAATGCAGAAATTATGGCAGAAGCGTTTAATAAATTACTAAACTGTGACGAACCTAAAAATCTTCTAACAATAAATACAAACACTCCCATAAAGACAAAACCAGAATATTTAAACCCACCTACAGTACAAGAAGTAGAATTAGCACTAAAAGATATGAAAAATTATAAAGCATCTGGTGAAGATCAAATTTATGCAGAAATGTGGAAATATACTGGCAAATCAACAAAAACATCTCTACATATGATCTTACAAAAAATTTGGATAACCGAGAAATTCCCAGAAAATTGGACCACAGCCATAATCAATCCACTTCACAAGAAAGGAGATAAGAGCAACCCGGATAACTATAGAGGAATTTCACTTTTGGATTGCACATATAAGATTTTTTCAAAAATATTATACAATAGGATTAAGCAACAACTTGATAATGAACTAGGAGAATACCAAGGAGGCTTCAGACCTTGGAGGAGCTGTGCAGAACAAATAATTACGCTGAAATTGATTATGGATTACTACAGAAAACGAAACAAACCTCTTTCAATAACATTTGTAGATTTTAAGAAAGCTTACGATTCCATCCACATACCATCATTATTAAAGATTCTCAGACATTTCGGACTCCACCCAAAATTAATAAAACTTATAGAACTTACCTTGACAGATACCTTTAATAAAATTAAATTTAGAGGAGAAATATCAGAACCTTTCCTGGTCAAAACTGGTTTAAGACAGGGAGACAGCCTTTCACCACTTCTTTTTAACTGTGCACTTGAATACATTATGAGAGAATGGCTTAAAACAAACCCAAAAAATATTATTGTTGGAACAAAAAAAAGATGACATAAAGTTAAACTGTTTAGGATTTGCTGACGATCTGGCTCTTCTAGCTAATAACATCCAAGAAACCAGGCAACAAATAAAATCACTTCAGGAAATAGCCCAGAGCATAGGCCTAAAAATTTCTTTTGAGAAAACAGAAATAATGTTAACAAAACCACCATTGGCTAACAAAATCAAAATTGGAGAACATTGCATCAAAATTGTAGAAAATTTTAAGTACTTAGGTGAAGTTATAACATACAATCTTAAAGAAAATCCATCATGGCAAAATAGAATTAATAAATTGATTAGAATGCAACATATTACTAAAAACACATACAACAAAAAATGTCTATCAATAGCAACAAAATTGAAACATTACAAAGCAGTCATACTTCCACAAATAACATACGCAAGTGAAACTATATTTAAAACAACCAACACTCTAGCAATAGATAAAATACTGAAAATAGAAAGAAGAATCATCAGAACATGTATAAACAAAAAATATCAAAAAGATGGAGTTTGGAGACTGGCCTCAAATAAAACTGTATATAAGGAAATAGAGCCATTGACAAGTATAATTAAAAAGAAAAGAATTTCATTCATTGGACATCTTTTGAGGACACCGGAAAATAGGATAAGTAAGAAAATAATTAAAAAGTTGTGGAATAGCAAGAGTGACTTTAGGTGGATTACAAAGATTAAGGAGGACATGAGAAGATTGCAAATATCATTAGAAGATTTGGAAAATAAGTCAGAGGCGCTCGCAGTACTCAAAGACAAAAATATCATCCTGCCAATAGGAGCAAACAATCAGAGACAAGGAAGAGTGGTTTCGGAAGAAGAAAGAAAACAACGGTCGGAAAGAGTGAAGAAGTATTGGGCAGACAAGAAGAAGAGACAGAATTTAAGAAGAACCTGACCATTATATTGACTTAAGTGGTCCAATGCTGGCCATAAAATAAAATAATAATAATAATAATAATAGTATAGGGGGAGAAAGTAAAAATTGAAAAAAAATCATTTCTGATCGATGTGACCTGTTTTGATCAGCTCAGCTTAAATTGTTTTGGTCAGCTTGAAATTCAAGATTTTGCTTGAACTATTTCAAGTTTATTTGGAAAATTTATTTCGTCATCTACACACAATTTTACACTTGGTAACACTGGAACATGTCGTGTATTCGTTCGGTAAAGCCCCATGATGGTCAGTAAAAATAGTTTGTGTCATGACAGTTATTTGTTCAAATGTAGAATTAGTCCTCATTATTAACTAGTCTTTCCTGAGGAAGAAACAAGATAAGATAATAATATCTTTATTACCAATACATTCTTTTTACAACCAGCGTAGCAGGCACAGAACAGATCGTATTGTCATATTAGAGACTAAAACTAAACATAAAATATCCGTCTTAAAACTTTTAAGACAAAAAGTATATTGAGAATGCATAATACGAGCAATAGCGTGACCAATCAATTTTTCTGCTATTACTTAGAAAAATAAAAATAAAAAACAAGTTATTCACCCAAGTACTCATTTATCGAGTAATATGATTGTTCTTAAAGAATTTTTTTAATCAATCATGTTATAAAAAAGTTTTTTCCCATATAATGAGGGGTCATGAACAAGTGTTAAGCGGTGTCTTGCATATATTTGATTAGTTTTTTTTAATTATTATATTACTATAATCACATTAATATTTTGTGCAGCTTCAAACTATAATGTTCATTTGAATTTACGTTTATTCAATTAAAATCAAATTTTTCTAATTGTAAATGTGTAATTTTTAACCACTTACTAAAGTTAAAAAAAAATCCTATGCTCCCTCCAATTACAGTACACTCTCGTTCATCGGAACTAATGTGGCGGACAACCGGTTTGGATGTCAAAAAATTCCGATGAAACGGAGTCCGTCGTAAGTCATCATTTCCGCCCGTACGGTGACCTATCGTGATTGTATTCATTCTTCTTTTTACGATAACACAAGAGATTTTATGAAAATAAGGCACTCAAACTTTTAACATGGCAACAATGAACCTATAGGAATAAAAACAACGCAGGAAATAAAGATCCAAAATCGTTATTCTCATATTCCATATTTATATTCTACTCATAACCCAGCAGGCTTCCACGTAACAAAGGTGCAGTCGCGACGCGAGACAGACTGAATGACAGTTTGGGTAGCGGTCGAAACGGAAGTTCACTTTCTGCCCCCTTCCTCTTTCTATTTTTGTGCGAATACTCCACGGCCTCGTAAATCACATCGATGTGTACAGATTATGGAAAACGCCTGTGGATGTTTTATGCAAAATGTGATACTTCACTGTTGTGCGGATAGAACGAATGGAAATTGAAGGCGCTAAAACGGAAAAATTATTTATTTCGTAAGAAAAAAAATTAATAATATCCAGATTGATTTTCAGTTCCGATGAAGCGGAGTTCCGATGTCGCCGAGTCCGATGAACGAGAGTGTACTGTATATCTCAGGGGAGTGGTTGGGTAATGGGTGGAGGAGGGGGGGATGGATTTATTATTCAATGGACCTTCAACTATAAATCTCTAAATGTAAAAGAAAACAAACTGTCAATAAAGCAAAAGCAATTTACTTGTCTGTTCTGAGAACTGTCCCACGAGGGCTCGCTGAATTTCAAATTAAAACAACTTGGAACGTTTTCTTGGTTGAATAATGGCGCTACAGGGTACGGCTGCTTGAATCTACTGTTGTTTGAGCTGGAAAAGATGGGACATTGTAAGTTTATTCCATGAATTTTAAATATTAGAGACAACCTAATTGGCCCGTATGGTATAGTGAACTGGCGACAGAGTTAGCATAACCTTATTGATTCCAAGTGCCAGAGGTCAATTCACTGAGATTGGTACTGGGATACTACTAAACTCAATTAATTTTGTACACAAAAAATTATAGTACTATAATAATGAATGTTTCAATACCTTTACCATCGTCAGTTTTAACTAGTTTTTTATGACTAGTTTCTGGAACTAGGTCCCATTGTCAAATCTTCTAAAATGTCGTGGTCTTCATTATTCAACAACAGTATGTCATCGTCAGATGGTTAAAATTACACATTACGCGGAACACAAACGAACGAAACATTAAATACATTAAACGTAGTACTAGGAATAGGGTGGCTGGCCAAAGACACGTTTCCACTGACAACCCGTACGCACTCAGAAGATGACGTGACGTTTATCCAATGCCCACCTGTTGTCGTTGACCTTGTGGCGCAAGCAGCTATCCACTGTTGTTATCACTTCCTCCTTTCCTGTTTTGTAATTCCTCAATTCTGTCCAATATAATGCTTTATTCTAAATTTATTTTTTTGTTTAAAATATTACTTGGCAATTTCTTTACTGCTCTGTAAATTTCTATATTTTCGAAAACATTCATAGCTGGGCCTTTTGGACATATATGTAATATTTCCATGTTATCTTTGCAACTATTGATATTATGGTTTTATTTGGACAGATGTTCAGCAAATTTAGATTTATGAATATTAAGCTTGGGTTTAGGGATATGCTCCTTATAAGGGGTGTCTGACGATGACATACAGTTGTTCAATAATGAAGAACACGAAATTTGAGATTTGACAAAGAAACCTTGCTACTGAAACTAGTCATAAAAAAACTAGTTGGATTGACGACGGTCAAGGTATTCTAACCTTCATTATTATATAGTCTGAAATCAATCCAGGAGGCAAAAGTAAATAAATAAATAAATTATAATAGTAAATACATTTATTAATTCAGTAGCACTACATTATCTCCATTCAGAGAGGGTGTTTAGTAGACTGAGCAACTAACTACAGTGAAGCTCTCTTAACCAACTCCCACCGGACCAGACTATGGTCGGATAACGAAAAAGAATGATTAAATCCAATAATATCAGAAATATGTGTTAAAATCACTTAAACACGATAAAAATTGTTGCAACGCGATTGTTTCTTAAACAATCAATAATAAAATAAATACAGAGTTATATGGTATAAAAAAACTGTTAAATAACAAATTTAACAAACACGATTAGCAGAGTACAGAATGCCTAAAACCAATATTGAGAGTAGGCCTAACTGACTAAATTTGACTTGCTACCGAAACGTATGATTGAACTGTCGAAACGTGAAAGTTATTTTTGGATCATTATTGAAACATGGGCTTGCACAGAGGAAGTTTTTATATTCCTGGAAAAAAGTTGGTTAATACGACGGACGGTTGATCCGACGGACAGTTGATCTGAGATCATAAGAGAGCTTCCACTGTATTGTGAAACAAGAGGAAAATGGCACTGTCATTCCATTCACTGTAAGGACATCCAACTTTACTGGAGCGGTGCACCATAAAATTACAGGCTTATCATTTTTTTAAATGAAGGTGTTACATCTTAAATTTTCACTAAATATTTTGCATTTTTTGTACAGAAATTCAGTCTTGACAAAGATGACCCTGATTTACGACAACACTTGAATTCTACGATAAACCAATCAGCTAGAGAATTACATTACCAAATTAGACTGGCTAACCTGGTCTCATTATTAGAGAACGGTGGAATATTTTTCCACAAGCTTCTTGGGTCTACGAACTGAGTAATTTTTCTATCTTCATTTCTGGCTCCATTCATATAAGTTCTCCCTAAAATAATAAAAACTTCATTAGGATATCCTGATTAACGTGAAACTAAAAAAAATATTTTATTTCACTAATGAACATGTCATGTAATACAAAAAGTTTGAATATCTTAAAATAGTCTCCTATACTGTACATTATTTGTTGTTCAAAACTTGTACTTCAAACACTTGTTATGATAAATAAATTTATATGTAAGTTTTTTAATCATCATGTTCACAAACACCAACTTTCTAGACTTTTCAGAGGAGGAAAAAGATAGGGCACAGCTTACTCACCTTCAAATGTAATGATGAGAGCTTGATAGAAACACCAAAATCACTAAAATTACTAATAAACATGTGATATTTTGACTATCGTTATTTTCAAACACAAAGAGAAAGTGCTAGTTACACACAATAGTTTTTATTTTTGTTTTCAGCCAGTGTTTCGAACTTGGTAGTTCTTCTCAATGGCTGGAAATCAAATTAAATAAATTAAACAACTATTGTGTGTAGTAGTGTTTCAGTGTTTCAATCCAGCTCATCAATAGGCTACATTTCAAGGTGAGTTAGCTGTTTCCTATCGTTTTCCTCCTCTGAAATGTTGAAGCCACATGCTTTCTCCTTAAGATCCAAACCTCAAATTCAAAATAACTTTATTCATTAATATAGTACATCAAGATACATGAATGGCATCACTTAAACAAAACAATGAAAATGAAAAACAATGGAGATACCTTTGTAAAACTGTTATCGGAGAAAAACTATATAAATCATGGTGGAGCCCATGTTGGCTAAATCTATATAAATAATAACTAAAGCAAGCACAGAAAAAAGAAATCAACAGAAAATAATAGATAGAACTAAACCAATATATAATTATTCTAGATATTTTTCAATAATTTAATTCTCCCTTTATACAACATTGGATTTGAAAATTGGCATTTTATCAATGAATACAAAAACATAAAGAAGGTCACATCTTATGGAAGAAATGGTTAAGAAAGTTTTTGTTGACGTAGTAGCGCACTCCACCATGAGAGCGCGCACGAGACAATGACCTATTAGTCAGATTACATTCTGACTTTGTTGCAGATGGTCACCAGCAAAGAATCTCTCTCGTCCTCACGCTGCACTCACATATCATACATAACCTATGACAGTTTTCCATAACTGGAACAAGTCTCACAATTAATGTAGGAACACTTTTTCCGCCCGCCTACTTTAGTTAGTGCTCATTTTGGAACCCAAGTAAACAAAAATTGAAAATAGCAGGATACCATGACGACGTTTATAACTTAGTTCATTTTTGTAAACATATGATTCAATAAAATATCTTCATTAGAATAACATTAAAGTTGAAAGCCCATACGACAAAGTCTTAACAAGAAAAGGATTTAATGACTTAAAATAACGATTCTTCTTGAAAAAAGCTTTCCAACGATACCAAATAAGCTAGGTAACCAATGTTTAAAATGGTGTTTTAACGACACAATACTAAATAAGAAATTTAATATTTCCCTCTCTCTCGTACTATGTTTAGGCCGTTTCCTCTGGCGCTATCTCTATTTGGAGTGCTCAAGTTCAGTTTACAGCGCTCCTAGCAGAATAAAATGTTGGCCAATTTTTAACATGGGATGTGACCTTCTTTATGTTTTTGTATTCATTGATTTTATGTAAGATATTGGAAAAATTAATGTTAAGATGATTTGATCTGATTAAGAGCTCACTTTGGTAACCTTTAGAGGGTGAGAGATCGTTGGCCGGCCGGCGACTGTTGACTATCGAGGGGTAACTGACAACGATGCGGGACCCGTACACATCCTCTCCGTCCATCCTCTTCTGTGCCCTACAACACAACCAGACACATCACTTTGGTAACCTTTAGAGGGTGAGAGATGGTTGGCCGGCCGGCGACTGTTGACTATCGAGGGGTAACTGACTACGATGCGGGACCCGTACACAACCTCTCCGTCCATCCTCTTCTGTGCCCTACAACACAACCAATCACACCTTGCCTGCAATCTAATACATCTTTACACTTGTAAAATGGTTGTCAGAATTTTAATTCACATGCAATACTGCATACGTACACAAAGTTCCTTCACATACTAGGTATTGAATTTTTATAACCTACTGGCGATTAACATGAGCAGTGAAGACTGCCCCCAATCAGTAGACTAAGATTAGGTCATAGGCGTCCACTTCTGTGGATAAGAGTGCCCTCTATCAGCGAACACTAGTCTCCGACTGGTGGACAAAACCGTCTCTGATAAGCACACTGAAGCATTTTCGATCGGCAGACACAAGCTGTTGCCTGTGAAAAGTGCCCCTTATCGGCAGAGACAAACACACCCTATTAATTCTGATACTTTTGTAAAATCACACATTTTATTGGAAATTCAAATATAATTCCCGATTTCTCCAGGATTTATGTGGCTGAGCTGATGTTACCTGATGGCGAACTCCATGGAGGGGAAGCGCAGTGTTGCCAACGTCCCCGCCAGCAGCCCCACGCGGCCGCCGCAGTTGGCCGCCAGCTGCTTCAGTCTGGCGCGCACCTTCCCTGGGTCATGGTGCACCGGTAGCCCACTGACCGTCAGCTCCCCTTGCTGTACACCCTGACACACACACAGTGATAAAGCCACTTACCTACTTTTAAACAAATTTAAGTGCAGTTTCCATGCCCCAAATGTATTAATAAATGCCTAAATAAACACAAACTCGTTGCAACAGGTCTATGAGATATGTAAACAATGTTCCCTCAAGAAATTCGGCAAAAATGGTTGGTAAAAATTATACTATGAAAAATAGCCTGTAAAAAGGTGTTTTTCTTGACAGGGTAAGCGGTCAAAGTGGCAGCCTGTTATAAGGAGGTCAGTTACAAAGAAGTCACTTGCAATACTTTTTATTCAGAATTTTCCAGACAATGTTGTGGATTTTAAATTAAATAACAGATTTAGACTAGTCAAAACTGACTGATTTTCGGCTAATTTGGTTTATTCATTTATTTGAGATGGTCATGGTGAACTTTAGAACTTTTAGGATCTCCTTAAGTTAGGTAATTAGTCTTTTCAAGATTAAAATTTTAAGAAAGGCAAAGAAATTCAAACATGTATTAAAACACTCCCATTGCAGCAGACCTGTGTACTCAGTGAATTTCCAATTGAATTTTTATTTTTTTCTATTTCCCCATAAAAACTAAGGGGGTGAGTACCTATGTAGTTTTGCCGCCATATGAGATTTGATTTGTTAGTAAATATAAATTAAACCCGGTACTTAGTAAATGCATACACCAAATTATATCAAGGTAGGGATGGACGAGTCTCGAAATTACGAGAAATTTTCGAGAAATTTTTAATCTCGTTAACCGAGACGAGATTTTATTTTGATCGAGATTTTTCGAGACGAGAAATAATTCGTGAATAACGATAAAAACGGTTGTAAATAATCTACGAATTTAATACTGCAAAATAAATTATTTTGAAGCAATGTGAAGTGTTTTATTTTCCTATCCTCCTCACAACTTCAAACTTAAATTAATTGCCATCATAAACGGTTAAACTACGCTTGGACTTCCAAGATTTGGACTGGACTGGAGACGGCTCTACGGCTGCATCTGCACGGACTAGTGGTACTGACAATCAACATCAACAGTAGTGGGCGGAGTCAACATAGCTTCTGATTTATAAAATAATTAATTTGTTTGATAAATCTTTAGAACATTGGGGAAAACTTTATAAACAATATACAAACATTATTTGACATTTAATTGCTTCAAGACGATTATTAAAACTGATTCAAATAATTTTTGACCAATTTAAGAGCTGTTTTGACATTAGCAGTAAGAATAGTAGTGACATTCAGATGAATGACAAGATAGCCAATCAAATTGAATAATGGCTAACCTCAAATATACCATGTAATACAGAATTTAATTTCCCTTCACACTCTTAGCAGAGTTCAGCTATTTTAAGCCATAAATGCATAAAATCGGCTGATTGTTGATTTTATTTCAAGGTTTGGACTAAAAAAAACTGAATAGGCCTATTAACAATAATTGTTGAACAGCAATAAATAGGTTGTGTTGAATACATAGAAAATCAATGGTCTTACCAGAACCATACAGGCTTCATGGCTGTTCCATTGCTATACTAATGCTTGCCTTTATTCAGTTAGGAGCAAAATAAAAACCTTACCACTAGCAGACGACAAACCGAGTGAATTACATGAATTTGAAAGCAGTGAAAGTTATGTATACAGAACTTGAATAGTTTGGAGAAATGACAATGAATAGCAAACATAATGAGAGCTTAAGATTGTCTTATGGACAAAGACAAAGAAGAAGAGAGAGTTGAAAATTAAAATTAAAATCATCCAATTAAAAGTTATTTCTTGTTAGCCTCCCGGCCTCTAGGCTTGTGATTCAAAGTTAGTAGGCCTATACCTATTTCAAATCTGTGAGTGAGGAAAAGCTCTTATTTGGAAACATTTTTAAGTAGGTTAATAGTGAAAAGTGTGAAACATGAAAGTGAAAAGTGAAGTAAGTAACTGTAACAGAGGATTTTCTTTTTATGTTTTATTAAACGTAGGTCGGTAGGGTTTATGGTGTGCCTATATCTTCTCAACCTTTTTATTGGGTACGTCATTCCTTTATAAGCCTAGACCTTTTGTTAAGAAAGTGACTTTTTTAACTTTAGTTTATTAACATAATCAGCAATTTACAAAGAAATATTTGTTCCTTCACATTAATCAGGATTAACCATGTTACAAAGTCAGATTAAAATCCCGAACGCACATTTCTCGTAATGTACGAGAGGGAACATCTCGTCTCGATCTCGTCTCGAAATTATTTGAGATTTAAAAATTCTCGTCTCGTCTCGTCTCGAACTGAAAATCCAATCTCGTCCATCCCTATATCAAGGTATGGTATTCTTTTAATTTTCCCCATATACCCCATGGAGGTGAGTAAGTAGGTTTGCCGCAATTTGGGCTTTGGAAGCAAATATAAGTTATGTACATAACCCTTCCTAATTTATGTACATACCAAATTTTATCAAGATATGTTAATAAATAAGTGAGATAGATTTGTTGATATCCCGTACGAATAACATGGGAAGCATATTTTAAATTATCTCTTAACCATTTTTAATTTAGCTAAGTTAAAAATTCAAAATAAATTTGAACGAACGGTGTTTTTTACTTCTGGGGACTTCAACACGAAAAAGTATCATGGTTCCGGGCTTAGGTCTTACTACTACGGCAATAGCTTATTCCCTATAGGGAAACTCGCTAAAAAGAAATAGTGCTAAACTTGAGTTAACGTTTAGAGGGTTTGTGCGACCAACTTGTCGCTTCATGAATTCTAAGTGATGTAAAATGTTCTTAATGTGTTTGACCCTCATATTGGCGAGGACACTTGAAGGCAAACCCTTATGATTTAATATTTTCAGCCAAAACAATAGTTAAGATTGGCAAACATCATTTGTATCACTTCAATTTTTTTTGTGTACAAACATTTTGTGAGGAATCTGGCTAGGCTACCAATGGACTCATTTTAGCTCAATAATGTGATTGAAAGCTGAAGATACATCACATATACAAAACATGGCATTGATATTCTCTAGTAACAAACCTTGACAACACCTCTCAACGGCAAGTCGGCAACCAACTTGTTGTAGCTGTACTTTTCATTGGCACACACCATCAGTGCGTCGGCACAGTTTTCATTATGAACTAGTATCACATGATAACAAACCTTGACAACACCTCTCAAAGGCAAGTCGGCAACCAACTTGTTGTAGCTGTACTTTTCATTGGCACACACCATCAGTGCGTCGGCACAGTTTTCATTATGAACTAGTATCACATGAATTTTTTTCCTGGAACAACAAGAATATTGAGTAAATTCAAGCTTCTAATTCTAAGCAACTATCAGTAATTTCATAGATCTTGGAGGAAATTGTGGGGAAGAGCTAACAACATTAAATACGCATCAGATGTTGACAGGCTGAGGGCCGACTGCAGTGAACAAAGTGTTTGTGCTCCTCATTAATTAGCTGTTTTGACAGACAAATTAAACATGCAGGAAACTAAACGCTCCAGCAGCACCTTATTGACAAATACTATTATTGCCTGCCAACCGAGTAATTAGTTAAATAAGTGATAGTAAATTTCTTATATCTGGTAAAATAGTGAGTCAAAATAAGTTATTATGTAAAGTAAAAAATGAAGAAAGAGAGTGAAATGTATATAAATGAAGAGGAAGGAGAAGTTACGACTCGCCACATGCTCTTCCTCGGAGACTACATGGTCCAAAGGATAATTATGTATGTATGTACGCAGTTAAAAAATATCCAAGCATTAAACACAAGAGTGTAAAGTACTTTAACCTGAATAATTTTGAATTTTCAAATCTACTCAAAACATGTATGATTTTAACTATACCAGAAGGCTTCACGTTCTCTACACTTCAAGACCAACATCTCAGCCAAATAAACTATTCCAAAAAATTTGTTACATTACATCTTTGATTAGGCAAAACACTGTATTGTACTTTGCAAGTTCTAATTAAAAAAGGGTACTTATTTGTTCCAAAGATGCTCCCAGTTGACGACACTCTGAAGCAATTGGGTATTTTATTTTAATTTGTTTAAATGCTTTCCCAAATAAAACAATTCGTCTTATGGTGATGAAACATACTTCTGGCTGTTCTGGTCTTAAGGCCAAATTCAAGTTGTTGATAATAGAATTATTCCGCTGCTCCGTAGTAACAGTTAACTTTCTGAATGATTAAGAGTGTGTTTGTAATTTTCACTGTGAATAACTTAAGAAATTATTCTTGACATATTTAGCAAAAACATACTTAACCTAACAGCTACAGCATACTATAAACATGGCGGAGTACGTTTAGTGGGCAGGTATCGGGGCTGTGCGGGGAGATTCATTTACCGACATCCTAGTGACCTTAGCTGACTTTTCAGAATCAGAATCCAACCGTTCAACATAGAATTTTGTAATTTTCATACACTGTTCTTCAAATACTCTTTTTCCAATTTTCTATTCTTTAATTTTTAAGCTCAAGTAAAAATAACCTCCAAAAACTAGTGGCCTCTGTATAAAAAACAAGCATAAAAAGAACACATTTCTTAAGTCAAATATAAACCCATAAAAAAAAACCTTCAGGCAAGTAGGCTCATGTAAGTAAGAAAAATTCTCATTTGATCTTTAAATGATCATGAAAATAGCTATAGACCTCTTGATGTTTAAATAATATTGAACACAATAGGTATATCTAGTTATTGTCATCCAGAGGGAATTGTCGGTTGATTGGCGGTAGCCTGTTTGTTGTTGGCACAGGAGCTCGGGAGTTGGCCCTCTGAATGGTCAATCCGTCAGCATTTCTGACCTTCCGGTGTTTTGCGCAAAGTGCCCGTTAGAGAAAGACGAACCTAGCGGTTTAGCAGGGTTCCCCTTATCCACCAGTAACAAGCAAACTGCTAGAACTCTTCACACCCACCTATTCCTAAGATCACAGAGGTCCGGGGCGAAGTTGATGTCGCCGGAGATGAGAACGATGGCGGAGGGGGCTCCGTGGATGTCGGCGAACCGGCGGATGCTCTGACGCAGCTTCTCATCAGCCGCATTCTTGCTCTGCGAGCCAACGTGGATCACGTTCACCTGCCACAAACACCACCTCAACAATCTTCCATAGCAGCAAATCAGAATGAAATCACTTACAGAACAACATCTAATATCCTAGCAACAAATCAGAATGAAATCACTTACAGAACAACATCTAATATCCTATCCTTTAATACAAAATAAGGTATATCAATATGTATGCACTTGCATCTCGTAAATCGCTATACAGTTTTCTTCAAACTTTGCAAATAACTTAGCTAGTTCTGAGACGAAAATATCATTTAGGCCTATATAGGCTCCTATGATAGAAAAAAATCTTATTTTGTGATTATCTTTAGTTGAAATCAATAAAAATTTATCATTAATCTTATGGAGTTTAAAATCAGAATAAAAGAGTTGCTGAAAACAGCTAACTCAATTGTGAATACACAAACCCCGTACTCCACTGTAAACATGTTGTTTTCCATAGCCCAAAACTGAATTACTGAATGATACTAGATAGCCTAATAAAAACAATGTATCAATATTTTAAAAAGTACCTTATGACTTTACTGGTGATTATAACTATTCATAAGTAAAAAAGATAAACAACTAAGGAACTTGAAGAACTGCAATTAAATTTTTAAAAAAGAAGTACATACCGTACATATTACCACAAACAAATATATTTCACTGGGCAGTTTTCTAAATTTCTGTATGTAACAATTATTAAATGCTTTAACAAAATCTAGGCTAATGGGTTTGGCAATCTAAAAACCCAAAACTATCTAACTCCACAGTCTTATTTTGAGGAAGAAAAATCAACTAGTGTAAGAGAGGATGACATTGACACAGGAACATATCAACTTGAGTTCATCGATTAAAATTTATTTCACTTTTTTATTTCTATTCCTGAACATCCTCATATACCTTGAATACCTCCCACGACGTCGCTGACGAGCACTGCTGGATAGACTGAGTCAATAATAAATTTAACTATCTTATGGAAACTATTTACACTATTTACATAATTTACAAGATGGCGTCAAGCTTGGTTCGACAGTTAAAAAAAACTCAGAAACCGAGTAGAGTGGCCTATCCAGTAACCAGGCCTTGATAGTTTGCTCGAAAACTGTGGGCTCCAGAACTTTGATGTCAGTTGGGAGAGCATTGAGAGCATATAGAAGAATGTGTAAAAAAAAATTGCAGACATTTGTGCATCAATTGGTGCATCAACAATTTTCCAAACTAAAGCACATATACGAAAGTCAATTACTATCAATACAGGCCTATATCAATGAAAAATTTGTTAGTACGGCAATGCAAAATTTACAAAGATATAAATTTGATTAAAGATATGTGACTTGAGAGTTAAAAACTAATAACTCCAAAACCCAACATAAAATTTTGGGAAAAATAAAAAATCCGGCAAAACCAAAGTTGCATCGAGGATTTTTTTCAAACTCTAACATAAACAATAAAAATTGTTTGATAGTTCAAGAAGGACATGAAGCAAAATCCCAGGGCATTTCTCATGTTTTCAAAGACACTTGTATCAGATATCTGTACCTGTGCATTGTCCAGCTCTTGTATGACCTGCGGAGTTTCTCTTTTGACGTCACAGACGACTATGAACTCGGTCTCGCGGTACCCCGTCAGGAACTGGTCCCGGATCACTTGAGCGACGGCCACCGCTGATTTTCCCCGCGGGATCTGCAGCAAAACAATTACAGAATAAACCTTCAGTTGAGATGCACCATTGTTAAAGTATATAAAACCTGCTAATATAGAAAAGTTTAGCTTTTATTTGGTACAAACTGAATATAAATCGGTGCAGTGGAAGTCTCAGATGAACTTTCTATTAGATTGAAAAAGTTTTCTTTTACCCCATGTTAAATCTCTATAACAACAGTTTATTTTTATTTTTTTTACCAATTTAACGTATATATTTTTGAAATACAAATAAAACCTGCTAATATAGGACTGAAAATGTTTGTTTTGGTACAACTCCCGTGTAAATCAGCCCAGTAGAAGTCTCAGACGATCAAATCAAATCAAATCAAAACAGCTTTATTCATAATATGAATAACAAAACCAAAATTACATGTTTCCTTCCTTACATTGGTAGGCTATAATTAAATTAAAGTAGATTATACATAACAATAAAACAGTCTTTTTTTTGTATTCTTTAAAACCACAGGTGAATCAGTTGTGTCTAATTTCCAAAAATTCTTCAAAAGAATAGAGTGGAATTTTTAGCAAGTAGTCCCTTAGCTTTATTTTAAAATTGTTTATATCAATCTCATCAATGAATTTCCGAAAGAGGAGATGAAGAAATTTTAGTTCCCATGTAGACAGTTTTCTTTTTGAAAAACTCTAAATTGTGCCTTTCTATTCTACGATTTAAACGAATATTATAAGAATAAGTGTTATTTTGCAACAGGGGATTTAAAAAATGTTTGGTGTAATTAACTGTTTCGAGAATGATCAATCCATAAACTGTCAAAATGCCCAGCTCAGCAAACAAATTTTTTACAGAAACTTTCGTTTTTAATTTAAGCTATTAGGCTAAATTTAAGCTAATTAAGATCTGGGCAAAGGTGTTTTTTACTTTGCTGTTTTAAATTAGATACAAACCACAAATACCATTTTATTAATAAACAACCTTAATAAAACCTAAATTACCGGTACAACAGTACCTGGAGGCGTCTGGTTAAGTTTATCAGACAAAAGTTAAGATCTGATATAGATCGGATCTTAAGACTTCCGTACAAAAACTGTGATCCGATATATCAAGTCAAGGCAATGAAAGGGTTAAAATATGTTATCTTTTAAAGAAGTTGTTCTCACTAGATAACTTAGCTAACCGAATTTTCGCGGTAACACTGGGAGTGGTAGAGGTACCTGACAATTCTCAATGTCCCAGAAGACACCGACGGGGGGCAGCCGCTGGCTGGCATGGCTGTAGGCGGCCGAGTCGCTGCAGTAGCCACCCCCACCGCGACACCTTGCCCCGCCGTGCCGCGCTGGCCCCGGCGGGGGCGACGCAGCGTTGTGGTCCGAAGTGCTCGTGTCCGTCTCGTCCTCCTCGCAGCTGCGGCACTCGGCCAGCCTCCGCACTATGGCTGACAGGCAACACACAAACACATGTAGGCCTATGATGCACACTGACCTCAAAAACAGCTCTGATCAGTGCTCGATTTCTAAAAAAAGAGGTAAGGGAACTGTAAAAGAACTGGCTCACCACGGGCCCTCCCCCGGAAGAATTTTAATATTACTCTTAAGTTGCAGCGTTTTTAACGTACCTGAGAATATTTTTGCAGCTTTTTTATGACACTCAAAATACAGTTTTAAAGATTTCATAAAAATCATTAAGCCTTTCGGGAGCAGGCATGTTTCATACTGACTAACTTAACAATGTATAAAATCTAGATAAGGCCTAATTTTTCTGCAAGTTTAAAAATATCCGGGTTAAGAAGAACATCATATTGTATTAAAAAATTTTTATTGAACATCCAATAATATTTGAAAGAAAATTAAGTAAACTGAGAAAAGTTTACTAGTAAACTAAGAAAAGGCGAGTCGGTTCTGGGATGGTTTACTGATCTCAGAAAAGCATTCGATTGTATCGATGCAGGGCTCAAAAAATCAAAATTGTTTTTTGTACCAAAAAATTGTCTGAACTTAGTATTAGTGGTGCTGCGCTGAGGTGGATTTAATCCTACCTTAGTGACAGACTACAGATTACTGAGATTCAACATGTTTCAAAATTAAAAATTAAATCAGTCCAATCTTCTCCTGAATCGATCTCATGTGGGGTTCCGCAGGGATCAATTATGGGACCGGGCTCCTTTTCTTGATTTATATCAACGACATTTCCATAAAAGTATTAGAGGTCAACCTTTTTGTTTTAGCTGATGATACAACAATCGTCACCAGAAACAGAACATTAACAACCTGGAAATCAACTCCAATCTCAAAATCAACAAAGCAGCACAATTTTTGTGTGAAAACAAATTGAAATTGAATACAGAAAAAACACAATATGTTTGCATCCCAACATATCAAAAACAACCAAACATTTCCAACAAAGAAAGCTAAATCGAATGCGCAGGGGCAGTTGATTTTCCGGGGGTGAGGTTGGACTGTGGTATGAACTGGGGTGAGCAGTTTCAAGACAAGATTGAAAGCAAATTGGCAAAAGGAATCTTCATTCTGAAAAGTCTCGCAAAATTCAAAAACTTTGATCTTCATCTTCTCAAATAAGTCTATTTCTGCTTGCTCCAGTTGCACATCTCTTACTCAATTGTTCTGTGGGGGGCTGTAGAATCAATCTCAAATAAATTTTTGTGTGGCAGAAAAAAAGTGCTGAGGAGAATGTTGAGGCTACCTCACAACTCACATTGCAGAGATCATTTTGTTAGATTGGGGTTGCTCGCCATCCCATGCTTATACATCTATGATGTTGCAATCTACATAAAAACACACACAACAGAATACACTAACACTAATAGCTAAAACACCAAATTTAAAAATAAAATTTGCAACTCAACACAACCTGTCATTGTTTTAAAAATTATCTAAATATTTTGATTTGAAAAAAAATTTCAGCTTTTGCCTACTTACTTATCTAAGATGAAGTTAAAGTAACTTAAATAAATTTAAAGCTGAATTAAAACATTTTTTGATTGAACACAGTTTCTATAGCTTGAGTGAGTTTGCTGAGTTCTGTAGCCCAAACCCACGCTTTTTTCCTGCCTCCTGATTCCTCATTATCACTAGAGGTGGCTGTGTTGGCCACTGTCCACATATATGATGACGCCCAACGAAATACCACTGGTCAACTGGGCGGAGAACCAAGTATCCAAGTGAGAAAATACATGACAACTGCTGCGTTGATCTTAAAAAAATACTACCGGTAACTAATGTTATGAAAAAAAACCTAACAGCCTACGGGGTTTTAAATATTTTTTAAATACAAGAAAACCATTTCTGCTTAAGTAAAATTTTTCATTTTGGAAATGACATAAACTTACCTCTTGTCTTTGAACGTATCACTCTTCTGTCAGTCATTTTGAAATAATTTTAAACTGCAGTCTTAATACAAAAACCAACCTTTATCACCTGAAACAATTGGTTTTAATGAGTCTATACAAAAGTGTGGGAGACTTAATAATTCCTTGACGTTGCATCTTGCAATTTTCAAGTGATAAAACTTGTGTGTTTACACCACGTATTATTTGTTAAAACTAATTTAAATTTATTTTACAAGATATTGCACTGTAATTGTTTTCTATCAAATTACTGTCATTTTCAGTTCAATTTTCTGTAATGTAGCGTTAGCAATTTAGACTAATTGTTTTTTACTAATAAAAACATGTTTTTTCCAATCATAACTATATTACATTTCTATACAATCCCTATGATTTTATTTCCTTCCTATTACTTTAATATGAGCCATAAACAGCCAAAATCACATCTTGAAATTCACACAGGTAACTTCCATCCATTACTCAGACAGTAACTGAGTAACATTAACTCAGTTACTTTTTGTTGTATTATTACTAAATTTCATTAATTATTTTCAACAAGAGTACTGAAAATAAATAAAATAAGAAATAACTCTTGAAGAATTTTATTATCATGGTGTAAAATTTGTTTGCCATAATAATTCACAGAAAATTAAATGAATAGGTAAGGAGTCACGAATTAGCCATGCGTGTGAGTAACCTGAATTGGTGAATTGGTGTGAGTAACCTCCGTTACTGTCTTCTAAAGGTGATATTTTGGATAATACTTGATGAAATGTTTTGTATTACTCTTGAACCTTTATACAAACAAAACTTAAACTTGTGACATATTTGGTTTTAGAATACAGTACACTCTCGTTCATCAGAACTAATGTGGCGGACGGCCGGTTCGGATGTCAAAAAATTCCGATGAAGCGGAGTCCGTCGTGAGTCATCATTTCCGCCCGTACGGTGAACTATCGTGATTGCATTCACTCTTGTTTTTAAGATAACACAAGAGGTTTTATGAAAATAAGGCACTCAAACTTTGAACATGGTAACAATGAACAGATAGGAATAAAAACAACGCAGGAAATAAAGATCCAAAATCTTTATTCTCATATTCCATATTCATATTCCACTCATCAACTCAGCAGTCAACTGACGTCCACGTAACACAGGTGCAGTCACTGCAGTCGCGAAGCGAGACAGACTGAATGACAGTTTGTGAAGCGGTCGAACCGGATGTTCACTTCCTACCCCTTCCTCTTTCTATTTTTGTGCGAATACTCCACGGCCTCGTAAATCACATCGATGGATACAGATTATAGGAAACGCCTGATGACGTTTGATGCAAAACGTGATACTTCACTGTTGTGCAGATAGAACGAATGAAAATTGAAGGCGCTAAAACGGAAAAATTATTTATTTCATAAGAAAAAAAATTAATAATATCCAGATTTTCAGTTCCGATGAAGCGGAGTTCCGATGTCGCCGAGTCCGATGAACGAGAGTGTACTGTATTTAAGTTGTTTCACTTATTTCTTCTACTACAATATAGTTGTACGCTTGTAAACTCTGTTACTTTAGAATGGCTGAAAAGCAAAATGTATTCACGAAATAATCGATTAAGTGATGTAGAATACACTACACATCTCAGCATAGCTTATTTTTGTTTATTTTTATTTTTTTGATAAATTTCTTAAATGAGTGCACAAAAAGTCAGGTCGCTAATGTTTTTCTACTGTCTGTAATATTCTCAAATAGGCCTAACAACAGAAAATCCAAAATAAATTTGCAAACATTAACTTTGCTCCAAAAATAATGTAAGAAAAAACGTTAGTACATTGTCATTTAATACAAAAAAGTCTTCAGAAAGTTAACATTGACAATAAATAGTAGGCTAATTTACCTTTTTCGTCTTCAATCCTTTAGAATTCTCAAACGATTAGGCTACTATAGTTTTGAGGTTTACTACCTCATTTTCGAATCGTCAATTATAAAAATATCATTTCATAATTAATCCAGGAGGCATTAACATGAATAAAATAACATTGACAAATTATTTTATATAAGCTGATATAGGCTAAGCAAATTATATGAAGCTGAGCAAAAAAGTTAGAGAATAACTTTAAAAAAGTAACATCTTATATAATAAAAGAGTGCATTTAAGGGTCTAGAGAGAGAACTACTGAACGGATCGAGGCCGTTTTGGTGTCAATGGATTTCTTATGACCCCTAGATAATAGGAAAAATATGGTATCCCTCGGAAAATACCTTATAAAGCCGCAAAGTGAAAATTATACCTTATTTAGACCAATCTAAGACGTGATTTTGTCGATTTGTTTACTGCTCCAGGTGATCCATATCTTACCTTGAAATTAGACACCACTGCTGCTTTACAAAGTGTTTTTGTATACAAACCAGACAACTTTTCAATTCTATTATAATTGACAGATACAAATAAAAACAAGGGCAAGTAATGTTGCAGTGGTTTTTAAAGCAGTAAAATAAATATTTAACATCTGATGCTTTAATAAAATTTGGGTTGCTATACTATAAAAAGAGTTTAATTAACATAGATGATTTAATTTATGTATTTAAACTTACGAGTTAATTATTAATATTTGTTTACACATATGTTTGATATACTATCAACTAATGAGTTTTATGTTTTGAAATATATAAATATAATCTTTAGATCGTAAAATTCTTCCCACCATATTTTAATCCATTGATTTTTGTTATATCTAAGTCATATAACATCCTTATATTCTTATTTTTTATCCTTTGAAGGTCGTGTAGGCTTTTGATTCTACATGTTTGGTTTATTAACATTTATTAAACATGGTAAACAGTTGGTTTATTGTTCCCACTGATATAATGGAATACTAAAATGTGAAAATGTGGAACTATGAACTGGAAGAAATAAGTCTTGAAATGTACAAGAAGAAAGGTACCAAGAATAAGAAAAGGAGATGGAAATATAGTGGAAACAAGAGACAGAGAATAAACATTTTGAGTAGTGTTTTAGTGAAGGAAAAAACTACTATACGAATGTCTTAGAGGACAATGCAGTAACACTTAGTACACACAGGAATGTACTTCTATAACATTGCGTGAAAAATTCAAGTTAGAACTTGAAAGCAAGGTTCAATTAGATGCATAAACACTGTGGAAGAGCCCACGGAATGGTGATTAGTGATCGTGGTGATACCAAAACATAATTGGGACGTTAGACTCTGCGTGGATCCAACAAAATTAAACAAGAACGTAAGGAGGTAAAAATGCCAGAGGTTGAAGACACACTTATTTAGATTGGTAACGGTTTCCATTTATTCCATTACAGTTGTATGGCCAATAAATTAACGTATGAGTATAATTTAGAATCATTTAATTTTGCCAGAATTCCATTCTGCTTATGCTACCTTTCAAACGGTATGCGCGGGTTTCTTTTACTTTGCTCACAAGCTGAGAATAAAGGAGAAAAAGAAACATGTTGGCCTATTAATATATAGATAACTGTTCACATTGCTAAATAAATAAAAACATTTTAGTTTTAATACTATGTTGTCTGTGTATTAATAAATTCTGCGACCATTTTAAAATGTAAACATCAAATTCATGAATAATCATCATGAAAATTACACGTCATTTTTGACGGGCTATTTGCTAGTTTATTATAAAAAAGGCTAGTGCCCCTTTAAAAAGGCCATTAAATATTTAAACTAATTGTACCAGAAACATATAGGCCTAATACAAAAGTTAGGTTGACAAAATATATTTTTTAAATTTACTTTATATATTTATTTTGTAAATTAACAGCAACCTGATGCGGGGTTAGCGATCTGATGGTCAACACAATGAAACGCCCTCTATTTAGGCTATTTACTTAAATGAATTACGGTATCCTAAATATAAAAGAGTAGTAACTCTAAATTAAATAATTGTTCAATAAAAGTAGTTATTTAACAAATATGTCCTGTTTTTGGCTTATTAACATATTTGATAAATGAAAAATGTTACCAGTAGCGATCTGATATCATACGCTTTGATGAAACATCGCTTTAATTACCTAACGTTTAAGCCTAGCAGTGCAGGGAGGGGTCCTAACATTTGTTAATCAACAGTTCATTAGTGCCGGGATGGAAGCACTCGACCACATGATGTGAAGGTAGGCTATATACCCTATTAATTTGAGATTTTAATCTTTAAAATTACCTAAAAAAACTGGGGGATATAAATTCTCTCTAAATTTGTTAATGACCCATTTTTTTAATTCCATAAAAGTCAAAGTTTTTTTAATTCCATAAAAGTCAAGGTTTTTTTGCACAAATATAAGATAGGCCTACTATACTCATTTATTCCGTCCCTTTAGGTCTATTGGTATTATTTTTGGTTCGTCTATTTACTTGTACACAGGAATGGATTTCCTAAACAAGAGAAACTCCTAAGAACAAAAAACGACTGACGACCACGGCTATCATAAGCTTCCAATGGGATATCTACAAGTGTGGCAAGTAAGTAGGTAAGTTAAGTAAGTTAGATGTAAAATAGGTTAGCTAAGCTTAGGGTCTGATGCCAAAAAGATGTTTTAAACTTGCAAATAATTTTTAACTTTTCACACGCTATTACAACATAGGCAGACTAAGCCTAGAGCTGGCAAACAATTTTAGCTTAAATGAATTTCCTAATTTGAAGAGTCGGGTTATTCTATTAAATGCACATAGAATAACTACTTATATTAAGTTCAAATATTAATATCAAGTTACTCACTTCAATGTAATTAGGCCTAGTGTTGCCTTTGATTAAAAGAAATAAACCATTCCAATGATTTAGGCAAGGAAATTGGTTTTATAGCATAGCCTTATTTGCTTATTAGTGAACAAAGTTGCAACAGGAAAATTATTTAATTTGAAGGAGTTTAAGGTGATTAGTGAATATATGTAGCCTAGGCTACCTGATACTTAGGACCATCCTAAGACAAAATGTCCAAAACTCTGATTAGAGGGACTAGGTAGGCCTAAATAAGTGTCCCTTATTTCTATGAAAATAAAAACAAAATTACCATGCATGGCTTTGTAATATTTAATACATAATAACGTTAAATAATTATCAATAATAATTGTCAATTAAATAACAAATTTTCCGTAAGTAGGCCTAGGTTTATCCATAATTTAGCTATCCTAGCTGCAAGCTGGAAAGTTACCAATGACAATAACACAGGAAAGGTATCTGTTCCAAATGAACTGTATCAGCACTTAACTAATCATCTTTAGATGACTAATGAGATATAAGTTTACTTAATTAATACGGACCTCATGAAATTCAAGATAAAATAATAAATTACCTTGTACTAATTTTCTTTATTCTGATCCCAAATAACCTTCTACAAACATCCGCCATAATATTATTCCATTTATTTCATTGCCATTGCACTGCCATTAAACCAAAACCAACCAGCAGGTAAGCCAACGGGGCCAATACAATACAAAATACAACTCGACTGGTAGCTTTGATCATTAATCATTGATTATTAATCATGAGCACTGTAATCAATGCTTCAAATAAACTGCGATTATTCACTTACTTATATTATCCCTCTTCGTCCCGTAGACAAACTCAACAAACTAAACTCCCAGAAGATATCCTCAACTTTCCCAATGGAGTATTTAAAAGGAAATTATTCAAGTGGCTAGTCAGTAATTCTTTCTATGCCATAAAGGAATTCCTGGATCTCCCAAACTCCGAGATAAAAATCTAATTACCTCATAATCGTACCGTTCCTGAATGCTAATAATATATGTTATACTAAGTTTTTCATTCCTTTCTGTTTTTATTTTAGCACTAGTAAAGAATATATATATATATATATATATATATATATATATATATATATATATATATAACTAGGGTCTTGTAAGGACAAAGGCCCCTAAAAATCAAACTGATGATAATATCTCCAAAAGTAAGTTTCAATTTATTACTTTCTTGCACAATTACTGTTTTTCTTCTCAAGCAGTACTTTGATTTTAAAAGATGGCTGTAGGCCAGGGCCAGGTGAGCTACATCCCATAAGAATGTAGAGGGATAGGATCTCTCGTAGAGGGGATAGGATAGTTGAAGTAGAGGGAAAGCATCTCTCGACACTTTTATAACCAATTTAGACTCTTGGAACTATAATGCTATAGTTAGTCAGGATCACATCGCTGATCATCAGCATGTATTTCTTAGTGTACTTTCAGAACCTAACCTGGACGCTGTCGGAAATAATGGGAAGTCTTCAAAGACTATCTCTTATAGAGTGTTTAATGACAGTTCTCATGACCTTTTCATGGGGTTTCTCGCAAGCCACGCTAGACAATGGCTTGATGGTATAATGACATTAAGAGCCTCCGATGCTTTTTCATTCTTTTTTAACAAATTTAAAGAAGCTTTTGATACTTTCTTCCCTTTAAAGCTCAAGACAGTCTATCCAAGTAGACCTTCATTGAGGTTACCAAGCAGTGCCATGAAGGTGAAGAACTGGTATACACCTGAACTATCTAGGCTTAGAAATAATATCATATCTGTGCATGACCTAGCCTTAGTAAATCCTGATCTGTTGCCATTACTTCGTAAATTAAGAAGGGACTATCGTTTTAAGCTTAAAGAGGCTAAGAGAAATGCTAATGCAATGTATATTACCAATGCAGCTAACCCTTGCAAAGCTGCATGGAATCTTATCAGTTCCAGTAAATACTTACTTACTTACTTGAAATACTTGAAGTCTTCATCTTTGACCGGTCAAAGCCGGATAGATTGCGTCAGTTATAATATACAACACTTATTTGCAAAAACATATGTTTAAAAACTTAAAGCATATATTCAAAAACTTAAACTTAATGAACCCTTGGCGGACGTGGTTATTCAATCAATAATGGTTCCTCACTCAATTCGCTCAGGCTGTAAAGAGGCCTACTCAAGAGACAACCCCGGATGGCTACTTTGAAAGCAGATGCTTCCATGTCACGCACATGCACTGGAAGGGTGTTAAAAATTCTTATTGCAGAACGTGGGTAGCTTTCAAGTGTGCGGCTGAGCCTGCATCTAGGCATGTCCAGGTCTCGTGCTTTGCGGGTCTCATACGCATGTTGGTCTTCTCTTCTGCCAAAGTTAGCGAGATTCTCCTTGAGCAAAATCAGAACATTGAGAATGTATTGACTGAATACAGTCAAAATGCCGAGTTCTACGAAGATGGGACGGCAATGTTCTCGAGGCCCAGTTGAAGTAATTATCCTCAATGCCTTCTTCTGCAGTAGAAGCACCTCGTGGGCAGCAGGTGAATGTCCCCAAAGAACCAGTCCGTACATCACATGACTATGAAACAGCGCATGGTAGACCGTGACAAGATATGGGCGAGTTAGTAATGGCCTAAGCTTCCTAAGAAGGTAAAGCACTCGTGAGAGTTTTACGCACACCTTGTCAATATGGTCGTTCCAGTTTAGCTTAGTGTCAACCCAGAACCCGAGTAACTTGACAGCTCCGCTTTCCACACCTGGCTTTAAGGAACATACTAGGGATTGTGTTTTTTCTTCATTTAGCTTGAGCTGGTTTGCGGTGAACCAATTCTTTGCCTGGTGTAGCAGATCGTCAGCCTCAGCCTGTAACTCCTCTAAATCCCTTCCTGCTGAGAAAAGTGTGGTATCGTCCGCAAACAGCAAGGTATGGTTATCTAACGACAGGTCATTGATCATTACGGTAAACAGCAGTGGGCCAAGTACCGAGCCTTGAGGGACTCCGTGCGGGATGTCACCTACACTAGAGGAAGCGCCCTTAATGGAGACTAACTGTTTCCGCTCCCTAAGGTAATCATCCAAGGAGCTCAGTACAGCACCCCCAACTCCATATCTTCGAAGCTTTGCCAGTAGGATGTCATGAGACACAACATCAAATGCCTTACTTAAATCACAAAGGCTAAGGTGGACGGATTCATTTTTTTCGAAGGCCTGGGAGATTGTGTCTACCAGATTCAAAAGCGCTGAGGTAGGCGAGTAGGCCTAGTCGCCCTGCGACTGACACTAGTTTTGCTTCAGCAGATGATTTTGGCCAGTTTTTTGTGAGTTCTGTGGATACCATTTTGAATAATGTTCCAAATAGTAACTTAAGCCTTAATGAAGTAGTAGATAAAGTACCTCTTGCTGAAACTACCTTTGAATGGAATCATGTAAGACTGAATGATATCATTGACTCAGTAGTTAGTTTTAAGCCTTCTGAAAGCAAGGATGTCTATGGCATGTCTACCAACCTCTTAAAGAGAGTAATTCATATAATTGGTCCTATCCTGGTATACATAATTAATGCTTGTTTTTTGGAGGGTGTTTTCCCTCACGAACTTAAATTGGCCAGAACTGTTCCTGTTTATAAAAAGGGTCCAGTAAATGAATTAGCCAGCTATAGACCTATATCTATAATTCCTGTCATAGCCAAAGTATTTGAATCTGTTATGTTTTGTCAACTTTATGGTTATCTGGAGCGGTGGCACCTTCTAGTCCCTGCCCAATTTGGTTTCCGCAGGTCTAAGACCACAGTACTTGCTGTGGAAGAACTGGTCAGTCATATAATGGGTGCTTTTGAAAGTAAGCAATCTACGTCTGCTACATTGTGTGACTTATCTCGAGCATTCGATTGTGTTCAGCACACAATACTGCTTGAGAAGCTTAAGAGGTATGGTCTAGAGGGTGGCACACTCCAAATGGTTAGGTCCTACCTTGTAAATCGCCTTCAGGTGGTAAGCTGGAATGGGTCAACCTCAAATGCTGTACATGTAAAACATGGTGTCCCACAGGGATCCGTCTTGGGACCCCTTCTGTTCTTGACCTCTATTAATGATCTTTATTATGATGTTAATGGTGGCGTCCTGCTATTTGCAGACGACACAACTTTGTTCTCTAGCCATGCCAATATCAATGAGGCCACAGCTGCAACCAGAGAGCTATTCATTGGAGCCTCTAACTGGTTTTTGAACAATAAATTATCTCTGAACAACACCAAAACTCAGGAAATTATCTTTAGTCTGTGTAACAACACTGATGTTTGTAACCCTGTCAAGTTATTAGGTTTCACTATGGATTCCAAATTGTCTTGGGAAGCTCATATTGAACAATTGTGTATAAAGTTGAGCAGGGTAGTTTACCTGTTAAGGAGGCTTACTGGTGATCTGCCAGCCAGCTTTGTAAGGCAAGCGTATTTTGCATTTTTTCAGTGCCACGTGGCCTATGGCACAATTCTCTGGGGTCATTCCTCACACACTCAAAAGTTACTTTTAGTTCAAAAGAAGGCGATCCGAGCCATCTCTGGTGCAGGCTGGCTTGATCACTGTAAGCCTCTCTTCGTTGAACATGGTGTTCTCACCGTATATAACTTGTATATTTTACAATGTATCACTGCCGTAAAGCGAAACCTCACATCATTCATATCTGTCGACAATGTACACTCTCATGAAACTAGGTCCAGCGGAATGTTATTTGTTCCTAGAGTTAGATTAGAGAAGTCTAAATTAAGTTTTCCTGTTGCAGGTATTCATTTTTTCAACAAACTGCCAGTGGTAATAAGGAACCTGCCCCTCCCTAAATTCATCCGCTCCATGAAGAAATGGCTCTCCCTTAACCCTTTCTACAATATTAACGAATTTAATACCGCCAACTTAAAATCCATAGCCTACTAATCCGTATACTAACCAGCTCTAACCGTCTCTGCTTTAACCAGGTAACAACTTTTTTTTTTTTTTTACTCTCTCTTTCTTTTCTTTTTTCTGTTTTACCCTACTGGCAGTAAGTATCATTATTTTAGTTGTTGTTGAAATGAAATGTACATTTATGTATTTCTACCATTAAGTATATGACAATGCCTATTGTACATTATTGTATTTAATGGCAATAAAAATCTTTGAATCTTTGAATCTTTAGAGCAATGGTGTCACTTCTGCGACATCCGTGGATGTCGCCACAGAGGTTTTGTCGGTTAAAAAGTGTTAAAAATTCAACATTTTACTCTTTGCTACCTGCAAGTGTTGCCAACACTGCACTAAACAACAATCGTTCTCGTTTGAGTTGGAAATTTTTTGTCTCAACTATTAATAAAATAAGGAATTTCAAATCAAACTAGGGTTGAATTTATGGTTTTAGATTTTCCTTGATTGATAATATGTAATTTGGTCATTACATAATGGTTTGTTATCAACTAATGTTACAAATTTAAAATAGAGTAATATGGTGTCTCTTTTTCAATCAGCTGTGTAATCTATACTTATTTAATACGCTAAGGGTTTTTTTGTCTCGAGAACTCCTCCTACAATTTTCAACCGATTTTCAAGTTTTTGGTGTCGTTGGATAGGGCTTGGTCTGTAGTTGTTTCCGCCAAAAACTGATGAGAATCTGACTGAAAATAAAGGCGCTATCCACCATTGAAATCCCAAAATTTCCCATTTAAATAACATTGAGATTGAATAAAGCATTTTAAACATGTGTTAATAATCAGCTGTAAATACGTGTTGTTTTGGTGATTACAGATACTCACAATATTGGTTGGTTGGATGTCATTGATTTAGAGCTAAAAGTAACATTTGTATTGTATTGAAAGAAATTGCTCGATTTCGAGCAACACTTAGGTATACTAGTGGTAAATAATTATTGTAACGTAACTTGACTTCGGTTTTAGTTTACAGCCCGTTGCACGAGACGTGAGACAGTCCGCGCATGGGGGAGGGGAACAAGAGGGCTGGGAGGGGAATGGAGTAGGAGTGGGAGGGGCAGCCAACTGTGTACTAGCCTGGCTGCGCACATTCACCAAATTGTCCTAGCTTTGATTTCCGTAACGTATAACCATTAAACATGTTAGAAAACCACAAAGTAATAATACAATACAGCTGAACCATAATTAAGAATAACGATAAACAGTTATTGATATTAAGTTGATTCAAATTCAATGTTTCACTGACTATTATTGAATCAATGTTTTTAGAATGTTTTTAGCGAACGGCAACTGACAAGAGCTAACAGCTGACTGACGGTGCTGCACTCTAGCGGCGAGTAGGCGCGCATGCGCAATTGCCTCTTTTGCTCCCGCGCATCTGGTACACTGTCTCACGTCTCATGCAACCACCTGTAGTCGCTTCATATCCGGAACACAAATAAAAAAGCTATTCAGCTGACCTGGGAAGAAGTTATGCTTCTTCCTTTACATACCTTTGTGATTTTATACGCTTGGATTTTCCTATAAAATAGTACCTAATATCGATCAAACTTTTGGATGGTATCAAATCCAATAAAGTAATAATCACTGCATTAAAATATAGTAGAGTATGTGTAATAAAGAGAAAATTCATTGCACCATTATAGTGCCGGACGCAATAAAAACTGATATAGCCTTAAACATGTGCCGTAACATAATGAATTCGTAACTCAAATAAATGAAATAGTTCAATACAATATCACAAATTGGTTATTAGCTCAAATATCTTGTACAATCCTGTATCATAGACTCCCGTGCCCCCATTCATTCACCCATCTGTGCCCCCCATGCGTACCTCGTGCTACCAAGGTACTCTCCCATGCCCTTAAGCTTTTATCCCCCCACTCACCGGTGATCCTCGTTTCCCCCGTGCTCCCGTGCCCCCATCCCGCCTTTTCTTCCAGTGCTCCACGTGCCCCTTCCGTCTTCCATGCCTCCCCCGTTTCCCTCGGGGCCCGCGTGCCTACCATGTTCCCGCACCCGCGTTATGCCCCTTGGTTTTCCATGCTCCCGTGCCCCCAGCCCGCCTTTGTTCCCCATGACCCTTTGTCTCCCATGCTTTTCCCGTACCCATCATGCCACCAAAGACCCTTGTACTCTCCCATACCCTAGCACCCCCCATGTCTCCCTTGCCCCCATGCTTTCTTGCCCCTATGATTGTCGCTGCTCCCCGTTCTCCCTTTGTCCCTTTATCCCCCATACCCCCCTTGCCACCCATTTCCCCCATGCTCTCATGCTTTCATTTCCAACGTCCCTCCCCATGCCTTCCGTTTTCCAAATCTTCCCGTAACCCTATATTTGTCGTTCCTCCCCATACCATCCGGGCCCCTTCTATTCCCCATGCCTCCCCCGTGCCACCCGTTTCCCCCATGCTACCATGCTCCCATTCTCACTGTTCCTCCCCATGCCCTCTTTGTACCCCCTTCCCTCCAATGTGACCCCACGCACCCTCCCCCCCGTGCAACCGCATCCCTCGTGCTATAGTCTATTTTGTCTGTTTCTTTAATGAAGTAGAACTTTGATTGATATATTGGTCGTGTGTCGCACACTGTTATTTATATGAACAGTCCTTCGTCTTTCGTTTATATCCTTCGTCTTAAGGATTAGCTGGAATTTATCATTTCTTTGCTACCTAAGTAAAGAAAGAGGCATAGAATGAATAAAACAAAATATTCCTAACACAGAGCTTACCCAATAATAGTAGTTTACATATGGTTTTGGTTTAGTCGAAAATAAACAAACACTTCATAAAAGGGATCAACTGTAACCATTAAATATCCAATATTCAAAGCAGAAAACATACAACCAAACGACAATCACTGAATAGACAATGGTCGGGTTCACGTTCTCTCACCGCAATCCACCGCAACCGGGATTTAGATTGTCACGTGACAAATCCCAATGGCCACGTGATAAATCCCGGTGGATCATGGTGACGTCATTTTGCTGCCGTCTTATGAACCCACCGGGATTTTGATTGTTGACGTTCACGTGCTAACCGCAAAAAATCCACCGCATCCCGGTTGCGGTGGATTGCGGTGAGAGAACGTGAACCTGACCAATAACTTTTATATTAACCATACCACGACTAAGCCACTTTTGACTGTGGTATATTCAGCACTAAAATATATGGGGTACCGAAGAAAAAATCTACAGACACAGTGGATTAGTGGATTTGTAATTTTTTCATGCCTATTAATGTTTTTCAGTTTTTATAACGTTCTCCTTTATAAAAGTAATAATTAAATTGTTATCCCTGACTGACCTTGACTGACTCGTTCATTTCGGCAAGTACCGGTAGTTCAATTTGGTACTCCAGAGCATTCAGCGGCATGCTAGGTTAGTATTGTGTGCTGTCTCCAGTATTACGCCCAAGACTTTTTCAAGATTTGTTATAGTTTTCTTACCTTCCATATTATTCAAATTTTAATAATCTATTACTAATTTTCTATTATCAATTTTATAACTTTGAAAGAAGTGTTTCCCCCCTCTAAGAACTTATTTTAGTTACAGGGTGTCTCTAATTCAGAGCGAACCCACAATGTTAATTTACTGTTAAAATTATGTTTTAGATGTTCTGTTTATAACACTCTGTATGTTGAACCAGAAATAAATGTTGTTAAAAAATGTATCCAGTATTATCAGAATATAACTTCCTTGGGCAAGGCAACTGAATATTTCTTATTATGAATATTCTAATGGTAAAACCCAAAAGCCGTCAAGCGAGTGATGAGCGTTGTTGTGTAAATAGACTCTCAAAGATAACAAACTTAATTTAAGGCAAATCAATAGAAATACATTGGACAATAGAATACAATGAAGAACACACTCCTTCAAACACTTACATAACACTTAAAACAAACACCAGAGCTCACTTCGCGAAGACCCGGAAGAATAAACGGTATCAGTTAACTGACACATACTTTCTCCCAACAATATAAAAAAGGTGTTAAAAGCTCCAAACATTAATGTCTTGATGACTCAGTCGGATAGCTACCAGCTGAGCAACGCTCGTTTGACCGCACGCGCGTCTGTGACTTTTAACAACGTACTGCGTTTACCGCTAAACGAAAAATCGAATTTTCTCCGCAACCACTTGACATAGAGCAATAATTTAAAATACTGGATTATTTAGTTTTTTGAGCTTGATTTAATGGTAATAAGTAAAATTTATTTCGAGACAACAGATATTTAGAAAATTCAAAAAAATTATTTTTTAAACACTTTTTACTCCATAACTTTTGAACGCGCATTTTCTCGGAGATGCGGGCGGTGTCATTTTATTCAACATTTTAAGCTTAATAAACCACAAAATTTTAATCAAAATCGTTAGAGCCGTTTTTGAGAAATTTTGATTTTTGACGATTTTTGAGGGTTTTTGGGGGTAAACTACCCTTAAAAATCAAAAATTTAAAAAAATGAAAAAAACGCCTGGAATTATTGTGGGTTTGGACCTACGTACCAAATTTCACCAAAATCGGACCATTGGGGCATTCTCTAGCTCTGTATACATCCAGACACACACACACACACACACACAGACATCACTCCGAAAACCACTTTTTTGGACTCAGGGGGAACCAAAATGGATAAATCCACCAACAACTCAAATTCGAAAATTTTGACGAAAACAATACTTTCTCCATATACTATGGTATAGGGGGAGAAAGTAAAAAGGACGACTCCCCGATCTACCGATTGTGGCGAGGACACGGATGTAGGATGTAAGAAAGACAATTACATACATACATCCCTCGGCGCTCAGTAGTCCACCGAAGCGGCGTTGAGCTTGTAATTTCTTGCCTGACGGGGTCAGGACAATCTGGCTTATTGTTTATTTATTGTTTTCAGTTAAAATTAATCTCATCAAAAAAAGTTTAAAATAAATGCAAGCAGTTAAGCCCATTTTGGCATTTCCATAATCAAAGACACTCAATACCAATGATTAATATTTTTCTCATATTGGCAAACCTGCACTAGTGACGTAATTGTCCTAGTCCTTCTTCCTTTCATGTTCAATTGTTGACCCGCTCGCTGTTCCGCTAATCTCAACCGCGCACCATTACGTGCATTGGACATTCTAAAACGTAAATTCGGCATTCGTGTCTTCGTAGTGCATATAAAACGAAGTGTGATAGTTCGTGATACGCGATAGACAATTCGCAGACGTATGAAGCGTCGCCGGTGGCCGTTGGCGTCAAGAAAGAAGACTTCTGCAGCATGCGGGGGTCCCCTGGCAGTCCAGCTTCTGCCCATTCTCAAAGAAATTGAAGAAAAGGACGGTCGTGAGTTCAATTTCATTCATTATTTATTAGATTAGACATTTCAAATAATTTTATTTACAATTTCAGATTTGCTACAAAAACTTGCAATTGAAGTTTTTGTACAACAGACAATTTTCGTATTTTCATTTTCTCAGTTAATTGCTTTAAATTACCGCACATAATTGGTCCTTCGAGCGGGATTAGTAAATGAAACTATGTACATTAAATTTAGTTGAGTAATAAAATCACAGTAAAAGTTTTGTATTCGCAAACAATATCCAGTTTCCGTTATCTTTTCAATATTGGAAAGGAATTTGTGCAAGATAACGTGTGTGGCGGCAATTCTTGGGTTTTCCAACCAGTGCGACCAACCCCTAGGCATAAACGAAAAATTCCCAGTTTCTCCCGGCATTTCCCATACATTTCCCCGCATTCTGTTATTGTTTGTTTTTGAACCCTTTGACTTTAAGGTTATATTTGACAGTTTCATTCAAAATATGAAATTTTCTTAAAACTGCTTGAATTTTTACTATTGAGTAACAGATAATAATTCTTATTAGTGATAGACTGTGCTGTGTGAATATTGCTTTCAAAATAATAAAACTTGGGAAAACTCTGATTAAATCAATTTTTGAAGAAAACTTAAAACAATGGCGAAACAAGAGGAATGCTAGGCAAGTTGTCTAGACTTATTCCACTTTCACATCAGGATTATTGTGAAGAATCATAGGCTAATCTAGTTGCGGGAATTTTATTCATTGAAATAAAGTTGTGAGTAAAGCAATTTTTATAATAGGCCTATCTCTTGGAAGATAATTTTGTTCTATTTAATTTTTTTGTACTTTTTACAAAAAAGGAAGAGGATTCCTTTTGGAAATTTTATTACCTAAAGGAATCCTCTTCCTTTTTTTTTGTAAAAAGTACAACAATCATAACCTAAATTACAATCATAAACAATCATAAGCAATAAGCAATAAGCAATATTTATTGTCGTCAAGCATTACAAACATGCACTGGACATCGTCATAATCCTTAATTCTAATTTATCTACAGTTTGCATACCATGCAAACATGCAAACCATGCATAAAACAACACATAGGAAACAACAAACATAAACAATTATAAACAACAATCATAAACATAAACAATCAGAAATTTTACTAAGAATCATAACCTAAACTAGGCTAATCTTAATTTATATGAAGAACCAACCTATGCCCAGGAAAGTTTAATATTATAGTAAGTTACCAGGGTGACCGAGCTTAAGCTCGGTAAAAATTATTACTTTCGTTCTCACCCAAAGCTTGTTCGCTCCGCTCACTCGCCCAGTCGACGGGTTCTGCACTTTGGTATTAATTGTCTTAAACTGCAGGTTTAAGATGTAACAAATTGGTTTATTTATACAGTTATCAGCTGATTTTTGTTCAATTAATAAAATCTCCATAAGGATAACATGGAAACTTTGAAGGGCTCTAGCGCGAAAACCAGATTTTTCCCAGACATGGGACCAACTCCAATCGCTTTCTGGTGGCCAAAACCCCCATATTCAATAAAAAAATCAAAAATCCTTGGAGCGAAAAAACTTTGCCCGGACAAACGGAGCTTGTTTTAGAGTATAAGATGTGAGAGTACAAGTACAATAACTTACGTAGGTTCTTATGTTACTTTGTAAAATTTGCTGAAGTTGTCATTAACTTATGATTATTATTTCTTACTGTAGTGTTTTGATTTTGTTAATATAAATTACATTCTATGGTAGGTTATAATTGTTGTTGTTTAATCCAAATATGGGAATGAAAATTTAAATAAAATAACTTAGGGGTAAATAACTTAGTTACAGTAATTGCCTTTGTTATTTAGGTCTAGATTGAATTGATAGTTGATACCAGGGCCGTATTTCTAAATAAGTTAGGCTGAAAAGGCTGGAGCCTATAGCGGCAAAATTTAAGGGGCGGCACTTTGTCTATTTACTATTTGGAAATAAATAGTTTTAGGCCTGCTACTTTAATAGCAGGCAGGAACTTCTTTAGGCACATCTTTCTGGTTTAAAGTGAATTAATTTAAGGAAATGGATATATGTTTATCCTTTTTATATGAATTTACTCCTAATAATCTTGTAACACCTTTTTCATTAATCGTTGTAATGACACTGACACTCAAGTTAGTTTCCAGAAAAAGGGATCTACACACTAGCGCTCCCAGTGACTAGTTTCGCAACTAGTCCTTTTTGATTACGAATAAATAGACCACAAAATAATGACCACAAACGTATGGTTTTGTTTTTATAATGACCTTCCCCATGAAAAATATGATTTTTTATGAAGGGACAACAATTTTACCGCACTACTTGGCAGGCGGAGCTGTTCTGCCAAAAAATCAAACTACCTCCAACTTTAGAATCCAGATTAAAGTGGCGTTTAAGTACCGTATTCAACTAATGAATATAGGCCTACAGTTCATAAAAACAGTGGATACTTTTGATACTTTGATATTGAAAAGTTAAATTAATGTGGTGTGTATTTAGATGTACGCCCCAACATAAGTGACAATAAAAACTATGTATGAGTCTGTCGCTTTTTATGGGGGGGGGGGGGGGGATGGCGGCAGAAAATGGATAGCCTACAGGCGGCATATTTCTAAATCCGGCCCTGGTTGATACAATAGATATATCGATTGGATCGATTGATATTTTCATTTGATAGTGTAGCCCAGTTAAGAAACTGCACCCAAATATGATTTAAATAATAATTACAGTATTGTGTAAAAATCTTGACAGCAAGTGTTAACACCTTTATCATTGCAGCAATAGGCCTACTCCCTCATATTGTTTTATTTATTGAGGCCTAATATTTTTCATTCAGCATTGACCTGCATATTGACCTACAATGAATATGAACTATGCCTATACTTATTGCTCGAACCACGTTTATAGCCTATTGTGACGGATCCACCAGATGTGTGTTTTTTTTTTTTTTTTTTTTTTTTTTTACTTGAATATTTCTCAATGGAGAGATACTTGCAGCCTTTTCACTTTGTGCATTGCTCACTCGGTTGCTAGTGTACCGTTGTAGCCTACCCTTAAACTTCATCCTGTCATACTGGAAGTTATGCGAATAGTTTTGGGGAATAATATTAATTCTCACTGCACATATTACTTCTCCCACTTTGGAATAACAAGTAAATAAAATCAAAATTAGACCAATGCTCTTCTCCACATTTGTTAAGCAAGCAACTCTCATAAAATTATGACTGACATCCCTTGCCACACAAATCGCTGAATATGAGGCTAGCACAGATGCGCTGTCTGAAGCAGACTTGGCTAAAATAAAAATACTAAATCAGACGGTTGTTAAGAAAAATTGTGACTTTCACTCTTCTTAACAGATTGTTTGGTGCGGAAACATGTGACAGGACATTGATGAGTCGGAAGTAAGTAACTTACAGGATGAGATATCTGACTTATACATAAATATTCACAGCAAATGTTTAGTTCTTGCCCCAACTCCGGACCCCAGACTTGATCAGTCTCACTCTAGCACTCAGTCCAACACTCCTGAGATTCCTAACCCTGGAGTACGGCTTCCTGTTTTGAATCTTGGTGTATTCTCTGGTCAGCCAGATAAATGGATAGCCTTCAATAGCTTATTTGAGAGTACTGTTCAAAAAAACTCTAAATTATCGGATGTTGAGAAATTTACTTATCTGCTCTCAATTGTCTCATTGGAGAACCGCTGAATTTAATTAAATCCCAAACTTACCCATCACTGCAGCTAATTATCAAACTGGATACCAGCAGTTAGTCAAGCGTTATAGCAACTCCAGGCTACTGATCACACTACATATAAATAATATAATTGACATGCCCACGATGCACAACAGTTCAGTGAAACATCTGAGGTCCTTTATTTCTATCTTTCAGGAAAATATTAGTGCTCTCCGCACCTTGAAACATGACCTTACTGATAAGGAAGGGATATTTATGACCATATACCTTCTAAGAAAGTTTGATAACGGAATTTCGATCAAAGTTTGAGCATGATCGGGCCGATTCTCAAAAGGTGCCGACCATCCAGGAGCTTCTAGATTTTATTGAAAAGGAATGCACTCAACTTGTAGGCGCAAAATTGTCATTTGTTTATCATAAAAGTTTTTCAAATCCATCAACGCAAAAGGGATTTTCGTTCAATGTGACATCAAATATATAAAGGTCGCGCGGCGTCAAAAGTTCCGCGAAATTCCGTTTTTTGTTTGTTTTACTATGCAGTAGGGTGAGGCAGCGCGATGTTGGTCAGTGTATTCTCCCTCCACCTTCCCCTACCCCCGCCGGCAAAATATCGATCAGTCCGCCCTAAGCATTTGATCTGTACGTCCGTTTGTTTGTGGAGTGCGGTCGTTTTGACACCATGCAACCAAATGTGTGGGCAAATTTTGTATATTAAGAAATAACTAAATTTCATTTTCTAAGTAATAAAATATTGCTATGTAAATGTTACATTATGTCTAATTATTATTATGTTCTAATAATAATTTTCGGTCACTATGATTCCATGTGACCAAATGTGTCGTGCAAAATTTGTATACTGTATTAATAAATAACTAAATTTCATTTTTTTAAGTAACTTAATAAAATATTAACTACTAGGGTGTCCGTGTAGCGCTATGCGCTGCATTTATTAGAGTAGGTACCGGGTAATCAAACCTTGCTCCAGCATGGTAATAAACCGAGTTACTTTGGAAATAAAAATTAAATTATAGTGAAAATCAGATAACACCATATTGGTATTTCATCAATCGATCTTCATCTCTAGCCTACTTAATTCTCCAACTTCCCATTGTGATTGTGTTGAGATTACGTGGTTGTTCTTATGCCGGTATCTCTTTAGGCCTCTTTCTAAACACTCTTATAAAATTTTGAATAAATTCACAGATTCTAGATCTAGATAGTTCAGCACACATAAAACATAAATGACAACAGAATAAAAAACAACATTTCATTACAGCTCATCCCCGTTGAGTTATGCAGCACTCACTAACGGCTGTTTTTGTAGTACCGTTTGAGGTAGTCTTCGACATAGTGAATGAGCCCACATCACTATTTATAAAGAACTAAATCATCTTTAACTTAATTTTCCATGGTATTAAAAAACTTTTGATAAATAAATCACAAAAATTAAGACAATATACATCCTTGTGGGTGTGGTCCATTTTGTTTTTATGAGGCGATATTTATATTTTGGTTAAAAATTTTCTTTACACAAACCATTTTTGTAATGAGATTGTTATATATAATGGAGGTAAAAATTTTTAAATCTTGTCTCTTATTAAACTGGTGTTTAATGTGTAGCATTCTGCATTAAATTTTGTTTTATAGTATCATAACAAACAGTTTATTACACTGATAACCTATCCCTTTTCCTATAGTTCATAACAGTTTGAAAACCCATGCACACAAATTTAGTGTTTTATTTTAATATTTGTTGAGTTTTGTTATTGTTTCAATACCAAACGGACAACCTAAATAAAACCCATGTCAAAAATCTCAATTTACAAACTTGCTTTCGTTCAGAGAAATTAATTCGTCTAGGGTTAAGTTACTTCTAACCTATTTTTGTGCCCAAATACACGTAAATAAAAAGTTCAAATAAAATCTACCCGCTACATTTTCAGAAAAAAGTTCAAATATCACAAAAGAAACTCCTCATATATATTAAAGTATGAAATTTATTGTGTTGATATTACAGTACAATTTGTATACAATTATAGTTCATTTTATTCCATCTAGCTATTAACATGTGTTTTCTGTTTTACTATCAACAGCTGTTTTATTTTCCAATTCAATATAAATTGTTTCCCACGTTAATCTTATTTAGGTTGAAATAATAAAACGTCTTCCAACACTACTCGATATATTTACACTTATACTGTAATATTTTACAAGACGGTAAATATATATCAAAGATCTTATAATGGCGATCGATTTCGACCAGTCACACCGGTCATCATCAGGCCCAATCGGAGACTCCGATTGGGCCTGATGATGACCGGTGTGACTGGTCGAAATCGATCGCCATTATAAGATCTTTGATATATATTTACCGTCTTGTAAAATATTACAGTATAAGTGTAAATATATCGAGTAGTGTTGGAAGACGTTTTATTATTTCAACCTAAATATCAGTACCAGCACGTATAATGCTAATCAAGAAGTTATTTAGTTAATCTTATGGACAAAAATGAACTTTGAATGCTTCCCATGGGCTTCAGAATTAAAATATAAAAAATCTAAAACCCTATTGCAAAACTACGAACTGAGACCATTCTTTTGACACCTCAAACTTTAAAATTGGTCCAGAAATAAGGGAGGATTAGTGTTAACAAAAAAGGGCATCACGTGTTATATGTACCGTAGATAGATATAAATGTTACATTATGTCTAAGTAAATAAAAATTAATTACAAAAATATTTGTTTACTCTTTTACTGCAATATATCCCAAAATACAATTTGCAGTAATTTTGACGCCATGCAACCAAATGTGTTGTGCAAATTATGCGACTTTTGTAGGGTTAAGGGGAGAAGTGTTGTGAGTTAGTACATAAAGCATTTTTTTATTTTAATAATCACAAACCAAGCATAAATAAAATATTTTTAGCACAAAATTGTTTTTATTATTTTATTAGCAAGTAAAGACCATTCATATAGAAAGAGATTCTGTAGGCGCTAACTTGTTAACAAATTAATAGGTAGCGAGTAGTTAAAATTAAAGTAGTTAAAAACCCATGAAGCAGCACTGCCTTTAAATCAACAATAGATAACAATAGCTTCCGCACTGTTTGCAATTCCATTTATTAGCAATAACAATTAGAATGTTTGAGAACCTAAAAACTAGTTAATGATGTCATAACATAGGTTTCATTATCGTTTTAGTAGAAGAAAGCGGCATGAGAGAGGAGGATGACCACCTTCAGTACGATCAGTAGATTTTCAGGCTTAGAATTTGTTATTAGTGAAATAAAAGTATTTTTGAGACTTAGAAGTTTTAGTGATATGGGCAAGGGATTTCATAAGTGAACAGTGTACTTTGTGTTAAATGTTTAATCCCAAAAAACAGTCTTTGTACTAACATTCTTCTAGAGTTCTTACTTTAATGCACCATCACCCACAAAGGCTGACTGCTCCCACAACACCATACTCTCTACAAAACTGTACTTTTTGTCTAAAGAGATTATTGATTGATTGGTTTGAATGTCGGGGTAACCAAGCGCACAAAACGCCCGGGTTTATTGTAATATCTCAGAGATGCGTCCCAAATAATGCTTTATTGACAAGGTATCGTAACAGATGCATAGCAATATTAATTAATTAAACTTAATATAATTTTTAATTTTACTATGATGTCCAAAAATCTTTAGATAGGCAGTCTTCAACATTGTATGGTGTTTTCATTAGTAGTTTTTCCATAATTCTTCTTTTAAATTTTTTTACTTGTAGTTCCAACCAAATCAAGGGTATTGTATTAAATAATTTTTGTTCCATAAATTGAAGATTTTTTTGTGATTTTGTGTACTTGCATAAAGATATTTTTAATTTATTTCTGTTTCCTGTTTCATATGAATGGTTAAAAGAATTTTGAGGTTAATTGTTAATTTTTTCTCGAACGTTTAAAATAATTTATAAAATGTACATGGCTGGCAATGTCAGAATATTCAATTGTTGAAAAAGTGGTCTACAGTGCGCTTTTCTTTTTGCCCCACAAATAATTCTGATTACTTGTTTTTGTATTTTAAAAACTTTTTCGGCTATTGAAGCATTGCCGCCCGTAAAATAATGTCCGTAAAAAGGGCTCCTGGCTCTTTTTAACAAAATTTGACATCAAGGATTGCTCAGTAACTAACACTGTTCTACTGTGATACTCTGGTAAATGTTTACATTGCCCAGTATGGAAGTTATTCAAACAGAATATATTGCTGGAATGCATTAAAGCTGTCCATTAATAATCATGTACTGAATTTCTTGTTCTCTTATCCAGTGCAACGCAGGGTTAACTTATACTTGGGTTGAAACTTTTAATTTAAAATGTTCATTGGAGGAACTCTTTCCCAAGAGCCAATTAAATCAGGGCACTCTGCTCCGTTTCCGCCGAATAGGCACCCCCGGACTTTGGCACCCGGGGCAGGTTGCCCTGGTTTCCCTGCTTGGTAGAGTCGGTGTGTTAGTTATAAGGAATATTTACCAAGGAATAAAAGTTTCAACTGATAAAAATTCAGGTTGAAATAATAAAACGTCTTCCAACACTATTCAATATATTTACACTTATACTGTAAATGTTTACAGACAGTAAATATATATAAAGGATCTTATAACGGCGATCGATTTCAACCAATCACACCGGTCATCATCAGGCCCAATCAGAGCCTGAGAGAATATATTGAATAGTGTTGGAAGACGTTTTATTATTTCAACCTGAATATCATTACCAGCACGTATAATGCTAATCAAGAAGTTATTTTTTGATAAAAATTAAAAAGAAAAACACCAGGTATAGGTTTAAGGTATGAATGATGTTACTTGTTGTAGTTAAACTTGATTTAATTGTTGAATTTACCTAAGATGCATTTATTTATTAATTTATAAGCTAGGTGCATGTTATATTGATCTTGTTGGTGTACAGTGATGATTATAGTGTTTGAATGTCTTTTTCCAGTGAACATTTCATTATAAAGAAGTGAGAATTTCCCACAATGGACTTTATTAGTATTAACCCGGGACAACTCGCGCTATCAAAAGTCACGCGGTCACTCGCGCCGTTAGAGCGCTCCTAACATTTGACAACATCTTACACTTCAAAGTAATATATCATATATTTGTTTGGTAGATGAAATAAATAAATCGTTATACATTTAAAATGAAATAATAACATATTTATTGTAATTTATAATTTTTTTACTCAAAAAGTACGACTCAGGCAGTTCCGCGATCACTTGCGCCGTTAGAACTATACTAACAAGGAGAGTCACGCGAACGCTCGCGCAGTTAGGCGGGCATTAACAAGGGTGGAGGTGCGAGCCTTCTCCCCTCCAAAACTACCCTCCACACCACACTACCCACCCCAAACTGCTGTAGCGGGTGGACAGAATACTGAGGAAAGCATTCTTAACAGCTCAGTCGCAAGAAATCTTCATTAAAAAAATTTTCTTCAGATAAACCAAAAATGTTAGAATCAATCTAATAGCGCGAGTGATCCCGGGTTAAGAACTGCTTAAATGTAATCGGTATAACACTGTATTTCAGCATGGAAATAAGATAAAATTAATAATTAAATAAGAATTTATTAGTTATTGCATTTTTAAATTTTGTATTGTCATGGAGTAAACGTATAATGGCGATGTTTCTTGAGGGTATAAATGAGGACACTTTTAATAACCTACTATTATTTATTTTGCACATAACATTTTTTGGGGTAAACAATATAACAAAGCTAAAAATAATGTATTTAAAAATAATATATTTACCAACAATCCCTACACCAAATTTAAAATAAGTAACAAACCTTCTTGATTTTGTATGCATCAAATCATGTATCTCTGGCAGAAAGTTTGCTACAAATAACAACTTTTTACATTTTAAATTTACATTCTTAGGTAATGTTACTTAATAATAAATATCATTTAATGGCATTAGCAAAAAAATCATGTTTTCTATTATATTGGTATATATAGTAAAAAATAAAGTATATTATGTACACATATAATTATTGGTTTTTTCTGTATTTGCAAAAGAAGCAGATTAGTTAATGGAAATCATTTGTGATGTTTTCATGTGTGTAGAAAACATAAAAGGCACAAGTTAGGAATTTAATTTTTGTTTAGACTATAGATGGGATTCACCAAGTTAGCAATCATTTTCAGTATCAAATTTAAAGAAAATGTCTGTTATTTTGAGCTCCAGCTCTAAGTTGGTTTGGGTTTTAGGTACTTTAAATTGTTTTATAGGTACCTATAAAACATACCTAGCCTATATCAGGTTGATATTTTAAAGAAATATTTACACATTTACAATATGTTTACAAGTCAGGGTACGGTACTAAAATTAATATTGGTATATGAATTTTAATGCAATTCAAAAGTAAATTTATAAAAAGTTCAAATTTCTTCTATCCTTTAACTATAAACATTAGCCATTGGAGTGTCAATAATTTCAGACCATTAGGTTTCCTTGCTGTGCTAAGAATAAAGTTATTAAGGAAATTTAGCTTTAAGAAAAATAGTAAAAAATACTAAGGATATATATTATCTTAATCTTCGTTAATAAATCCAAAGAGTTGATAGTGTTTTCAAAATCATTTAGGGCAGGTTGTGACACTACAGTGTGTGATTCAGATTAAAGATTATAAAATAAAATATCGTTTTACAGGGTTTGAAAACGATGTACACAGACAAACTATTGACATTGTGATTAAAAAACTGAATGGCTTATAGATAAAATAGTTCTGTAATGTTTATTCACATTTATAAAAATATACTTGAAAAAATCGATTCGTTATAGATTTATTTTCTTTAAGACGATATCCACCTTCTTTTACTATCAGGGATTTACTTATTAATTTACATGTAGCAAGTTATAAAAAATCTTTTTTGTCATTCTGCATGAAATCAGACTGTTTTTTGTACACTCAATAGTACCAAAAACGTTTCTGTTTTGTCCTAGGACTGAAAATTTAGCTGGAACATTTTTTAGGTCCTAGGACTGAAAAGTCAACTGTTTTCTAAGTGTTACTTATCAATTTTCTATGCAGAATACGGTAGTGAAATTCAAATCTTATATTAAAGCATTGTTTGTAAATAACAGCAATGTAAACACTGCATATTACTTACTTTGTAAATATAACCTCGAAAATACAACTTTATAATTAATATTTTTTACGATAAAAAATGTAATTTTGCATTATGACAAAAAACGTTCATCACTCGGAGCAAAAGTGTCTTTTTAGTGCTTAATCGTTTTTAAAAACTCAGCTGCGCATCGTTTTAAAAACACGATTAGTCACTAAAAAGAGCCACTTTTGCCCCTAGTGATGAAAACTACCATTAAATTTTAATTTTGGCTTTCAATCCAGACTCAAAGAAAAAACCACAAAATATCCTAATGGACTAGACTGAACAAATACTTAATAGAATTGCTTATGCTTTGCTCTGAACGGTAACATAGGCTAATCCTGTAGTCATGCTGGCAGTTAATTACGTGAGGACGGAATGAATTGGCAATAATACAGGTTAACATACCTTACACATGCAATGACTCAAATAATTAATTGTACACGTTAGTTTAGTTAAAAAAATATAAATTACACCTTAGGCCTTACATATGTACAACTCTACAATATGGAATATATGAGCAATACAAGGTGACTGGTCTGCAAAGACGCAGATTTAGAGAGAAATATTTCTAGATCAAGCAGAAAGCATTTTATGAAAAACCGTTGTAATATTTAAAAATTTCTTTTCTACTTGGAGTGGCTGGTGCTCAATTATTTCAAAAGTTTCCTTAAGAGACTGGAATACTTATTGTAAAGAGTAAGCAATTATAAACCTTTCACAGAAAAAATTAGCCTACTAAATGGACTAATGTAAAACAACTTTTGAATACCAGTATTAAGTTTTTAATAACTCTTAAAACATTTTTTCAGCTACAGTTCCCAAAAACTTTAATCATTAATACAAACTATATTCCTATCGAAACAAATAAAAGAAATTTTATATAAAAGTCTAGTACATGCTGTAAGTAAAATTTGATTTGCCCTGCCTGATTTTTCAAAGATTAAGTAGTGAAAAGCATATAGATTTGATTTAATTTATTTTTGGAGGAAAAATACCCTAACAGATTTTAAAAAACCATACTAACATGATTTTTTTAAATTCAGAATTGTGGACTGTACTTAAGAGATTCATTTATAAACTCCAATATTTCTCCTTAAATTGTTGCAAGATTAAAATTGTAATTTTGTGATTATGTAACCCAATCTTAATTTCAATTATTGAAATAAATGCTTTCTGCTTATAAATTGAGTAAAACTAAAACAAATAATTTCTAAACTATAACTATTGTTTATGACACAAATAATACTCCACCACAAAAAATATTTAATCACATAATGTTAAAGTGAGTTAAAGAATCGTAAAAAACAAAAACAATTTCTGATATACATGCGACTACACTTCAAATTAATAAACAAAATTATTTAACAAAAACATATTTGAACAACAAATTTATTAACTTAATTCTATAAAATATATGTATCAAATAAACAATAACAACTAGCATAGTAAAATTGCTTAAACTTGGAAATACTGTCTCCAGTTTGGTATACCTTTTTCAACGACACCTAAACTGCCTCTGTAAGTACCAAAGGCAATAATAAAAATTCTAAGAGAAAAATGATGAATGTAAGACTTAGGCCGGCCGCACACCGAAACGGATGTGACGCGGCGAGACTCGACGAAACCTTTTATGACTTCGCAAGCGAAGACAATAACATATGTTTTACAATGTATGGGTATTCCATTTGATAATATGTTTTTACCTTTGGTCCGAAGTCGTAATATGTTTTGTTTTGTCACGTCGCGTTGCGTCCATTTTGGTGTGCGGCCGGCCTTAGTAAACATTTTCAAGCAAACAAGTCAAAAACTATGGGTAAAAATCATAGTTATAACTGAATTTTTTTTAGTAGCCTAAACGTGGAACTATCATTGTTGAATCAAAATATCCAACAAAATAAAACAATAAACCAAGAAATCCTAAACAAACACTAGATGTTCTCATTGGTTGGGTTCACGATCATTCACCGCATCCACCGCAACCGGGATTTAGATAATCACGTGACAAAATCCCAATGGGCACTTGATAAATCCCAGTGGGTCCTGGTGACGTCATTTTGCTGCCGTCTTATGAACCCACCGGGATTTTGATTGTTGACGTTCACGTGCTAACCGCAAAAAATCCACCGCATCCCGGTTAAACTTATTTGTTGGAAAAATGAATTACGAGTGTAATGCATAAATTATTATAAAAAAGTACTACTACATAAATTATTACCGTACTTACTTTATTAAACCATAAAGATACATTTTATAAAAACCAAAAGTAATTTTCAGTGTCTTACAAATACTCGAATGTATTTTATTTAATAACCATAACTTTCTTGTTCTATAAAAGAAAAAATGTTACGGTATATAAAAATAAAATACAAATTTTCATTGGTTTTCATATCCTTTAGAGGTAATTAATTATTTGGATGGGAGGGAAAATTCAAATTGTACTTATATCAACATACAGAATGGAGTTAAGATCACAACTATCGGAAAGTTCAAAGTTTAGATCAGAAACTGTAACATTCTTAGGGGAAGACAGTCTGTAGAGTTAGTACTGGTACTTGATGATCTTGATGATCTGGTGACCATTTCAGATCTGGAATGTTTTTAGGTTATGTCACTCATTTACAAGTCCTATACAAGAGGTCACTGAGAGTGGTTAACTTAGTGGAGTTACTTTATAAGCACCCTGTTTATCTTCGTAAGGCCGCACGATTCCAGTTTCTTCTCCTGAGGGCTTTCTTCATTTCTTCTCTGTATTTCACTGAGTGAAATTAAAGCTTTGTTCAGAGGATCACGGGGGCCGATCTGTCGTTGGTCTTGGTCTTCTTCAGCTTCACAGTCGCAAACATGTTGTTTCTGGAAACAACACATTATATGAGTCAATGAGAGAAAACAGCATGTAGGGTGCACAAAATCACTATTTTGAGACAGGGACCTCACATAGTGGGTATTTTAACCTGAATATGAATATGAGAAGGCCGAAATTCTCCTTAGACAGGACTGTTAATTAATTAATAGCCCAACAGCCAATGGTATCTAGGGACCTACAGTTTAACGTGGGATCCAAACTACAATTTAGACCTCATATATACGACTTGGTCTAATCACGAGGATGGTCTTTATGGATGAACTAGTATTCACCAGTGCGGACGTTAATCGCTAGAGAATATCGCATCCACAAGCCATCGCTCATAACTATCCACAATTCGTGACCTTCAAGTAGCTGGATTACAAGACGACGCCACCATCCCAGTCACAGTGCACGTGTGCTACGACAGTTTTAATCTCTCTTAAAACTTCTTTCTTTATAAAACAGTACCTGGGGGCTGAGCGTTTGCTCGGTAAACTCAAACAGTAATATTCTTTATAGTAATATCAAGTTACAGACAGTGCCTTTTAGACAGAAGAAAAACTGTTAGTAGATATAATTAAAATCAACAAGCAGTTTAACATTTTCAAGAGTATGCTATAAAAAAGATTGCTATTACAGATTCAACTATGTACAGTGCTGGTTCCGGCTCTTTAGAAAACATCTTACTTGACGGGTTAACATTTCTTAGTTGAATTTTTCACATGAGGGAAGATTTGAATATTCCCAGTTGAATTTCAACCCAAATAAACCAAACCATCTGAAACTTGTTTTGCAACTTATTTTTAAAACTAAATTATTGTATACCTAGATTTTGAATAAGCTTTTAACAATAAACCAAGTTCACCGTAAACTAATTAATCTGCATTTGTGACTTATATGATATTTACCTGCAGTGGGTTTTTTGGCCATTACCATTACTGGTTGTCCCAAGGATCAAACCAGGGCTGCGACTCTGAGGTCTGTTGGTGAGCTCGCCCTGTTCTTCTTACTCTCTCCTCCCCCTCCGCTTTCCTCTGTTCTACTTTTGTGGCGCTCCGAATCAACCTGGTTCTCGGAAGGAGTGGAGCCACTTTGGGGGCTTTCAGGTGGTCGTCAACGACAATACAAGATTCACTGTCTTCGATTTCGCTTTCCGAAGACGTTTCCACCGACCCTCTTCTGGTGGAGATTTCTTTTCTCTCGCCATTGACGATCGTTTCCTCTGAAATGTCCTCGGGGTCTTCGTCCAAACTTTTGCTCAATGACAGACTCTTCTTCCCCGGAAGAGGAGTCGCATTTGATTCTCTCGAGATGCTGGTGACGTCCACGAGAGAGCGGTGCTTCCACAGGGCCATTCCTTCCAATACTTCCTCGCTCTTTCTGAACTTCCACAGAGATTTGGTCCTCTTCACTTTCTTCTCGTAAGGTATGTCAACGGATTTCAAGGCCATTTCCTTGGTCTCTGCTTCACCCTTGGCTCGGCCCACAGTAGTTATCACTCCGACACTCGATGTCTGTCTGAGCGGCCGGTGGGGTTTCGATGTTTTATCAGAGTACCACTCGTTTGTTGCTTCACTCAGCCATCCTCTGACTGATGAGAGCTCTTTCTTCCCATTTTGGACGCTGTGGCCATTTTCTTGTTTGTTTCGATGGTTTTTCATTGTTGTTGTTCGTCTGTCAAATCAATCACAATATCAGATTTATTGATCCACCTTTTTTGTTTTTCCTCCACCATAATTGGGTTATCGGGGCCCACCACCAATCACAAACTACTCTCAAACACATTCTATTGAGCAGGAAAGTAAAACAGTCCCTAGGTTTCCCTCATCTTTATCATGCAATCATACTGCCTTTTTACTTTAAACAAAATATCTATCATCTTAATATTAATGTTACAAATATATCCTACAGTTTAAATTAATTTTATAGGGATATATTTACCAACCAACAAAACTTTATTACAAAATATTACAAAGTAAAAAAAGGTAAATAAACAATTTAATCCCTCATTTTTCAAATGTTTTCAAATATATAAGATCAATGAGAAATACATAGGTATTATTCAAGCTAATGAAGCATCACTGGTGCAGGCAAGGGTAGACGTGCAATGGTAGTTACTCCAGTATAACTAGTTGGCATTTTATCAGCTTTCAGTGTCACAGTTTTTTTTAGTTTCCAATGATGTCGGTATAAATGTTGGTCTGATGTAATTAATATCACAACAATCCATTCATTGTTAATTTATAGGTAGTTGCCATTATGATCTTAATGTTCATAATTTCTTACAGAGTTTGTCATGTGATGTCTTTTTTCTTTATCAAATGATTTTTATCAGGCAAAGTTGGAGTGAATAATGCTGCCAAAGTTGGAATGATCGCTGTTTCATAATTTTATATGTGTACAGTTCTCAGGCAAAACTATTCAAAATTTGTGTCAGTAAGCTGTTGGCAAATGTAAAATGTGTCATGTCGATCTGTATCTATAGGCACTTCAAGTCATGAAAAATGTGTTGAGTCAGTATGCAACAGTGTAGGTTGGCTGCTCAGTACATAGCATGTCAGTGATTTGGTAAGAAGTCCTTTTAACCAATTTCTTTATTAGAAACAAACTATTGGAGCAGAAAGGGTTCAGATTAAAAGTTTATTCTGTTTGTTATGGTGCTTGTGTAAAGGTATAGAAACATCATCACAATTTGGCTCTGTAACAACAAAAATTATAACTCATGACTTTGCTTTATTCTGGTTTTCCAAATTCTGAATTGACCACAGTTAATCAAGAGTTTAATGCAATAGAATTTGTAGTAACATATTTTTGTAAATTATCTATAAAAATATTCCGAGGAAGTTAACTGACCTCGGATCAACCGCCTCTCGGATTACCTGACCGTTTTTCAGGAATATACAAACATCTGCAATGTGAACCGATGTTGTGATAATGATAAAAAATAAACTCATATTTCAACAGGTCGATCATACGTTTCAATAGCAAGTCAAATCCTGACAGTTAATTGCTCTCAATATTTCTTGCAGGCAGATTTTATTGTGTTGTCTTTGCAAATTTTGTTACTTAACAGTTTTTATACCATAAATGTCTGTTTACTTTATTAACAAATTTATTGCATTAGGAACAATTGATTGTTATGCTACAATTTTTAACATTTTTTTAAATTGTTTTATTGATTTTGACACTTCTGGTATTATTTGGTTTAACCGATCCTTTTCGTTAATTGACCATAGTCCGGTCCCATAGGGGTCGGTTAAGAGAGCTTCTACTGTAATTAATATTGGATTGTGTTTTTCAGATTGAAGACATTATACATTGAACTATTGTTCTTAACAACAATTGTTAGAAACAAAGAGCTGTTTTTGGCAGTATTAATGACTTTTGTTTGTGCCATTCGTTTTAACTGGCCTTTTCAATAAATGACATAGGGTTCAATCACAATACGTGCTACAGTGATCCTCCACCAGTGGTCGTGTATGGTTGCCCACCTTGCGGCCTCGTCGTCGGAGTAGTCGACCTCGGGGGCCGGCGGGGGGTCGTTGCTGAAGCCGCTGTCATTGGAGCTGTGGAGGCTGGCGTTGGCGGGCGGAACCGTCGTCCGCTTGGCAGCGCTGGGCTGGCGGGAGGTAGGCAGAGTGGAGGGGTGCGGTGGCAGGGGAGGCAGGGGCGGGGGTGCGCGGGAGTGGCGGGGGTGGGGCGCCACAGGAGCTGGCACCCCGGGTGGGCCCGCGCTAAAAGACGAGTCTGTGGTCATTGGCCGAGTCTGGAACAAAAAGTTTGACAAATTATTTTAAAACACAAAATGCACGTCTATATATGTGAGAACTATCTAGAATCACAAATCTCTGACTGCTTACAAGGACCTTTGGATAATAAAGAGCAACTGGACAACGGCTTCCCGAGGGAGTAATTTTATTAGAACAAATAAAAGTACAATGAACCCATCATAGAATCATCATAGCAGATGCCTAGATTAAAATGTGAGAAACTGTCATAAATCGTTTAAAAAGTTGAAAGTTATGATATTGCAGCTACTACAGATGAACTAATAACATTGGCTCCTTGAGAAAAGACAAAAAATTAAATAAAATAGTAAAAGTTACTTCAATGTTGAACTTCACATTTTAGGGAAAACCATGCAAATAAAAGGGTGGGAAACCACTTACTACTAGTGTGCCCTCACTGGACTTCGAGTACTTATTTACAGCTGTATATTAACATATGTTGGCAGAAACAACTACAGAACAACATTCATCCAACGATAACAAAAACTTGAAAATCAGTTGAAATTTGTGGGAGGAGTTTCAATAATAAAAAACTCGTGCGTATTAAGTGTAGATAGATAGATTAATTTTAATTATGTGGTGTCTGATATTGGAAAATAAGTCTTTTGGCAGGAATAACATTGGACTGAAAGGAATAAAACATAGTAGCAATAAAATGATAACTATTACAAGTGGAAAGGACATAAAAAATGTTTATGTCTTTGTAGGTTTTTCTATAGCTTTGCTAACAAACAGCTCATACGGTAACAGGAAAAAACCTTTAAAACACCATCAGGGGTCCAAATTATAAACTCTCACATTGAAAAAATAACTAAATTGACACAAATACATTTGTTTAATACAACATCAATACTGATGTACAATACAAGCATGTAGCCTGGTTACGGGATTCCTACCTGAGGTTGTCTATAAGCGAGGGTATCTCCAAACTGTCTAGTGACGGAGGGGTGGGGGTGGTGGGGGGGAGGGGGTTGGTTACCCGCGCTGCTGCTGCCCCCTGGTGACCCGAGCGAGAACCCTCCCGGCGTCGTAGCCACCGAGTCCTGCCGGCGGTGCGTTGGCGAGGACGCAGTGCTGCGGATAGACAAAAGTGAAAAATCACATTAAACGTTTTTTTTTTTTTGTTTTTTTTTTTTTTGGCGGGGCCAGGTAGTGATACCTTTCTCTAACTCGGCCTGAGAGGCCTATTGTAGCACCCCTATGATTTATCAATCTATCGGATGAAGGCTCTATGCGAAGCTTAACTGCTAGTTGATATCCATCTCCCTTGTTTCAGCTGGCTTTAATGCGGCCTGTCCTAGGAATTTCAACCTCCTCTGAGAGATGGCCGGGCAGTCCAGCCATAAGTGTCCGGATCTCTTCTGTTGAGTGTTGGCTGCTGTTTGGAAAGAAGGCCATAGGGACTTCGGTTTTCGGGATTTCTCCCTCCGCCACTGCCCTTAGAGCCGGTCCTTCCCATGAGCCCAATTGTTGTTCCTCTGACTTGAGCCAATGGCGGTCTCTTCGTCACTGCAAACTAGGACCATGTGTCCCTGTCTATTGTGGATACTGTGAAAGCCAGGGTGAACACCCTCACTTTCTGGGTCCAGTATCAGCTTCAGGATGGTTTCCTCGTTTCCTATATGGCCTCTTGTTGCTCATTGGTGAGTAGTACCTCTGGGAAGTTAGGGTGTAGAATTCCCATTCTTACTCCTTCGGTCACTTACTTGTAGGATAGTGACCAAACGAGTAAGAATGGAAATTCTTAAACATTAAACGTTAGGGGACATACACAACATACATGTGTTTCACATGTGTTGTTTGTTTTCTTAACAATTCAATGTGTTTAGCCCTCTTCATGATTTTCCAAATAATATTTGGTGAGGTTATCTTAGTTAAAATTACTTCCTTGACTTTAAAAGGTGTGTGATACGGTAAAAGATAGACATGAGTTTATCGTTTTATTTTTTTATTCCATTAGGTAAAAGAGGACATTGTATGGATTTTAGTGAACGGGGCCAGCTATTTACAGTTATACTTTTCCCAGAATTGTTTATTTTCTGTTTATATGCAATTGGACCAACGCTTAACAAGACTTCCGATCAATCTTTTTAGGCTCATCCTGAACCCTGCTGGATGATAATCCACCAGCTGCTAAGCTATGTGGCCAATGCAATCTTCTGACCTGGAGGATTCCCTTTCTAGTTGGAAATAGTTTGTAAGCAATAATTAAAACAGTATAAAATAACCACAAAAGTTAACCTCTTTATATCATAGAATTCTTTTAATTCTTCATAAACTGAATAAGGTATAGAAAACATAAAAATAGCACAATACAACAAGATAGAGAGTGATACTAACGTGACAGAGTCGTCTATGAGAGGCTCGGTGTAGGCTAGAGGGAACCAGCCGCTGCACTGTGTCCTGAGGTTCTCCCCAAACTGCCAGCCTTTGTTGCGCTCACCTGCACAGCACGATACAACAAGATAGAGTGTGATACTAACGTGACAGAGTCGTCTATGAGAGGCTCGGTGTAGGCTAGAGGGAAACAGCCGCTGCACTGTGTCCTGAGGTTCTCCCCAAACTGCCAGCCTTTGTTGCGCTCACCTGTATGACACAATACAACAAGATAGAGTGTGGTACTAACATGACAGAGTCGTCTATGAGAGGCTCGGTGTAGGCTAGAGGGAAACAGCCACTGCACTGTGTCCTGAGGTTCTCCCCAAACTGCCAGCCTTTGTTGCGCTCACCTGCACAGCACGATACAACAAGATAGAGTGTGATACTAACATGACAGAGTCGTCTATGAGAGGCTCGGTGTAGGCTAGAGGAAAACAGCCGCTGCACTGTGTCCTGAGGTTCTCCCCAAACTGCCAGCCTTTGTTGCGCTCACCTGCACAGCACGATACAACAAGATAGAGTGTGATACTAACATGACAGAGTCGTCTATGAGAGGCTCGGTGTAGGCTAGAGGGAAACAGCCGCTGCACTGTGTCCTGAGGTTCTCCCCAAACTGCCAGCCTTTGTTGCGCTCACCTGCACAGCACGATACAACAAGATAGAGTGTGATACTAACATGACAGAGTCGTCTATGAGAGGCTCGGTGTAGGCTAGAGGGAAACAGCCGCTGCACTGTGTCCTGAGGTTCTCCCCAAACTGCCAGCCTTTGTTGCGCTCACCTGCACAGCACAATACAACAAGATAGAGTGTGATACTAACATGACAGAGTCGTCTATGAGAGGCTCGGTGTAGGCTAGAGGGAACCAGCCGCTGCACTGTGTCCTGAGGTTCTCCCCAAACTGCCAGCCTTTGTTGCGCTCACCTGCACAGCACGATACAACAAGATAGAGTGTGATACTAACATGACAGAGTCGTCTATGAGAGGCTCGGTGTAGGCTAGAGGGAACCAGCCGCTGCACTGTGTCCTGAGGTTCTCCCCAAACTGCCAGCCTTTGTTGCGCTCACCTGCACAGCACGATACAACAAGATAGAGTGTGATACTAACATGACAGAGTCGTCTATGAGAGGCTCGGTGTAGGCTAGAGGGAACCAGCCGCTGCACTGTGTCCTGAGGTTCTCCCCAAACTGCCAGCCTTTGTTGCGCTCACCTGCACAGCACAATACAACAAGATAGAGTGTGATACTAACATGACAGAGTCGTCTATGAGAGGCTCGGTGTAGGCTAGAGGGAACCAGCCGCTGCACTGTGTCCTGAGGTTCTCCCCAAACTGCCAGCCTTTGTTGCGCTCACCTGCACAGCACGATACAACAAGATAGAGTGTGATACTAACATGACAGAGTCGTCTATGAGAGGCTCGGTGTAGGCTAGAGGGAACCAGCCGCTGCACTGTGTCCTGAGGTTCTCCCCAAACTGCCAGCCTTTGTTGCGCTCACCTGCACAGCACGATACAACAAGATAGAGTGTGATACTAACGTGACAGAGTCGTCTATGAGAGGCTCGGTGTAGGCTAGAGGGAACCAGCCGCTGCACTGTGTCCTGAGGTTCTCCCCAAACTGCCAGCCTTTGTTGCGCTCACCTGTATGACACAACACACCCATCCAGGGATTAAATGCCTAAATTTTGGCCTTCTAAACTTAAACTGTTGATCAACTCTTATTTCTAAAGTTGTACTGACAGGGTGGCAAGTCCTTGATAGCCTCCATGACAGCAGAAGCCAGGAAGATACATCTTTTTCTAACTAGTAAACATATCGATACCATACTGTAACAAATCTCCAGGCCTGTGCTGTAAGGAAAATATGGCTTACCACTTTAGAATTATAGATAGGAAAATCAGGCACATTTGATATATATACTCATCAAACAAAAGTTTTTTTTTACCAATCAGTTATCTTTCTATAGATTGCTTCTAAGATAAAAAAATTGGAATACTATCTCAGACTACGCTTTCCCCGACTCAGACTAAAGCAGAAAAACATCAACGTTAATTCATAAGGCAATGGTTTAAATTGCGTTGGGTAAAGGAGCTGTCGCAGAAATACATAAGTAAGTCATTCAGAAAGTCCTTGTAATGGGAGCTATGACACGTTTAAGTGGTGGGGAACCTTTTAGAATGGACATAAACTAGTCAGAGCGACCACAGACGAAGCTGAAGTCAGAGACGGATGGAACGTGGTACAGTAAAGCTGAAGTCAGAGATGGAAAGGGGTACAGTAAAGCTGAAGTCAGAGACGAATGGAACGTGGTACAGGAAAGCTGAAGTCAGAGACGGATGGAGTGTGGTACAGTAAAGCTGAAGTCAGAGATGGAAAGTGGTACAGTAAAGCTGAAGTCAGAGATGGATGGAACGTGGTACAGTAAAGCTGAAGTCAGAGACGGATGGAATGTGATACAGTAAAGCTGAAGTCAGAGACGGATGGAACGTGGTACAGTATAGCTGAAGTCAGAGATGGAAAGTGGTACAGTAAAGCTGAAGTCAGAGACGGATGGAACGTGGTACAGTAAAGCTGAAGTCAGAGACGGATGAAACGTGGTACAGTAGAGCTGAAGTCAGAGACGGATGGAACGTGGTACAAAAAGCTGAAGTCAAAGACGGATGGAACGTGGTACAGTAAAGATGAAGTTCAAGATGGATGGAAAGTGGTACAGTAAAGCTGAAGTCAGAGACGGATGGAACTTGGTGCAGTAAAGTTCCATTAATCAAAACTGATTGGGACTTGATCTTTTGGGGTTTAACAGATTTTTTTGTATAAGAGGAATTCATAATTAATGCAAGATATTGACTCGTAAACTCTCATTATTTACGAGAACAAATTCATTTTATGCTAGAACTCAATGATGATTAGACCATGACCAGCACTCTCCAGCAATATGGAACAGTGAAAATACCAATTGAACATTGTAATTAAGTTTATACAAAATGATGAAACCCCAAGAAGCGGCTCTGTGATGATGTGTGCTCTGTGCTGGTGTTTTAATTGTTCATCAAGTTAAAGTGGCTGATCCAGACTTTAACGATGAAGGTGATGAACCAGTGATAGGAAGGGAAAACAATGTGAAGAAGCAAGGCATAACTACTTTTTCCGAATATGACCTTCGTTTTCTCTTATTAATTTTTTATAGTAATTCGTTTGCTTTTCGAAAACCTCACCACATATAACACTGATTGCAATTCTCACTACAGCCCGAACGTATTCTATATGATCCGAAATAAAGCACCAAATGATGAACCGCTCTGACTGGACTGCAAGTTCCCTTGCCAATGCAGGTGTGTAGTTTTACATGCTAGACTCACCCATGAGAGCGATGAGGTCGCCCTCTAGGAAGCTGAGTTGGTTCTCGCCACTGCTGAGGTAGGCGTACATGGCGCGGGCTAGGGGCGTGTCCCACGTGTTGTGGTCGTGGTCGGGCACCGCCAGGCTCTTGGGGCGGGGAGAGGGCGAGTGGCTATGGTCCCCAGCCAGCGAGTGGTTCGACGCCGTCAGGTTGAAGTCTGACTTGGCCCTGGACACCGAACAACTGTGATTCATTTGTCAAAATGTATTACGAAGGAACAATATGATAACATAAACATTACAAGAGTAAATAATTTCTTTAATGATTAATCTCCAAAAAACCAATTCAAAATTGTTTTTAAATAGTTAAGATTTCAGATGGGAGCCTTTCATTTAATAATCTCTGGTGATTTTCCAAGCCTTCAATTCCCTGACAGAGCTTAATAAGTCTTCCTCTTTTTTACATATATGTTCGAGACCTCATTTTAGCTTATCACCCAAATAAATGTACGCATGCAGTTTTAATTTTAACTGCCACTTGAGCTGGCTTCACTCATGAGTGTGGGACCAAATCTACGCCATTTTTGAATATCTAGATTGTGTGAAGTGAGCACTATACCAACTTTTAGGAGTAAAACTTTAAACAAGGAGCAAAGCCTCTTCATGATCTCTATTACCATGAAAATGAATAAGAAATCTTGAAACTTCAAACCAGAGTTTGTCGTTCAATATTAATTTGGCAACAATTTTGTCTTATTCCATAATTTTATCTACCATCATTGTAAGGCTTATGATAGGTTAGGATGAATTATATCGGATATGGTAATGTTCTCTTGGGTTAGGCTCGGTTATCTTAGTTTAGGTAAGGTCAGGTTGGATATGGCTGAATTGGGTTTGGATATCCTCGGCCAGGTGAGGTTGAGGTGAGGTTATGTTGCTGGGTATACTAGCCCCACCTGGTGAGTGAGTGGTGAGTTAGTGTGGGGCTGGAGATGTCATTCATTGCTCGCACGTCCAGACACGACGCGTCCATGGACTTGGTCTTGCGCAGCTGCGATGAGATCGACATCCTGTCGTCGTCTATCGTGCGGCTTGGCGAGTTGACGTTGTCGTCCTCCGACCAGAACGACACTTGCTGCGGTGGAAAACCCACATCAGTTATAACCACGAGCACTAGCTATGTTAAGCCTCCCAACTATTTTTACTGTTTGTAGTAATTAGCTTAGAGTTAATATTTTTCCCAAGGTCACATCAATGGTCGGGTTCACGTTCATCCACCGCAATCCACTGCAAACGGGATTCGGTGGATTTTTTTGTTTAGCAAAAATAAGTTAGCAATAAAGGCATGTGAACGTCAACAATCAAATTCCCGGTGGGTTCATAAGGCGGCAGCATAATGGTGTCACTAGGATCCATCGGGATTTATCACGTGACCATTGGGATTTGTCACGTGATTATCTAAATCCCGGTTGCGTTGGATGAAGGTGAACCCGACCAATTTGTTTTTGAGGTAAATCTCACAGAATGAGGACTATCTGTGATAATTATTTAACCTAAAGAGCTAAATTATGCTTTAAAATTGTTAATTTTTTCTTCACTTTTGTTTAGACAATTAAAGGAAAAATAGCCCTTTAATGTTCATGTAAGGAATATCAGATAGACAATCTTGTTTCATTATTTTTTCAATCACTTAATTAACAATATATGTCTGGATTACGGGAGAAAAGGTTGTTCGAAGTCAGAATCACACACTATATAGCTAGATGCATCGTTGTTAAACAGACCCAACAGACCCAAGATCGACCCAAGATAACATAAACAGACCCAAGATCGACATGTCCATGCTAGTCTGATTTAACTAAATGGAACCAATCAAAATGGTAGACTATCGCCCCAATAACAATGAAGTGATTCACGGTATCGGTTTCCACTGACCCTGAGCCTGTTTGCGAACATGGTCTCCACCGCCTCCGGAAGGTACTCTCGCGTCTTGGCCACCTCCGTCCAGTTGTCGAGGTGGGCCTGGTAGAGGTTCATGCCCGTTGTGTGGAACGCCAGATAGTGCTTGGCCAGGGAACATTGCCTCTCCAGGACAAAGCCGTACCTGCGCCGCTCCTGAGTCATCGCCTGCCAACAGAGCAGGGCGCTCGGTGTTACCGTAACTATACAACTTTTGGAGAAAAAATAATATTTTATTCTCCTATTTCAGCGTAGTTTATAATAAATTTTGTTGAATAGTTACGTTACAGCTCTTGTACATTAAAAGGTTGGAAATAAGAAAATATAATTCTGAACGAAGTTGAAAACTAGCTAAATTTACCTTACTTTTAAGATTTTTTTGCCGATATAATTTATTTTTTCTTCAACTACTACTATCTAAAGTCATTTTTACTCCCTGGAGTAGAATAATAAAGTACAATTTTTTTCCCATGCGTCGTAAGTAGTTAATTTTTTCATCTAGGGAAAACTTCACTTTTTTGCACCACAGGGCTAAAGTTAGTTACATAAGAATAACATTAAAAGCGAGATTAAGAAGAACATGGGTAACAGTCAAAAGTCATCATTACTCTTTGTTTACTAATAGCGTCTGTAGCGTCTGCCATTTTGTAAGCAGTTTACGTATTTGTTTACATTTCGCTTCGTCTTCAGTTTTGTTATAAAATAAAGATTGTGGTGTGGACGATTCATGGATTGATAGTAAGAAATTATTCGATTTTACTCTGCCAAAAATTAAATGTGAGTCAGAAAATGTGACATCAAATTTGCTTCCTGTAAAATCAAAAGATTTGTGTAACTAACTATATATTTTGTTCATGGAATGGTGTAAGGAGGATAACAGTAACAAATTTCTGAAAATGTAATATTTGTTTACCTATCTGAACAATCACTAGTATGTAGCCCAAATTATTTATGGACCATATATTCAGTTCTGAAAAAACAATCCTTAAGAAACATTACATAAACATCAGTGGTTGGTTATACAAAAGGGAGTGATTTAAAAGAAATGAAATATAGCTTAATTTGTTATTCTTGTAGGTGGTGGAAAAATGTTGTGTGCATCAAGGGACTAAAGTACTTTTTCTCTCTCAGGGAAATTAACAGCACTTTCCTTTCAGGGAGAAAAAGGTGTACTTTAGTCCTTGGAAGCACAAATAACTAACTATTCACTGATACATCATTTATGAGGGCCTTGAATACATCATTCATCTACAAAGAAACGTTTTTTCTAATTATTAAAAATTTATTCAATAATTATTCAAAAATATCATCCAAAACAGGGGAATACGGAGGCATGTTTTTAGTGTTTTTACTGGGGTGTGGACTTAACAATACCTAACAATACAACTTACACAATATGATGAACCAATAGTATTGGTTTCATTGGACAAAAGGCATTGTTCCATTGTATAAGGCTAAAGGCTATGATAAAGCCATTGTCTGTCAAAAATTCTGGATAACTCCCCTAACAAAAAGTATTAATTAAAGTTTAGTATTAGTCAAAGTATTAGTTGTCAAAAGATATTAAGTTAGTTGGATTGTTAAAAAGATTGATTTGGTTTTTGTACGGTATGAAAAAAGTGGGGGTTGGGTGATGAAATACAACCAAATTTTCAGGTGTTATTTACGGGTTAAAAGTATAATTGATATTGAGGAAAGCACATTCCCTTCATCATATTTTAATGCCTTTTTTGGTTTAAGTAAGCTGTCAATGTATCAAAAAAGGGCTTTGAGACAAAAATAAGTATTAGTGCCTCGTGCACACCCCGTTTGAAATTCAGATTCCACCGAGGTGGTTTTTAAGCAACAATGCAAGAGTTCCCACTCCATGTAGGGGTACAATGAATGATGCAATTTGTGTTTTCACTTAATGTGATGAGGAGTGAGAATTGCAGGGGGAGAAGGGGAGAAAATGAGCGAGTGAATGGGGTGGGGGGGGGGGGAATTCAGTTATGAGATCACTGGAGGCGTTGTAGTAATTATGTCAGAGTGTCGGCGATGTTTGCTCGTTTTGACACCAACACTCGGCCAAGTTTACTGACAAGTGTTACGAGATAACAAAGGGGTAGAAGAGGGGTGAGAACGGGGATGATACCAGTGGTTATACAATGGATAACCTCGCAAAACCACTCTCCCTGGGGAAGTGAGAAATTCAATAAAAAAATTAAGTTATGATATTAAATAAATATAGTGTATATGTTTTGTTTAAAAACGTGAGAAAAGCATGTCAGTTTTCTTGTTCTACTTACATTTTTTAGACTCTGTTCACAAAAGGCATCCAGTTTTGATCGTTCTTCCTCCAATACCTGCATACTCTGAAATTCACGATTGGTAGTTAGAGAAACAGTTTGAAGATAAAACTAGTAGACACTTTTAACTACTTTATTCGCTAAAAGTAAAGGAAGAAATTACAATTAAGCTTCCTCCAAAGTGTTTAAAGAAAATGCTGTCTCATATCAAATTAAAGGAACAGTATTTCTTATAAAGTATAAAAATAAGTAGTGTTTGTGCCTCGTGAACACCCTGTATGAAATTCAGATTCCACCGAGGCAGTTTTTAAACAACAATGCAAAAGTTCCAACTCCATGTAGGGGTCCAATGAATGACACAATTTGTGTTTTCACTTAATGTAATGAGGAGTGAGAATTGCGGGGGGAAGGGGAGAATTAGAATTATTTAATAAAAATGTAAAACTATTTTACATGGAACACATTATTTAGCTCTAGGATTGAGATAATGCACAAGAAAAAAATCAAACGCAGCAAATATAGGTAACACAAGTATAAAGCAAGTAGTAAATATAAAAAGTACATAGCAAATATAATAAAGTCAACATTGACAAAATAATAAATGAGTCCATACATAGTTTTTGATATCAGTTATTCATTGTGAAAAATACAATACACGATTGAATGTGAAAGCTATTCAAAAGAAAAACAAAAGCTGTAAAAAAAAGACAACTAAAGAAAATGAATTCGCAAACTAAACAATAACAGCTTATGGCCCCGGGCGGCCTTCCTAAGATGGTAAAATATTTTCCCCGGATTCTCTTCTCGGGGATGTTAGTTTAGCTGAGGCCCTTATGTTTTCCTTGAGATCTGCACGAAAAGAGAGTGAAAATGTAAAATTTTACAGCATTCAGTAACTGTTATCCAACATGTACTAGTTTGTAACAATCATTTAAAAACTCTGTGTATAATTTAATAATAAAATAAATATGCTACCTTTAATTCTTTGTCCATTGCCATGCCAGATTTTGTCGAACGTTTTTTCCGCTGCTTTTTCATCGTTGCTGCTGCTTTGCTATACGTCTCAGACCTCTGTTTATGTTGTTGTAAAAACCGCTTTTGCTCTGACTGAAAAATGAAGAAGTGTATAAAGTGTATTATTAATGTAGCCTACTTAAAAATTCCAAATAAAAATGGTGTAGGAAAAAAGTACTATGAGGAAAGATGGAATTAACATGTGGATGCTAAGCTAAGTAACAATATTGATATTGCTTGATAATGTGAATCAATAATTTAATTGAGACCAAATTTTGTTCAAAAAGTTCATTGATAAAAATTTGCAATTATTCACAGATAATAAATCCCAGTTTTTCTCCCTCCAATGTCATTCTAGTGACCCCCGTTCCACCAACTCAACCAGATCCAATCCATAATGAGTGTTGAGCTATGGGACTAAACTGTATTGTACCCTGTCTCCTGCTGAATGCATGCACATGATCAAATTTAATTTAAAATCAACAGGATAATGAAGTGTCGCGGAAAATGTATGCAAATTTCCGTATAATGAAGTTTATTGGAAACAAAAGAGGGGTTAAAATAGAGCCCTGTGGCACTCCATAATGCTTTGAATGGAAGGCAGCTTCATTTCCATAACAAGAGAATAACTGGGCCCCAGACTCCATTAACCCTATTTGACTTAAAACATTGTGTTTGCTAAGTTGATTTCAACATTATGTACTACATGATGTTTCAAATAATAATAAACCTGTCAATAGCTATATAAAAGGATTAGTTTTCAATTTAACTAAACAATAGAAACATTGGTAAATATGGTATTATGAAAAAATCTTAGTTCTTTTATTAACATTGTTTGTATTTGTATCCCAAATGATATTAAATGAAGCCACCATTAACATTGTTTGGAATTGTACACGGAAGGAGGTGCTGCTATAATCTTTTTCATTGGATAAGTTAAAGACTAAAAAAAGTTAGTTTCCAAATTGTTTGTGGAAGCACTACTCCTAATATATCTAATGGCCAGTATCTGATCCAGTGTTATGCGAGCCATAAGTACCTATCCCAGGGACACAATCTTGTGTAGATAAAATAATTTTTAAATCAAAATACTTTATTTTAAACATTTAAGAAAAGATAGGTGTTGTTCTCTTCTAGTCTGCCTATAAGATATCGGTATGGGCTGCTACATCTGATGTTATTGTTGATGGGGGAGGATGTTGAAATTGCACTATAAAATCAAGTAAAAAATTTTTTTGTGCAAACAGCACTTTGGTAGTTAAAAAAACCTATACTTATAATAGTACAGTATTTATGTGAATAGGAACAGAATAAGGAATAAACGAGTTTAATATCTAAAATACCTGCACAACTTTTGTGTCCTTTTCCAAATTGGTTTCAAGTGGAACTAGTAGATCTACGTAGAATGCTTTCAACTGTAACATGTGAAAAAGCAATGAGGAAATATTTTGTTCATAAAGTATATTTTTAACTGTTTTAATATACATATATCAACATAATATTTAAGTGAATTGTCATGAAGAAATTGTTAACTTTACTCCTGGATATGTTAATTAGACAGTTTATTATTGAAAGTTAACCAACTGCATTTTTTAATGGCCCTTTATGCAATCTTAAAGAAGTACCTTTCATAATGAGTTAAAGATTTGAACACAGCATATAAATTTAAATAACAAAATTTCAGTTGTTTTGGCAAAAGATAATATTTACAGACCATTAATAAAAAATTAAAACATAAAACTGTATTGATCGCATGTAGAGGAAATACAATAAATCAAATGTAATAGACTTGGAAAAATGAGGGTGATTGTTCATTACGATTTAGCGGATGGATAAAGGTAGGAATTGCGTGGGCTCGGGTAAAATGAGCTGAAAAATGGGATAATTTGTCAAATGGGCAAATGCTCTCGGGCTGCCCTCCCCATTTTGGAACGGGCGATCCTTCGCGGAGAGAAATTACAGTATAAGTTTTGCCCCAACTCGTAAAAGGCTCGAGCTGCTATTGGGAAAGGAATGATGCATTTGCTGTTGTGATCAATAGGAAAACTAGTGGCAATTTCCGACCCTGCAGTTCTATATTATACTCATTCAGATGTTGGGTATGCATGAGAACAAGAGGTGCTAAAATGATCATTACAATGACAACAAATATAGCATGAGTTCATTATATTTTTAACATGCAAATTCACACAATTTATAACATATGAGAACACTTACAATGTTCATTTGCTGGGCCTGAATTTCTTTGTAAACTTCCACCATTTTCATTAGGGCGGCACCTGGAAAATAATTAAATGTGAATAAAAATCTAAGAAAAAGTTTCATTAATTTCTATTAGGCTATTTTCATTTATGAAACAAAAAAAAAAAAAAAACATAAAAAAACAATAAAGGGTTGTTAGTCTGTGGTCTGTGGTAAAATATTAAAGAGTTTCTGCGTCATGCGGTTTCAAATCTCATGATAAATATTAAATGTATTTTGAAATTAGTAAATTTTTGTATAATACTTTGTACAGTGTTGTCTAACTGTATGAATAATGTGTAATGGTTACCATTGATCACTTTTCGATGAGTTTTTGTTATTTCAAGAAAGTAAAAATAGCTAAGTCTGCCATTAGTAGTCGAATGGGTAGCGTTTAGTTTAGTGTTTACTGTGCATTCACTACCATTCATTTACCATTTGTGCAGAAACTCTCTATTGTAAAGGTCATATTTTACACTTTTTTCAAAAACTTCAATTCTAAAATAAATAGTGATAGTTCCACTTCGTTGAAAATAATTTTTTACTGACCATACATAAAGAAATTAGGCAGAAGAATGGAAAAAGTACTTAAGGTCCAACCTAAATAAAAATATTTAAAATAACTCACAGATCAGTGAGGGACACAGTGGTTAATCCCTTGCTAATACTAACCCAAAACAAAATTAAAACGATGATAATCAAAACACCCTCCGGAATATTAACTTGGTACTGTAATGAGATTTTTCCTTCAGTGTTGTTTATCACTTTGGTTTATATTGTACTTGAAACACCGGCCAATAAGAGGCGAGTTTATATCGCTCGGCCCCTGCCCCATGTATACGACCCTTTGGGGTTACATAAATCCCTTTTTATCTTCTCCAAATCCCGAAAATCCATGCCTATCTGACCACTCATCTTCTCACAATTCCTCCCAAAAGCCTTTTATTCAGTGAAAATCCTGAAAAGCAGCTCGTATTTAAATACCCTTGAGCGAGGTTGTATGGTAATGAGCTTTAATAAGCATAGATTACAATTTCAACCTTTGCAACCGAACAGCAGTGAATTATATTTATTTTCTAGGTTTGTATTTTAAGATAATAAGCATAATTACCTGTATAAAAATATCTACTCATAATAATAATAATAATAAAAGCAACCTCAAAGATTTACAGAAAAGGTTGCATAGATTAGATTACTCGTAAATAAATTATTAATCTTCTTATATAACTATTATAATTTTCTGAACTTTTACCAAATTAGTAAAGTATAGCACACAAAAAACCACATTAAAAATTGTCCTGGCCGAAACCTAATAAAAGGTTTGCAAAACTTGCATTGCATTGGTTGCTTGATAAAAAGAATTATATAAATATAAAAATAAGAAGTTTTAACATGTGTTTCTTGTAGCAGAAGAGTTGTCGGTATCAAGTCTAGTGGGTCTATACTGTTTTACCTCAAACAAAATTTCCTCCCTTGCTCCCACGTTTTTTCTTTAAGTTTAGCAATTCTCAAAGCCGTTTTACTTATAAGTACAGCACACGGTATCAATAAAATAACATCCCTCTTCCCATAAAAAGTTAAGAACTTAACATTTCACCTTAAAATACCTCTCCTAAACATCCCCTCTTAAAATTATAGAAGCGTGTTCCCATAAAAACTTTTAACTCTCCCAGTTGGATGGAGTTGAAGGAAACACCTCCTTATCAGCCGTAGTTTGAATAAGCAAATCTTCACAGTTTTGGGTATCTTGGGTAACTGGCGCCTTGGTCATTGGGCTATAAAATAATGGTTTGGTAAATGAATCAGCTGACCTTTGATATTCATCTAAAAATTTATTTTGTTTATTTTGATATTCATTTAAAAATAAACACACCACAGAGTGTGTTGGTGTATATATTATGTAATGCACATCACCTATATCGGAGGAGCCGCCCCATGTGCCCTGCTGCGACTGTCTGGCCAGCTTGGTGATGGCCTCCACGTACAGACGCGACGCTGCCGCCGCCCCTGCACAACAACAACAACAACGTCAACAACATGCAACAACACTACACTCCCCAACCTATATCGGAGGAGCCGCCCCAGGTGCCCTGCTGCGACTGTCTGGCCAGCTTGGTGATGGCCTCCACGTACAGACGCGACGCTGCCGCCGCCCCTGCACAACAACAACAACAACAACAACAACGTCAACAACATGCAACAACACTACACTCCCCAACCTATATCGGAGGAGCCGCCCCATGTGCCCTGCTGCGACTGTCTGGCCAGCTTGGTGATAGCCTCCACGTACAGACGCGACGCTGCCGCCGCCCCTGCACAACAACAACAACAACAACGTCAACAACATGCAACAACACTACACTCCCCAACCTATATCGGAGGAGCCGCCCCAGGTGCCCTGCTGCGACTGTCTGGCCAGCTTGGTGATGGCCTCCACGTACATACGCGACGCTGCCGCCGCCCCTGCACAACAACAACAACAACAACGTCAACAACATGCAACAACACTACACTCCCCCAACCTATATCGGAGGAGCCGCCCCATATGCCCTGCTGCGACTGTCTGGCCAGCTTGGTGATGCCCTCCACGTACAGACGCGACGCTGCCGCCGCCCCTGCACAACAACAACAACAACGTCAACAACATGCAACAACACTACACTCCTCCAACCTATATCGGAGGAGCCGTCCCAGGTGCCCTGCTGCGACTGTCTGGCCAGCTTGGTGATGGCCTCCACGTACAGACGCGACGCTGCCGCCGCCCCTGCACAACAACAACAACGACGTCAACAACATGCAACAACACTACACTCCCCAACCTATATCGGAGGAGCCGCCCCAGGTGCCCTGCTGCGACTGTCTGGCCAGCTTGGTGATGGCCTCCACGTACATACGCGACGCTGCCGCCGCCCCTGCACAACAACAACAACAACAACGTCAACAACATGCAACAACACTACACTCCCCCAACCTATATCGGAGGAGCCGCCCCATATGCCCTGCTGCGACTGTCTGGCCAGCTTGGTGATGCCCTCCACGTACAGACGCGACGCTGCCGCCGCCCCTGCACATCAACAACAACAACAACGTCAACAACATGCAACAACACTACACTCCCCCAACCTATATCGGAGGAGCCGCCCCATGTGCCCTGCTGCGACTGTCTGGCCAGCTTGGTGATGGCCTCCACGTACAGACGCGACGCTGCCGCCGCCCCTGCACATCAACAACAACAACAACGTCAACAACATGCAACAACACTACACTCCCCCAACCTATATCGGAGGAGCCGCCCCATGTGCCCTGCTGCGACTGTCTGGCCAGCTTGGTGATGGCCTCCACGTACAGACACGACGCTGCCGCCGCCCCTGCACAACAACAACAACGACGTCAACAACATGCAACAACACTACACTCCCCCAACCTATATCGGAGGAGCCGCCCCAGGTGCCCTGCTGCGACTGTCTGGCCAGCTTGGTGATGGCCTCCACGTACAGACGCGACGCTGCCGCCGCCCCTGCACATCAACAACAACAACAACGTCAACAACATGCAACAACACTACACTCCCCAACCTATATCGGAGGAGCCGCCCCATGTGCCCTGCTGCGACTGTCTGGCCAGCTTGGTGATGGCCTCCACATACAGACGCGACGCTGCCGCCGCCCCTGCACATCAACAACAACAACAACGTCAACAACATGCAACAACACTACACTCCCCCAACCTATATCGGAGGAGCCGCCCCATGTGCCCTGCTGCGACTGTCTGGCTAGCTTGGTGATGCCCTCCACGTACAGACGCGACGCTGCCGCCGCCCCTGCACAACAACAGCAACAACAACAACAACATGCTACAACACTACACTCCCCTAACCTATATCGGAGGAGCCGCCCCATATGCCCTGCTGCGACTGTCTGGCCAGCTTGGTGATGGCCTCCACATACAGACGCGACGCTGCCGCCGCCCCTGCACAACAACAACAACAACAACAACGTCAACAACATGCAACAACACTACACTCCCCAACCTATATCGGAGGAGCCGCCCCATATGCCCTGCTGCGACTGTCTGGCCAGCTTGGTGATGGCCTCCACGTACATACGCGACGCTGCCGCCGCCCCTGCACAACAACAACAACAACAACAACGTCAACAACATGCAACAACACTACACTCCCCCAACCTATATCGGAGGAGCCGCCCCATGTGCCCTGCTGCGACTGTCTGGCCAGCTTGGTGATGGCCTCCACGTACAGACGCGACGCTGCCGCCGCCCCTGCACAACAACAACAACAACAACGTCAACAACATGCAACAACACTACACTCCCCCAACCTATATCGGAGGAGCCGCCCCAGGTGCCCTGCTGCGACTGTCTGGCCAGCTTGGTGATGGCCTCCACGTACAGACGCGACGCTGCCGCCGCCCCTCTGCACAACAACAGCAACAACAACGTCAACAACATGCAACAACACTACACTCCCCAACCTATATCGGAGGAGCCGCCCCATGTGCCCTGCTGCGACTGTCTGGCCAGCTTGGTGATGGCCTCCACGTACAGACGCGACGCTGCCGCCGCCCCTGCACAACAACAACAACAACGTCAACAACATGCAACAACACTACACTCCCCAACCTATATCGGAGGAGCCGCCCCATGTGCCCTGCTGCGACTGTCTGGCCAGCTTGGTGATGGCCTCCACGTACAGACGTGTCGCTGCCGCCGCCCCTGCACAACAACAACAACAACGTCAACAACATGCAACAACACTACACTCCCCAACCTATATCGGAGGAGCCGCCCCATATGCCCTGCTGCGACTGTCTGGCCAGCTTGGTGATGGCCTCCACGTACATACGCGACGCTGCCGCCGCCCCTGCACAACAACAACAACAACAACAACGTCAACAACATGCAACAACACTACACTCCCCCAACCTATATCGGAGGAGCCGCCCCATGTGCCCTGCTGCGACTGTCTGGCCAGCTTGGTGATGGCCTCCACGTACAGACGCGACGCTGCCGCCGCCCCTGCACAACAACAACAACAACAACGTCAACAACATGCAACAACACTACACTCCCCCAACCTATATCGGAGGAGCCGCCCCAGGTGCCCTGCTGCGACTGTCTGGCCAGCTTGGTGATGGCCTCCACGTACAGACGCGACGCTGCCGCCGCCCCTCTGCACAACAACAGCAACAACAACGTCAACAACATGCAACAACACTACACTCCCCAACCTATATCGGAGGAGCCGCCCCATGTGCCCTGCTGCGACTGTCTGGCCAGCTTGGTGATGGCCTCCACGTACAGACGCGACGCTGCCGCCGCCCCTGCACAACAACAACAACAACAACGTCAACAACATGCAACAACACTACACTCCCCCAACCTATATCGGAGGAGCCGCCCCAGGTGCCCTGCTGCGACTGTCTGGCCAGCTTGGTGATGGCCTCCACGTACAGACGCGACGCTGCCGCCGCCCCTCTGCACAACAACAGCAACAACAACGTCAACAACATGCAACAACACTACACTCCCCAACCTATATCGGAGGAGCCGCCCCATGTGCCCTGCTGCGACTGTCTGGCCAGCTTGGTGATGGCCTCCACGTACAGACGCGACGCTGCCTCCGCCCCTGCACAACAACAACAACAACGTCAACAACATGCAACAACACTACACTCCCCAACCTATATCGGAGGAGCCGCCCCATGTGCCCTGCTGCGACTGTCTGGCCAGCTTGGTGATGGCCTCCACGTACAGACGCGACGCTGCCGCCGCCCCTGCACAACAACAGCAACAACAACAACAACATGCAACAACACTACACTCCCCAACTTCGCTCGCAACAAACCTGCAGATTTATAATGGTATACGACGATTCATTTCCATGAGATCTAGGTTCCTGATATATGATATCTTGGATAAAATCTTATTAAAACACAATGATTTCTGTTAATGCACTTAGAGATGCCATGGTTTTCGACAGGATACAAGGAAAACTTAGTGTTAATGTTACATTCAGGCCAGGCCAATGACCTCTGTGAAATATTACATGGGGTCATCATGGGCGGATTTTGAAGTTTGCTTAGCACTTGGCTACAAGTCCTCAAAGTCACGAGAACTCGAACGGAAACTCGGAGTAAAGTGTGAAACCACCACGAACAGTGCTATTTCACCGCATAGGTGTGACGTCACCGGTCGACGTCATTGGTGACGTCATTTCTCAGATGTCATTGAACTGGGCTGAATGTGAGTGACATTTTCCCTCTACACACAGCTAAATTATTTTATTCCGTATTATAACTTAGACAATGTTTGAGCCTTTGTTTTGGAATTAATATGCACATTCCATAGTGTTTTAGTTTGTGACAAAATATTGAACTAAAAATTTATTAAGGAGAATGATTTATGATCTAAAAATGGTTGTATCCAGAAATATTTGTTTAAGGTTTTTAATTCATATATTTTTAAACTGTAATTGTTACGATACAGAAAAGCTAACACTATGTAGTACTGTAGTAATGTTGAAGTCAACTAAAATACTGAATCATTAAATTATCAAAGGAATATGCATTGTAGTTAAAAAATGTAACTACCTAGTGGGTCGAGTAGGCCTAGCTTAAGAGAATTATACATAAAACACAAAAGTGATCAAATCCAAATCGTCCTCGATATTGAAGGCCCTGCCTGAATACACAAAATGAAAATCAAGAAAACTAGTCTACATAATTTATATTAGTCTATCATTGTATTGATTGTTGATAGTTTCTTTAAAGCGCAGAATAACTAAAATGCCACTGGCGTAGATACACACAAAATCAAAATTAAATAAGAGTAACACATTTTAAAACATTTATTATCCAAGACTTCTGATGATTATACAAAACAGCGATACTCCTTGAGATAAAATGCGCGCCTTCATTGTGCGGATGATATTGCGCTATACATTATTGTGCTGCAAAATGAGGTTCAACATTTGCAGGCGCTACATAAATACAGTACCGTAGGACATCAGTGGCATTGTCTTGCGATGATAATACCGAACACACAATTGAATATGCAATAAAGACATAAATACTTTGGAAATACACTGATTTTGACATTGTTTTGAACGATTTGACCTAAATAATAATAAATGAAATTCTAAGGCTGTATTTGAACGACATTCAAGAAATACCGTATAATACATTGTAGTTCTGGAAAAATAATTGTAAAGCCAACGATTTGAAAGTAACTACAAGTAGGCCTAGTGTGTTTCATACAAATTGTACACTAACAGTTGTAAAATAAATCACAATTATATTATATAGAGCAAACCGGACAGTCATAGCATCAGTTTGACCGTCTGTCTGTCGAGGTCCGTATATAATCGTAAAGTTATGTCAAGTATATTATCCTTCTTCTCATGACTGAAACAGATCAACTCTTTTGGATTCATTTGATTTTTTTTTTAATTCTCTATATTTGGTCATATACAATCACAACAAAATTAAATTCTATTTATTAATAGTAGCATACCGGTGATTTTGAATTACGAGGTGGCCCGTGCGCAAATTGCGCATTTTATGATTCTGTATGAGTGAAACTCACCTACACTACGTGAATGTTGATTATGAAGAGACAGAGACTTAGTAGCAGGTGTTGGAGCTACTTTTGTTTACTATCTGGCTTTTAAAATTCACCTGAAGGTAATCATATGTTAAATTACAATTCACATTAAGGAACTTGCAATAAAAGTTGGTCAACATTTTAAAGCACCCTCTATAAATAAATCAAAGGCGAAGGGGGCGAAGCCCGAAACAATATGACCTTTTTAATTACGATTAATTTCGTCACTGCGGTATCCTAAGATTTAAAATGACACCTTAATCTTAAAAATTGGTTCAGTAGGTCGAGAAAAAAGGGGACGAAACCCTTATAGAAATAAGAAGATAGATTATCTTGCGCATGGCTGTAAGCCTGGGTGAGATGCTATATCATCATCAATTATCAAGTTAATTAAGTTTATTTTTTGTGCAGACCGATTTATAGTATGTTTATAAGATCTAACTTTTAGTTTGGTTTTATTTTTGAACATTAGTAATTGTAGTGGCAGTAAGGTGTAGTGCGTTGCGACTCACCGTGTAGCGCCTTGAGGTAGGCCTTGCCGGCGTTGATCATCTGTCGGGCGCCGGGGTTGAACTTGTCCAGGATGTTCTGCGAACACACAAGCGGAATGTTACAGATCAAATACTCTCAGAAGAGTGCAGGTAAAATCACTGAAGGAGAAGCAACAAGTATCTAATTTACGTTTCCCTCGATTTAAGAGTAGACTACACAATATAACAATGACCAAAATGGATGTAACACAAGCTGTTTAAGCATTCTCAGAAGTCAAAACCCCATAACCACATACTTGATTGAAAGCTCTTGACGTGAAAACTCCAAAAATATTGACAACATCATCCCAACCTCCATATGGCTCCACACGTCTTCAAACTTACCATGTTATTCTTGTGGAAGCAACATTTTAGTGATGAACACATGATTACATATTAATTCCTATTTCCTATTCTTATTTAAAGTATTGAGTGAAGATTGGTTATGAAAACTAAAGGATGTTACAAACTTCAGGCGAGTGAGCGTCGCGAACGAGATCAAAACGAGGGCAAAAGGTTCCTCGGGTTGGCATTGCACTTTGAGTACACCGTTGCGAAGCACGGGTAAGTCATCTAGTCCAATATATCCCAAGGTCACCGTAAGTGGTGTAAATTAAGGGCTACCGGTATTCCTTTTTGTCATTTTTTATTGGTTATTTCCGTAGCCTACAATTAGTGGTATTACGGATGCGCCTAATGCGGATATTTTCCATTTATCTACGACTCCCTCTTTACTCAGAACCCATTTGTAAACATTTAATTCGTGTATGAGCAGTTTTAATAGTGACGGCCCTCTTTAAAAATCCCCCCAGCACAAACAGCTAGACGTTGTGGACGTAGAGATTTGAAGTTGAAACGTCGAAAAGTGCCACGGGTTCTTCAAGCGTGGGGATGTTAATAAGTGTTTGCAGATCGCTCTGCTTGTTTTGCTCTCGCTCTTCACTTTACATAAAAGCTTGGATGGTTCAGTTTCAGTAATATTATTTCACAAAAGAACAAATTTCTTTTTAAATTTGATCGATTTGTTATTTTAGATGTAACTATTGTAAAACCATTGCTAACCCATCATGGTAACAATGTACAATGTACACGTCACAGGAGTTTTGCTAAAGATGAGTTTACGTTTACATAATTTGGGATTTGAGTTTCAAATCATAAACCAAATCTATTTCGTGGAATTTTGATATTGCAGTACACAAATTAGGGAAACTGTAACTCAATTCACCGTACACAATTTAAAATAAAAGTTTTAATTTTCAGTATTTTCCAGGTGAAAGAAAAACGAAAAAACTGTTAAGTACTTGTACTTGACAATTTTACGCTTTAACACAGTGATCCATAAATTCTTAAATTAATTACGATGGTTCTTATTCGTGGTAAATATAGAATTTATTTTCTGGCACAGTGGTATTACCATCCTACTTGCGATTCTTCCATGAATAAGACATTTCTATAGTATTTCGTTTTTAATTACGGTATTGTGAAGTAACGTATCACAATTTCTGATAGCAGTTGTTCGGAGTAAATAAACCTTTATGATATTAAACATTTAAAAATTAAAACCACTTTAGTCTAAATGTTCGGCATTATTTGGCAAAGGGGGTTTTCCATCGCACTAAATTCCCAACAAAATACAACGCCCAACCGAAACCGGACAATGGGGGGAGAGGAGCAAGAAGATTCGATTAAAGACGTTTTGACAACGGCTGTTGGCGGAATTGGATCTGCCCCCCCTCCCCCCCGAGTAGGTCCACCCCCCCCCCCCCCCCAACTGACGTCACAAACTCGGGGATGACCCCAGGTTAAGCGGGGGATTATCGCCGGACGTGACGGTGTAACGTCGTCGTTCCGGAAGTTGATGGTCAGCCGGGCCGGACAGTGAAAACAGCTAACGTTACCGGGTTGAAAATAAAGCTCATCACCTGCTTGTGGCACATAGTCTAGTCAATTAATAACCACAAGCCTGAGTAAAACTCGACATTCGGCCATTGTATAGCTAGCACTCACAGTATTATTCTCAAATAGATCTCAAACAGTAGATCTCAAATAGCAATATATAATTTCCACTTGAAAAAATTAAGGATTTGTAAACTACAAAATACTGCATCAGCAACATTTTAAATACACTAAGTTTTATTTTGTGTTTAGTTGGCGAAACATTTATTTTTATAAAATTATAACAATCATTACGATATAATATGGGGAAGTGTTATCTATTTTCATCCTGGCTAAATCTACTTAGTTACCAGTACAAAAAATTAGGTTTTGTTTGAATTTTTTTACTGGATTGCTCTTTACCGTAACTGTATCCTTTCAAAATACATTAAAATGCTAATTATGGTTGGTAAAAGTAATTTTGGTGTAGAAATTCTAGCCTGCTTTTTACGCAATTGCAGAACTAAATGCGAGACAGGATTTTACATGTAAGCCAAAATGTAGGAGATGAATCACATGAGCCATAAAAAATATATATTATACTTGAGAACTCACTGTCTTTTCTATCTCCAGAGTTATAATTTAATCTGTGATTCCATATTTACCAGACACTTAAATAGTACTCTTTATAATAGTATTAGTTGTTTTCTATCGAAGAACAAATAATTATATTACAATGTAATATTACAATTTTATATTACAATGTAATATAATTATTTGTTCTTCGATAGAAAACAACTAATACTATTATAAAGAGTACTATTTAAGTGTCTGGTAAATATGGAATCACAGATTAAATTATAACTCTGGAGATAGAAAAGACAGTGAGTTCTCAAGTATAATATATATTTTTTATGGCTCATGTGATTCATCTCCTACATTTTGGCTTACATGTAAAATCCTGTCTCGCATTTAGTTCTGCAATTGCGTAAAAAGCAGGCTAGAATTTCTACACCAGAATTACTTTTACCGACCACAACTAGCATTTAAATTTATTTTGAAATGATACAGTTATGTCATATGTTAATTGAATACTCGGTAAGTTATGTGACACAATGTTCAGATTCTCTAATGATTTTCAATGGCATTGCATGGATTATCATCAAATGTGATTTTTGCAATAGCAAATGAGTGCGTTTTCTTGAGCAGATCTGTTATTGTAACATACTGTGTATTAATTTTAAATTAACTTTCTACAAATTTCCAATAAATTAAAATTTTATTTGTTGGAACAAATAAAATTTTAATTTATTGGAAATTTGAAGAAAGTTAATTTAAAATTAATAACAGTTCCAATAAGAAGAGCTTCTTAAAATGAATACTGTGTATTGTAATGTTATCGATTTGAGTGTCCTCTAGTTTACTGTAACAATAATTGTTGGGGTTGGAGGTGTGTAGAATCCAATAACTCAGCTAAGTAAACACTATGGCTACCAATAACTCGAGATGCAAATTTTGTGTACAGTTGCCTCCCAGTCAATACCCACAATACTCTGAAGACATAAACACCGCCCTAATGTCCCATAATAAGGTCCTAATGTCCATAAGGACTTCAGTTCACACAAACTGAAGCCTTTGTTCCCCGTTAGTTATCGCTGTGCCATTCGCCGCATAATTCTACTCCAGAGGGGTGTCGCTGGTCGGACGGACCCTATCATCCTGTACCCACGCGGTCTGTACCCACTTGCCGTGCCGTGTGTTCGCCATTGTATGGAAATAGTGGCGAATGGGCAGTAACGTTGCGTTAGGAAAGCTTAAGAAATTTATTACCAACAGGTATGTTCGTAGGTTGAGAATGTGCGTGGTTAAATTGTCATCAACTTGCCATTTGATTTGTACCAAAAAGGACAATTTTATCAATTTACGTACGCAGTCGTGTACAAAATGTACTCAAAATCTTATACTCTAAAACAAGCTCCGTTTGTACGGGCAAAGTTTTTTCTCGCTCCAAGGATTTTTGATTTTTTGATTGAATATGGGGGTTTTGGCCACCAGAAATCGATTGGAGCTGGTCCCATAGCTGGGAAAAATCCGGTTTTCGCGCTAGAGCCCTTCAAAGATCCCATGTTATCCTTATGGAGATTTTTAAGTTGAACAAAAATCAGCTGACAACTGTAGATAAAATAAAGATGTTACATCTTTAACCTGTGGTTTTACGAAAATCATACCAATGTGCAGCAAACCTTCCGCCTGGCGAGTGAGCGGAGCGAACGAGCTTAGTGTGAGAAACGAAAGTAATAATTTTACCGAGCTTAAGCTCGGTCCCCCTGGTACTAGTAGATAATCAAAACTCCTAACATTCTTAAAATTTTAATGTAATTAATAAATTGCAGCAACCGAGAATTTTTGTGTGTTTGCATACGGCGCGGCGGGATGAGAGGAACGTGAAATGGGACGGAGAAAGGCCGGCGGGTCGACAAGTGGGGTCCCAATCAACCGATCACGATATGAAAGCCACCGACGACACGGCCAGGGTAAACATTCATCTCGGGGCTGGATGATGGTGATGTTTACCGATAAACGTCCAAACGTTGTGCTTGTCAAATGGCCCGCTCATGGCACTAACACCGTTTTTTTCGATTTACCCAACAGTATCTATCACATGGCATGGGTATACAAACAAAATCTTGGGAGATTTCCGATGCTCTTCCTCAGATTTATTTCAATTGATTATAGTAGACGTGTTACAGGATATTCGAAATAACAACTATTGAATGTAGGCTCCCCTTTTATAAACATGTAATGCAGTATTATAATGGCTTTATTGAACCACGATATGGAGTTTAATATAAAAAGGTTTCTCTTCTCAGGAGATGCTCGAAGATCAACTTACTACGTCACTAGACTAACAATACTGAAGGCCCTGTCAGACACACACATGGCGATAATACTGCATCAGCAATATTTTAAATACACTAAGTTTTATTTTGTGTTTAGTTGGCGAAAAATGTATTTTTATAAAATTATAAAAACATCGATTAGCGGCTACTAATCGATGTGTGACATATAGTATAGCGGCGCCCGGCAATCGCCGGTGAGTCAAAATTCAATCGGGCGAGGAAAGTTGGACATGTTCAACTTTTGGGAGAGTAGTCGCCAGTAGCCGACCTCGAAAACCACGTGATCTAATCGCCGGCGAGCAAAACTCACCACAGTCGCAACGTGTGAAAGGTGTTGTAGGTGATATAGTCTGCTACCAATGTAAAAAAAATCTAATAAGAGTGTTGCTGGGGCGAGTGATTGGTTAAGCCCAAGTTGGTTTATCCTTATTATGTTACAATTGATTGTTAAAATATGATGTTATTTTACAATATGACCTTATTATAATAAAATATGATTGGGGGTCTTCATTCGCTAATTCTTTCATAAGTGTTGATGAAGCACCCAGTTTGCCTCGTCTGCCTATCCACTCCCGAACCCACTTGCGTTTGTTCTTCTTCATTTTAACAGTATATAATTTATCGCACAGATCACTAACGCAAATCCGCAAAAGACATGCATTGTCCTCAGCATTACTCACTACATATATGTTAAATTTATTAATACTGTAGGATCGGTTTATTGACCATAGTCAATGCTAATACTACTCGCAGACGCTCAGGGCCGTTTTAAGCCCTTAGTTGTTGGTGCTGTTACTGAACTCCGACGGTCAGCGGTCTATACGTTATCTTGTGTCAGTTTAGTTACGATTAGCTCAACTGGTTGATGCTGGACTTACTAAACAATTCTATCTATATAACTTTGTGTTTATTTGAATATTCAGCCGAACATCATTTGAATGTACAATAATTGATGGAATGGTAGATGTGCTTAGATTCAAAAATAACCTACAAATTTCAATCCGATGTCCCTCCCCTCGCCCCATACCTTCCACCTGCCCGGTTCCTATAACATAACACCGGTCCGATTGCTCAATGGGAGAATAGAAAGCGGTCTGTTCTGTACGATCCGCGCCGCTGGTCGCTGGCACGTGACGCCGATATGGCGGTTATAAAGGCGGGAAACTGTGGAAAAACGGCGGGAAAACTGTCGTAACTGGCGGTAGAGACACGGCAAAACCTTCCTGGTTGTTTTACACTTTTTATATAACAGTTTTTAATGTTTTCACTTAGCATTTCGATGGTCCATAAAATCGCCTGGAAGTACAAAGGATAATGTCACTTTACACCGGCTAACTGGTGTGAATAGCAATATAAATATTTTAAAATTAGTGTGAATTTTGTAGAAAGCTACAAAGAGCTTTAAATAAGTTCATAGTTCATTATATACAGGTTCATATATATATATATTTTTTTTTTAATTCATTGATTTAATCGATGAAAACGATTGAAACGAATATAAATCATGTGAAAAACTTACCAATACATTGTACAATATTCCTTTGTAACTACTTTTGTGTTTGTAGACCTGCAGGAGACTAAAGTTATATTTACAATCCGACCCCTTGAATCAGAAAACCTCCAATGCTCATCCCACATCTTCCAAAACATACCATTATCTTTTCCATGATTAGCTAACACGCCCAGCGCCATTTTTCCTCAACGTATCATTTGTGAAGTATAATTATCTCGTTTCGCCGATGACACCGGATGACTGCATATGTTCCAGGTATTTGCTGAAAGGTTGTATCATACCTGCCGGTTCTCCTTGACCCGACATAAAGGTCGTGGGTTGCTGGTGCTGACTGGTTACCTAACTATCACCTGCACTGCATGCTTCCACCCAATATTTCCTCTCTTATCCTTTGGACTGCACCCAAGCTCTAATAATGCACGAGGGTGTTTTGTTTTCCTAGAAAAAGTAGTAACCTCAATACATTAATATTAGGACTCAATTCCGTCTAAGAGTTGACATATATTCTTAAATATCAACGGGGCCGTTATAATTTCGTTGGCGTCGACAATTGATTTGATTTGATTGACGGTTAAGTGCTCTATAATTTTGTTTCTCTTGAAGGGTAGTTGAAACAATTTGATTGCTTTGCTACTGTTAACTTAGTTTGATTACATCGTTCAGTCATCCAATTACTCATCAAGAGTTATTACTGTGCATTTATTAGTTCACAAAAGGAAGAAGTGAGGTACCTTATTCGGTTGATTATAAGGGAATGAATGATACATAGATTTGATTGTTGATATTGGAGGTGAGTCCTTCTCTTTAAATTAAAAGTCTATGAGAAGGAACTTTAATAATTCATTATTTTCCGAGTGGTTCCGAAATTTAATTGATCGTTAGGGAGTAATTCTGAATTCTGGTTGTTCTTTAGGGGGTGGTTTCGAAATAGATTTTTCATAAGGAAGAGTCGACGTCAATTGACATTTCACTATGGAGTAGTTCCGAACTCGAATGTTCATTAAAGAGTGCTTGTTCGGCAACCGTAGCTCATTAGTTGGTGGTTTCGTAATGATTTGATTATTAATTTTGAGGTGATCAAAATTCTATTTTTCACTATAAGAAAAGGGTAGGGGGGTATGTGCAATTTATTAAGATGATCACTTTAAGGGAACACTATAACTCAATGGCCCGTCAAGATAAATTTTCCAATTTGGTACACAACCAATCAAGAAGAAAAAGTTAAATATTTAAAGTGACATCTTTATGGGGTAATTTTCTAACATCAACGCACGAAGAGCAATCCTCACTAACTACATGCCCTTTGGCATGTTAAAAATTAGAAAATCTTACAAAAATTGTGTCTCAAATATTTTTAGAATAAATCCAACCAATGAATGAGGTAATCTCTAAATCAATCCTTGGCCAATATCTATTAGTATAGTAATCACTCGCATCATCGCCATCGCTGCAACACCGCTCCACAACATCACCACGCGGTGACGCCATCTTGGTCGGTTGTTTATTACGATGTTTCGTCACGAGCCATTGTTTATTGTTTCCTCGCTGTTTATCGTCCGTCGGGCTAAAGAATGTTTCAAAATTACGGGGAAGCTCGTTTTAAAAATTTATTGCCTCCAAGTCCAATAGGTGTGGACTGTCCGGGCGGATGAATGAATGGATGAGGGGGCTTTTGGGCACGGATGGAGCTTTTGTTCGTCCTCTAGACGGTTGGTGGTGAATGGCAATTGAATTTTTCAAACCAAAATAAACTTAATATGATTAAAAATCAATGTAAAAGTATTTTTACACTAGGCATTGATAATGTTACTACTGCACAATTTCCTGAGGAATTACGATAATAAAGAGTATTCGATTACTCTAACATTATTTTTTCTTGTGCATACCGCAGTAGTTAATATCTTAAATTATGATTCGATAGATCATAAGTTTTTCGAATAAGATATTCTTTCTAAAATAGGTCATCACTAAAAATTAAATTTCAAAGATACGAAAAATGTAGAATTACATAACAAAAATGTACATAACTTCTACAGTGTGTTGTGCTGGTTTTCATACACGAATCCCCTGCCCTAACTAATTAAATCTTACAACTGTATGTTTCCACAACGAAAAAACGAGTTTCCACTAACGGAGAGGATACATATTTGGCCTCTTTAATATCTTTAATTATAGTCGTAGATAAGAAATATACAATATATTTTCTCGCTAAGAAGGTTTTACGTCTCAGCATACAGGTAACTTCCGCGTCCATCCACTGCGACGTATCAGCGATCTAGCGGAAGTGGCGAGAACCGCGAGGCACGGCGGAGTTTCACGCACGATTTGAGGTTAGGTTCGCCACAACAGGTGATTGTGAGCGGCGGCTATCAGCTGACAACCGTTTAACAGCTGATTACACCGACAGCTGACTGCGGACAGACACTTAGCACTTATCAATTGGAACGGAGGGGCGCGCTCGTTTAAAACACATCAACGTTCGAGTCCTTTACGCTCGAGGGGTCGGGGATTGTTGCCAGGGGAACAGCGGGCGAATGTATTTTCAAACTCATGTTGCAAATTGAGGGTCTAGAAACGTTTCTGATCTAAAGAAAGGGCATGGAAAGAGAAGTGATAAACTAATTTGTGAGCGTTCTATGACTTGTCAAAATTTCGAAGAAAACATCTTTTTTTAGCGAATTTCCCTATAGGGAATACTCTATTACGGTAGTAGCCATGGTAAGACCTAAGCCCGGGACCACTTTACTTTTTCATTTTGAGGTCCCCAGAAGCCAAAACACCATTCGTTCATATATATATATATATATATATATATATATATATATATATATATATATATATATATATATATATATATATATATATATGTATGTATATATAGATCTATCTATCTATCTATCTATCTATGTGTCCGTGGTACTGATAACTTTTGAAGGGGACCTCCGATTTTGATGAAATTTGGTATGGAGGTGTAAGACCAGGGGCCCATTTCATAATAATCTACTAGTTACAAGTTACAAGTTGTAACTTGTAATTTCCATAAGATTTGCATTAGGCGATCAGCTGATTTACTAATAATATTAGTTTGTAGTTTATTATGAAATGGGCCCCAGGTCTATTTTCATGAGTTCGCGAACCAGCATTGTCGGGTTATGGGAACGGGGTTTTATGGGGTTTCAAAGGGGTCAAAAATGGGTTTTTAGCATTTTTGGACCTTAATTTTTAAAATTCATCAGTTTTAACTGACACCATTTAAAAGAGCTTAAAAAAAAACAAACAATTTGGTATTTTGAATTTTTATTATAGCATAACTGGTTACGGGGCAAATCAAAAAATGTGTTTCCATGTTATTCTTATGGGAAATCAAGAAAACCCTATATCTTGCTTATTTATTGGCATAACTTAATCAATTGGTACGCACCTTATCTATATAAGGTTTAACTTGTACTTCTTAACATGTGGACCATAACTTTAAGTGGGACGTGCATATAGATTATGTTTGTAAAAAAAATTAGATTATGCACTTACAAGATGTTTTATTTAAATCATCAATCATTTAAATAAAACATCTTAAAGTGTATCATGCCATATAATGTTTTATTATTAATTTATCAGTCACTATGTGAGTCTGTGATAAGATATGGTTTAAGGGCTTGGGGAAACGCATCAATGTCACATATAAAAAAAGTAGAACATCTCCAGGAACAAACATTGAAATGCATTTTACCATTGAATATTGCACAGCTTCCATCCTTACAAATTTTTCCTTTTACTCAAACCTTACCTGCTAGTAAATTGTTTTTATTTTTAATATGTACAGATAATTTATTTGATAATTCATTTAAAATTGTAAATACACATCCTTATAGAGTAAGAAGAAATTATTTCCATGTCCCTAGATTTAAGAATAAATATGGAATCAGATCCTCAGAAGTATTTGTACCAAGAACGTTTGCCTGATTATTTTTTGAATGTAACTTCATACAGAGTTTTTAAAGTTAATTTCAAGAATCACATATGGAATGGTCTCTTATAGCTCTGGCCTTGTCACTAACTTTTCTATAAATATTTTTAACTGTTGAAAATGTTGGGTATTATAGGTATTTATATTGTTGAGTTTTGTATTTATGGTCTCAGTAGTTTCACACTTTGAATAATTTATTGTTATTGTTTTTCATAGATATATCTTGTTATTGTTTTTGTTGCTCTTTTGCTGTTGTTTTTTAAATACTTTTTTGTGCTGTAGAATAGAAGAAACTCTCACAAAAACTGACTTGATTGCTGATTGTGAATAATTATGTAATGGAAAACATTGTCTAGTTTTGTTTAGTAAGTACTTTTCAAGTGCAGACAAACCTTCTCTGGTTTTTGCACTTTTTAAAAAATATGCTTGTATTTATCTTTTGATTGAAATAAAGATTGATTGATTGACTTGCTTACAAAACCCATATGGCGGTAAACCTACATACTCACCCCCATGGGGTTTATGGGGAAAATAAAAAATTGCAAGAGTTTGATACAATATGTGTTTACATTCACCAATTATTGATTAACTTAGATTTTCTAACAGCACCTAATGGCAGAAAACCTACATACTCAATCCTATGGTGTTTTTTTATGGGGAAAGTAAATAATCTGAAATTTTATTGGAAATTCGCTGAGTACGCAGGTCTGCTGCGATGGGGGTATTTGGCAACACCGATCAGCTGTCACACCACTGTTGTGACGTCATCTCTCTCAGCACTCCGGCCTGGTGAGTAGTAGGCCTTGGACAGTGGCGTCATCCTTTAATCCAGCTACTTTATTTATAAGTGATGGCTCGTGGATGCGACAGTCCCTAATTGGGATTAACATCCGCACTAGTGAATACTAATCCATCCATAAAGACCATCCTCATAATTAGACCAATTTGTATATATGAGGTTGAAATTGTGGTTCGGATCCCACGTTAAACTGTAGGTCCCTAGATACCATTGGCTGTTGGGCTATTAATTAACAGTCCTGCCTAAGGAGAATGTCGGCCTTAGTCAGTAACAAGACTACAAGATCGCGCCACAATCATCCTACACTCATCTCTCATTCATATTCAGGTTAAAATACCCATTATGTGAGGTCCCTGTCTCGAAATAGTGATAAAGTAAGAACTCCCAGGCCATTCATGGTTTTTACTTTGTCAAAATTGGATGAATTTTTCAGAAATTTTAAAGGTTACGATTACACAACAAATTTAAAGAATAATATCTTGCTTTTGTGGTCTCAAGATTTTGTTAGTTTGCTTATTAAAAATAACAAGTTGAATGTGAAGATAGCCACATAATTTTTAATAATGCATGTTTTATTAAAAAACAAAACTCTAAATATAATTACTTAATGGAATTTCAAGAACCATGACAACAGAAAAACTGCTCCCCTTTTTTAGTCTAAAAACCATGGTAACTAATCACTTTTCCTGCGATTGCTTTCAGGTGAGTTTACATTTTTATTTATTCTGAAATAAATTTTATCAATTTAGTTTTGATACACAGATTCAGTCTTGCTGATTTTCAATTTATGTATTTTAAAAATGTTGCTCTATTCTTTTAAGTGTTAAAACTAAAAATTTGCAAATATGTACCCAATATCAGAGCTCTCACTAAGTGTCCTATACAGTAAAACTATTGCAGTGAAAACAATTTTTAAAATTTTAAGGCTGAACATTTAAACTGTATGAATACGGTAGGGTAAAATTTGAAAATTGAGTTTGATATTGTTTGTGAGTAGATCTAATAATAAGCAAAATATATTAAATTTAAATATATTAAAGTTCACTTTATTTATTACTTTCTCTAATCTCATCGGCTGAACCTGCCACATGATTGAAAATTTTATCTATCTTATTTTGATATTTTTTCAGATTCCGTACAACTCTTTGAGCACTAGCCTTCTACTGATCCATCGTCGGTAAGTTAATAATGATGTTTATACTTTGATTATGTATGGAAAATTGATATTAGACTTAATTATAAAATCAATTATGAGAAAAACAGTATATAAGTCAAATACTGTGGAATACTTTTTATTTTATAATATAATATAAGATTTATTCTCACTTGTTAACTTAATTTTACTAAGTGCCTAACTATGTCATCATTCGGATGGAGGATCATCCTTATAATATAACCCTTGCCACGTAACTTAACGAATGAATTATTATTTCCATTACTATTCAGTTTAAATTATTGGATGATCAGATGTTCTATGAAAGTTTGCATGCAACATAAGCTCGATGTTTTTGGAAAAGTACCCCTCTCACCCCCCCCCACCCCTCCCCACCCCGCCCATAAAATACTCTTATTTATTTTAAACACATTGAACTATGGGTGTTCAGACCAGTCCTCTAAACATGGAACGCTGAACGTGTGTAATGAAAACGGTCCTGCGGCGCGCCGCTATCCCCTCCCAGTCGGTTTGCTGGGTGGTTTGCACCACTGATTCAATGGACACGACATGTTTTTAGCACTTTCGGTTCAATTTAAGCGCAATTAATGATGTAACCCTTCGTGCTTGAAGGGATTTATAAAGAATTAACAGACACATGATGTATTTCATTGATATGATTTATAAGTAAGGAAATCAAATAAATAATATTTCGAAGAGGATAAAAGTTAGACGTTTTCTTAAATAAAAAAGTTTGTTGAGTTTCTGAATAATACACTAGTTTCCCTTTATTCATTGAATGATTTTTATCTTTAGCAAAGGATATAGAACCCATATTAAAAAGATTTAATCATTTTAACGCATCAGATAGTTGAATTCATGATTCGCATGATTGGTTTCATGAATTGGTATGATTTTTCTTCTCGATGACAATGTACATTTCTAATGCATACAGGCCTGTATTAAAATTTGTTTGTAGAAAGGTCAGACTTTTCCTTGTTAACCACATGAACGAAGAATACAAATAAGTGATTAATTTGAATTCATCATTTAAGGCTTTGCATAGTAAACTCACCATACAGCCGACAGTATAAGAGTTTGGTACATTAATTAATTTCCATGAACTCACCAACTTGGTATAAAGTAAATTGGGTAAATAGCTAGTGTGTGATAATAATGTTGTTTGAAAATTAAAATCAGTAAAAATTAAATTGAATTACAAAATCAATTTTCAAAACTGTAATGCTGTTCAGGACGAGTTTTATTGATTTTTAAAGCGGTTAAACATTTCATTTTATATAAGAATTTTATATATGCTGTAACAAGTACAGTATTTTTTTAAGCTGAACATAGTAAAGATTATAATTTAACCTTTACTTGAAGACTGAATTGATACCAACTGTATTATAATTTAGTCTTAATAACGCCATTTGCTATATGAATAAAGATAATGTTAATGAAACCAAACCAAAGTAGAAATTTAAAACTAACACTATATATATTTGTGGTTTTCATTTCAGAATTAGTTAATCGTCTGATACAATGGCGGATGTATGGTGCCTGTGCGCGGTCGGAGCAGCTGGAGTCGTAATCCTGGTCGTCGGGAGCTACATTTACTATCTTTACACCGTTCCTAGGGTCCTCCCGATAGATTTTGCTCCCCAACACGAAGAACACGAAGACACAATCGAGTACCCATGGTACAACGATTTCACTTGTAGGCTAATGGTCAGGGAAGTGCCGGTACAAACTGATGCGATAGGTCCTTTAGAATACAGGAATACCGGGGTACAGACGTTGCATGTTAATTTTTGGCGTAGATTGTTTCCTGCGTATAGGTTTGAAAATCCCGGCCAAGTTTCGCGTGATGACAAAATTGCTCGTACTAGGGCCTATTTCTACCCTTTTTACAGGGTCAATTCCCCAATCATTGACATACTACACACAGATAGGGGCGTGTCTACCCACGCGAATAAAGCAACACAAACAGACAGGGAACTTTTTTACATTCTGACCCGGTCCAAAATTCTTAGCAACTTTGTTTAGGGAAATTTGTTAGGTAGGGCGTGGGTAGACCCTGTCAAAATCACTTGTGGTAGGGCTAAGGATAGGGTGGGGACACAAAACAAACAGCATACACCTCTCCGGCCCCAGGACCAAGATGAAAGCTGCGATGATCGCAAGCGGGTGACATTCTCCACATTGTGTTGCCAAAGTGGCAGTGATGCCCAGGCAAATACCCCCTAAAGGTAAGCCTATTAAACATACTTTGTTTAATTTTTATTTAATTTTTCAACACAAAATGTACTTATTGTTGGACTAACCAATCAATCATATTTAGATGTACAAATTTTTCCATATATAGCTGGCTGAATTGTAATATGTTTCACCGAATTCTCAATTAAGGTCAACCTGTAAATTGTTCAATTACAACCAGTTTAATTTGTTTTAAATCCAGAGTAAAACTTTGTATACAAATAAAATTGAATGATAATGATTTTTTTAAATACTCAAAGAATGAGTCTCTAATCGATATAAATGGCATAAATCGAGACGGCTAAGTTTTAGAGAACTTGTTACTTTCAAACAGATGTGTAGTAACATAATATCTTGTCTCTTACTCTCTTTTTTAAATGAGACACAGCACATTAATATTTATGATGCACATATATATTTTCTGTGTCAAAAAATTAGGAAAAATGTTACTTTCTGGAATTTAAATGCTGAAGAGCTTAATGAAAGGGTGTTTGTATTTTAGACTTGGACAAGAAAGATGAGAAAGTAATACATAGGGGTTGAATGTTTCATCGTTAAAGTGACAAGTTTAAAGATCCATGATGATGAAAGGCTTAGATAAATATTACCTTCTGTAACGAGTAACCAAAGGCTGTAAGACGAGTAAGGCTGTCAAGATTGAGTAATAAAATACTCTCCATAATTTGTAACAACCAACACAAAAATATTTTTTGAGATTAATTTAAACATGAATAAAAATAAGTCCAATACTTTGTCATATCTGACAGGCCGAAAAACCGGCAGCCTTCTCGTCCCACGATGGGATTAGCTTCAACTGTGGCTACCTGTGCCACAGACTGGGACCTATGCGACGGCTTCAGCAGACCCGCCTCGCTTCAGCTCAGGTCCGCAAACCGGCAGCCATCTCATCTCCTCCGATCATCTTACGATGGGATTAGCTTCAACTGTGGCTACCTGTGCCACAGACTGGGACCTATACGACGGCTTCAGCAGACCCGCCTCGCTTCAGCTCAGGTCCGCAAACCGGCAGCCATCTCATCTCCTCCGATCATCCTATGATGGGATTATCTTCAACTGTGGCTACCTGTGCCACAGACTGGGACCTATGCGACGGCTTCAGCAGACCCGCCTCGCTTCAGCTCAGGTCCGCAAACCGGCAGCCATCTCATCTCCTCCGATCATCCTACGATGGGATTATCTTCAACTGTGGCTACCTGTGCCACAGACTGGGACCTATGCGACGGCTTCAGCAGACCCGCCTCGCTTCAGCTCAGGTCCGCAAACCGGCAGCCATCTCATCTCCTCCGATCATCTTACGATGGGATTAGCTTCAACTGTGGCTACCTGTGCCACAGACTGGGACCTATGCGACGGCTTCAGCAGACCCGCCTCGCTTCAGCTCAGGTCCGCAAACCGGCAGCCATCTCATCTCCTCCGATCATCTTACGATGGGATTATCTTCAACTGTGGCTACCTGTGCCACAGACTGGGACCTATGCGACGGCTTCAGCAGACCCGCCTCGCTTCAGCTCAGGTCCGCAAACCGGCAGCCATCTCATCTCCTCCGATCATCCTACGATGGGATTATCTTCAACTGTGGCTACCTGTGCCACAGACTGGGACCTATGCGACGGCTTCAGCAGACCCGCCTCGCTTCAGCTCAGGTCCGCAAACCGGCAGCCATCTCATCTCCTCCGATCATCTTACGATGGGATTAGCTTCAACTGTGGCTACCTGTGCCACAGACTGGGACCTATGCGACGGCTTCAGCAGACCCGCCTCGCTTCAGCTCAGGTCCGCAAACCGGCAGCCATCTCATCCCCTCCGATCATCTTACGATGGGATTAGCTTCAACTGTGGCTACCTGTGCCACAGGCCAGGACCCATGCGACGGCTTCAGCAGACCCGCCTCGCTTCAGCTCAGGTCCGCGCCTATCGAGACTGGTACCTCTGACTTTGCGACGTGAGACGTCAGGATGTGTCTGGGGAACGAGGGAAACGTCTATCCCTCACTCTTCTAGAGGATGAGTCGTTTTGACACCAGCATTCAGGATGTCAATGAGAATCGAGGAAAACTACCTGATTCAATATTACGGGGAAAAGTCAACGGAGTCTCGCAGTTGGAAAGGGGGTGGTAGCAGCGCAAGTGCTCATAGAGTCGACAGAGTGGAAGGGATCTCGATGAGAATTTGGTTGAACTACAGCTCTGAGCTCTTCTGGTAGGTTTAGACTATTATCCTTATCGTTTAGATCATTGTTTTTGTTCTACAGAAACGTATTTGAATAATTGTCTCCTTGAAAAATAATTGATTTTTTTCTCTTAAGAACATCAAGCCTTTCAATGTTATAAAGTTAAAATCGTAAATAACATTTGAAAAATTTTTTTTCATTTTATTTAGGTAGGCCACAACACATTTTTTTCTTTTTTTTACAACTTTGAAAACATTGTGATCTATGTTTCGGAATTAGATTTGATTTTGATATAAATATAAACTGGCGGCACAAAGGAACAACGATGAATACTAGTCTGTAAGACACTTTGTTTATACAATTGTGTCATCCCTATGCAACAATTGTTGAAATACCATTGAATTTTTTTTTCCTTTGGTAGTATGGGAAAATACAATAGTTTTCATCACTTGCATGGAAAGTGGCTTTTTCCTTTGCCCGACCTTGTTTAGCGAGCGAGGTGAAGCCGAGCTCACAAATAACGACTAACCACAGAAAAAAGCACTTTGAGTCCGAGAGATAAACACAGTTTTTCATCATACTATAAAAATATAAAAATAATTTAAATTTAAATAATATAAAAAATAAATTTCAGTTTTTGTTTACTTTAATAGTTAAAATGTTCTAAAAAGAAAACAACATAAAAACACAGCTGATAAGTCTAATGAATCAAATGTAAAAATATTCCAATTCAAATATGGGCAAGTCCGTTTTTGTTTTGATTATTTGGGTTAGTATGATTTTTTAGGATGTACGTAACTTTCAAGGTTAGCGCCAAAAAAAAATGCATATACAGAAACACAATTTTTCTATGACTTTTAATAGGCGACAGAAAAAACCCCAACTTTGCAGACTAATTACAGGCCATAAAATGGTTGTTCAGCACACGATGGGATGTAAAATATCTTGTTGATATTCACTCTAGCTAAATTGACATTTTATCTTATAGCTATAGTTTCAGCATTCCAATTACAAACGGATAAACTGGTTTGATTACAAATATTTGTTTGACAAAATATAATTTTCAGAATTATTTTCTATAACGTAGATTACGTTTTATCCAAAAATCAAAAGTAATGACATTTCATTTCTTTACCTTTGTTAGATAACGGGATACCATAATTAGCTAGATAAATTTTGCCAACCATGCAAACTAAAGATTTTTGATTTTTTACCTAATTAAACTATAATTTATAAACAAACGTGAGTCCAGAGATTTTTTAAAGTACAAAATTTATTTGGAAATTTCTAGAATGTAAGCACTTTTTTTCTGAATAAAAATACCGTACTCTGGAAACACCACGACGGAAAAAATGTCTACTCACACACCTCTACTCAGAATTGCTGCTTTGTAACTCTCTGTGTGATATGCCCTTGTTTTGGACTAGCATTCAATTATCTTTCATTTTTAGTAAGATTATTTTTTTAACACAGGGGGACGCTAAAGCTCCAGATGGTCTCAGGCAACGATCCAGACAGTGAATAAGGATTGACCAATAATCGCAGGAAACTAAAAGTCTTGAGTTGTAACAACTTAATAAACAAAGTTCTCTAATCTATTTGTTTTCTTTATAATATAAACCCCCTGTTGCAGCAGACCTGCGTACTCAACGAATATCCAACATGATTCGGTTTTTTAAACAACCCATAAACATCATGGGATTGAGGATGTAGGTTTGTTGCCAGGGGGTATTGTCAAGGGCGGTCCTAGCCGTATATTTTAGGGGGGGTCACGGTTAAAAAATGTTATCAAGTTTTTTTTAATGAACCAAAGCCACGTCCTATAAACCAAAAACTCAGATGGATCCATATTTAATATCTTCAGAGTTTTACACTCCAGGGTTAAATTAGTAGAAACAAATAGTACATTAGTTGTTTTTATAGGGGATCCCAGTTTAATCTAATTTTGTGCGTGAACCCCCCTCATGATTAGTCAGTTTTTACCGGCGGGAAAATATTTGAATATGATTCACTCTGCCAGTGTAGTTTATAGTGAAGGTATATTCGGGTGAAGATGTTATAATACAAATATAGAAGCTGTGAAGGCGATTATAGTGTTCATATTATCGAGTGAAGGTGTTATAATAGTGTTTTATATGCCGCAATGCCTTTTATAGGGTACAATGAGGTTAACTATATAGAGTGCTACACAGAGAGCGAAAATTGTCCACTGATTGGTGCCATTTTACCCACGATTACCGCTGTTTCCTTGGTAACAATCCTTTGTTTACACATTCCCATCTTTTATTTGCTATATTACCCACACCTTTCTGACGCTTATATGGTATCCAATCTCAATAGCCTGTTCACAGACCATCAATTAATCAAATTATTTTTTAAAAAATACGTAAAATAATCATCATTTAAAAGTATAATCTGTAATTTTTAAGCTGCTTGCGACAAACCAGAATAGCCAAAATTGGTAACCAAGAAAATGCATGTAAAGTGTGGAATGCTTGCCAAGGAAACGGCGGGAATCGTGGGTAAAATGGCACCAGCCACGGACAAAAAATTAACACGTATTTAGCACTCTTTATGAAATTAACCTTGTTGATAGGGTACAGATAACGCAGAATATCTTGGCCTCTGACATACTCCACTTCTGAATTTAAATTGGTAAACATACGACACTAAAAACAGTCTGCGACAATCTGCAACTTCGTCACTCTACTCCAATTGTTTGAACTGTAAACGGTCATCATCACATGCCATCAAGATATTCCGTGTTATCTGTACGTATTATCTAATGAAGAAGTAGTTATTGTTAGATTCTTGTATTTGTTTTAATATAAGGGTGAAGATTATTACGCTTTTTTTATAAAAGTTGACCAAAAGTCAAATGTGGTGGTGTAAATTGTTTCATCAAATAGCGTGAACCCTTCTTTTTCACATGCAATCTGGAGTTATAGTCAATGTTAAATGTTGTGTCGTCAATTGTTTCGTTAACTAACGTGAACCCTTGTTTAATATGCAATCCGGAGTTATAGTTAATGTGAAATGAGGTGGCATCAATTGTTTCGTCAACTAAGGTGAACTATTTTTTAGGATGCAACCTGGAGTCATAGTCAATGTCAAATTAATGTGGCGTCGTAAATTGTAATCGTCAACTAGCGTGAACCCTTTTTTAACATGCAACCTAGAGTTATAGTCAATGTCAAATGTGGTGGCGTCAATTGTTTCGTCAACAATTAACGTGAAACTTAAAATGCGTTTCCTTTTTTAACATGCAACTTGAAGTTATGGTCAATGTCAAATTATTGTGGCGTCGTTTCGTCAACTAGCGTGAACCCTTTTTTAAACATACAACCTCGAGTTATAGTCAATGTCAAATGTGGCGGTGTCAATTTTTTCGTCAACTAGCGTGAACCCTATTTTAAACACACAACCTAGAGTTATAGTCAATGTCATATGTGGCGGCCTCAATTGTTTCGTCAACTAGCGCGTGAACTCTTCTTAACATGTACAGATATCGCAGAATATCTTGGCCTCTGACATACTCGACTTCTGGATTCAAATTGGTAAACATATGGCACTAAAAACAGTCTGCGACAATCTGCAACTTTGTCGCTCTACTTCAATTGTTTGAACTGTAAATAGTCATCACAGGCCAAGATATTCCGCGTTATCTGTAACCTGAAGTTATAGTCAACTGATTGTTATACGATCCTTACCTGAGAGAAGTGTGAATATTTACGTCAGTCTAGTCGCCACGCTTATAAAATGAGATTGGTTTTTAAAGATTTTGAATTAAACTTAAGGTTCCTCTTGTTATTTTTTTTTTTCATACAATAAATTATCATAAGCAAAAATGTTTATTTGCAAAAGGAGCTTATTACAATCCAAAATATTCAAGATTTTGGGGGGGGGGGGGGTCATGACCCCCCTGACCCCCCCTCTGGGACCGCTCTTGGGTATTGTTAGTTAATATAAAAAAATCCCTTCCGAGTGCATGTATATGCTAAATGGTATCAAATTCTGGAATTTTAATTTTTCCCATAAACTTCATGGAGGTTAGTAGGTTGGTTTGCAGCCATATGGGTGCTGTAAGTAAATATAAGTTAAACCTTACCTATTGAGTTTACATACCAAATTTGATCAAGTTATGTCAATAAATATGTGAGATACAGGGTTTTGTCAATCCCCCATAAGAATAACATGGAAAAAAATTGGATTTTCTCTGTAATCTGTAAAGTTCACAAAATTTTACTACTGTACTAAGTTAGAACAATGAGAAAATAATTCTGCTAAACCTCCTCGGACTAAGTATAACTGGACCGAGCCCTTCCATGCAAAACTGAACTAAAAAACGTGGAAGTCTGGAGCCCGACGGGTGGCAAAAGGATCCGATGTCGCGGGACCTGAGCAAAGTACATCCAAACAGCACTTCATGTAACCTGAAATTTAAACCTTTCTGAATGAAAATAAAAAAATTTTCATCATGAAATTGTGAAAATAATGGTACGTATTTAAACTTTAAATGGCCTGCTATTAATTTTTATTATTAGTTAAACTAAAATTCTTTTTAGTTTGTCTTAATTAGTGACACGACAAATCTTGTATGCGAGAAAGTTTTTACTTTTAGGTCAGGTAAAAAGTGTCCGCGGAGAAATTGTAGACGACATTCTAAAAAATTTTTTTTTTCTCTTGTAATCTTTTCTAACATTAGCCATTTCCGCTACAGATAATATTTGATTTCAGTGGATTCGGCGCGAGCGCTGATTCTTTGATACCTGCGAGCTCGACGCAAGAGTGTGAACCACAACAGACACAATACAGTGATATAAATAAATCCTATTGTCTTTTAAAAATATTTTTGAAAAATCAGTCAGTGTTTAGGACACCATGAATAGAGGATGTTATGTTTGTGATCAGTTTTTAGTTATGGCTATATAGTTTTTAGTTATAGTTTTTTACCTATGGTAAAATCTTTTGCATTTAATTGAACTAACCAAGCTGAAGGATAGAACAAAACCTGTCATTTTTCAGGTGGGCTAATATATAATTATAGTTACAAACAACATAGTAATATTTTTTAGTATATTTTAAAGCAAATGATTTATATTACGTATTTTATTGCCAGGAAATCGAGACAATCGAGATTGTCATGTCAACATTGTTTGAATGTAATTTTGTTAGAAATTAGAGTAAAAATGAAATGTAGGCTACGTTGACTTTGTAAATGCGGTTACTCTTAAAAGTAAGTAAAAATGTACCTATTGCTCATCGTCAAAACTTTAGACTCAATTGTTAACCATTGTAACAACCAAACACAAATATCTATTGCATGAATTTTGTAAACAGATAGCATTGCTTGCATGCAATGAACTGGGGACAAGGGGAATGTGGGGTTGACCCTCATTGTATAAAATTAATTAAGATGATAGGTTTTATGTTTTTGAAAATTCGTCTCCATGATTTGGCTGATAAAGCAACTGCCGCAGCAAATGTATTTCCAGGAACTAGACAAAAACTAGAAGTTAATTTTATTTAGTCATGTTAAAAGGAATAGTAAATAAACAGTGTATGAGTTTTTAATTCTAAGACTCATTTACCTCTTGAAGACCAATTTGTATCATCCTGAAATATGTTACTTTCTGTTGTATAAAAACAACGTTGTAGCTCATATCATAACAAAGATGCGAGGTACTCGCGCACACTTCCAAAAATCCTCAGACGCTCTAGAAAATTATTTGTACTATGATAACTGCTGGTCTCACGAAGAAATACTTAAGATAAAAAATAAAATTCAGAATCTTAGCTACAATACTATCGCTGAGTTTTTTTGTTTTTTGTTTGCCAAAAAATAAAAAAACTTTCCTGCATCTTACTTTTTTACGTCATTACTGAATTGATTTAAAAGTAAGTTTGATTAAACTATGTATGTATTATTATTATTATTTAAAAAACCTTTTTCTTAATCTATTAAATACTGTAAAAATCACAATTTCAAGGAGAAATTTTTAATGTAAAGTTAACGTATTTATGTAATGGTTTAGTAGGTAAAAAACAGGTTTATTGAAGAGCTGTTTTGGTTTCCGTCGCTCGGTTCCGCTGCTTTTTGCCACCCAATGGTCCTGAAACGTCCACGATTTTCACCCATTGAATGCGCGGTACAGTTATACTTAGTCCAAGGGCTTAACATGTCGTTCATTCATAAGAAAAGTGTCACAACTCAAAATTTCTCAAAATCGTGTTTTTTGACTTAACAGACTGTAAATTTCACTACGTTTTCAGTGCAAAAACGTCAGAAGTCTAACTGTCTCTGGTTCCGCTAGAATGCGCTAGTGTCACTTTTCTTTTGGAACATTTTAGGTTTAATTGTACTGGAAGAACGACACAACTCAGTAGTGACTGAGCTGTCTTAGAGTGAGGTGCTACGACTTTACATTAAAAGTGACATTTTTTGAGTTGTGTCGTTTTTGCCGGAAAGTAACCTATAGTTTTTTCGTTTTTATTCAATTGACAAGTGACATATTTTGAGTTATGTCATTATTGCCTCTTATTAACTTTACAATATTTAGTTTAGTGACTTTCCTCATTCAATTATTTTGACTTATGTCTATTTTCTAGTAAAATTTGTGGTTAGTTTGGTTGACTTGGCACATTTTTATTAAGTATGAATAGTAGAACTGCATTAATTTTGAGGTTGGCTAGAAATAATCAAAATGAAAAGCCTAGTAGTAGTGCAACTACTACAGGTTTGGGCAATGATTGGGAAGTCGTTAGAGAAGAAGAGGTAGTTGGAACTGACCTTATCGTTGACCAAACACAGTTTAAAGAACAACCTGAACAAATTTCTCATGACCACGCTGAATTTCAAGATATTACGCAAGATGACAAGCCAAAAAATAATTCAAATGTTATAACAGTTAGAGCTATGGTTCATGACATTGACTCTAAAGTTGTGAATTCGGAAGATAAATCAAACTCGGAGAATAATAGTCGGCCTAAGAGAAACCAAAAACCAAAACAATATTACAACAGAGGTGATTCATCCAGTGACTCAGAGGAATATGACTCAGATAGTGATCCTATGTATGCACCTGACCAAGCCGATGATTTAAAATTGCAAAAGAAGAGGAGAGTAAAAGAAATAATGGCTAATATAGCTGCTCGAAGAATTGAAAGGCAAAATGAAAAACAAAGAAATTTTGATGCTATTGAAGTAATGGAAGCTATAGAGGAAGGCTCTGATGGAGATGATGAAAATGTTGAGATGATGAATATATTTTTGGAAAATGCTGATGGCTCTGTTCAAAAGAAAAAAGGTAAAAAACGATCTTTGAATAAAGATAATTGGTCTACAAACCAATCAAAAAAATTAAGAAACAGTGGAGAAGCTTATATTTCCTCATCAAAGACAAAAAAAGAATTTCCAAAAAAAGAGCTCAAACCGCCTTGCAAGGATAACTGTAGGATCGGCTGTAAAACTAAAATAAATGAAAATGAGAGGCTACAGATTTTTAAAAACTACTGGGCACTTGCAGATTTAACTCGTCAAAGAGATTTCTTAGCCTCAAACATGTTAGCCATAAATCCAACTTACCAATACAAAAAAGAAGGAAGTAATAGAAAGTTGAACCATGCCTTTTATTTTGAAGTTAATGAAAAGAAAATCCGTGTTTGCAAAGAGTTTTTCAAAAACACCTTGGATATCAATGACCGGCCAATCAGAACAGTTATTTCTAAAAAAGACTCAGCAACAGGGGGTTTTGTATCAGACGATCTAAGAGGGAAGCACAATAAACACCAAACTGACGAAGAGAAATCAATCAATGATGGGATCAGGCAGCACATTGAATCCATTCCTAAGGTTGAAAGCCACTACCTAAGGGCCAATACCAGCAGACAATTTATTGAAGGAGGGAAATCTATAGCTGATCTTCATCGGGATTATGTTGACGAATGCAAAAGTTTGCAACAAGCTTCAGGAAGTTACAAAAAGTATTATGAGATATTTACAAAAGAATACAACATTTCAGTGTTTGTACCGAAAAAGGATCAATGTGAGTTATGCCATTCATACAATACAGCAGAAGGCGATGAGAAAGAAAAGTTAGTAGAATCATATGAAAGGCACATAATTGAAAAAGACTTATCTCGATTGAGAAAGGAATCAGATAAGGAATCTATAAATGATAAAGTTATCGTAGCTTGTTACGATCTACAAGCTGTTCTGCCATGTCCAAAAGGGGAAGTCTCCCTGATGTATTACAAATCAAAATTGAACCTTTTCAACCTTACAGTATGTGAACTGAAAAAAGATTCGGTGAATTGTTTTACATGGCACGAAGGTGAAGGAGGTAGGGGATCGTGTGAGATAGCAACGTGCGTATATAATTACATGCGGGAAAAGGCTGAAAATACAAATGAGGAACTAGAATTTATATTTTATTCTGATAATTGCAGTGGGCAGCAGAAGAATAAGTTTGTTTTCTCGATGTACTTGTACGCTGTTGAAAATTTACCGATTAAGTCAATAACGCATAACTTCTTAATCAAAGGTCACAGTCAAAATGAAGGGGATAATGTTCATTCAATGATAGAAAAACAAGTAAAAAGATGTCTCAAGTCAGGGCCAATTTATCATCCAGCGCAATACATTACACTAATGAAGACGGCAAAGAAAAAAGGCAATCCTTACAAAGTTCATGAACTCAGCCATGAAGACTTCCTAGACTTCAAAGACTTATGGGATAACATTGGTTGTAATACAACTGTGAATGAAGAGGGTAAGTCACATTTTCAATATCCCATCGCTGTTCAAATAGTTTTTCCAACTTTATTTTTTACTTATAAATTATTTTTATGATTCGTAACTTTGTTTTTTGTCGCCCGCATGAAAATATTAAAACACACCAACGATCTTTCTAATTTATTTGACCATTTAGTTTTTATTACAACTCTAACTGACTATCTATTAATGTACCGTTCTTATGCAAATTTTCATCCCATCAATCGTTTGGTATACACAATTTCAACCCTAACCTAATCTAACCAAATTCCAAGTTTATCAAACCATTAAAAGTATTCATTAATTTTGATTAATTATTTTCAGGTGTTAATGTAACTTGGAATGACGTTAAGGTTATACGAGTTGAAAAAGATTGTCCTTTAAAAATCAAATATAAGACTACTTTTGATGAAAAAGAACAATTTGAAGAAGTTTTTATTCAACGGGTTGCTGGACAAGATGACGAAACTGAAACAAAGAAGACTAGAAGTGCCAAAAAATCCAAAAAAGTGTTAAAAAAGTGTTCAGAAGTTGATCTTAAAAAACTGTATACTGCTAGACTAGAACTTTCTACAAACAAAAAGAAAGACTTGAAATACTTGGTTGATAAACATGTAATCCCGAGCACTTATGCACAATTTTACTACTCCTTGCAATAATGTTTCAATTACTTTCAACACTCGTGTGTTTGTAATACTTTTTCATAAATAAACATCTTTTAATTACAATGATTGTTTTTTTAAAGTCATTTTTACTATTAGAATGTAAGGTATATGTAGATACAATATAACAAGAAAAATGACACAACTCAAAGTTAGTTAAAAAAAAAATAAAATCTAAAAAAAATTAATGTGATTTTTGCATTTTGTAATATTATAAACAAATGTTAACATGTTGTAAGCCATTATAATTTCAACTATATCAATATATAAAAAACCTACAAGGTAGGATAAAGTAATCAAAATTACAAAATTTTCAACTGGCTCTCCTGAACTATTTACATTTTTTGACTTATGACAGTTTTCTTATGAATGAACGATGTATCCTATCTCCATTTGTTCTCCATCTGCCTTTTCTGTATCAATGTTTAATTTTCCTTCCTCAACATTGATGGACGTTTCAGCAAACTGAACAATAATATTTATTTAATTTTTGAATAAATTGTGGTGAAATTCTAAAAAAAAAAAAAAAAAAAAAAAAAAACGCTCTGTACAATTTAGTCAGACATGTTAATTCATACTGCGATGCGGAATCTTTAATTCAGGCATGTTTCTTACTGCAATGTAGGCTATTTAATTCAGACGACCATGTTAAAAAATACAGTAAATCAGGACAGTAGAACGCATACTACGGCTAGCATGTGAATGTGTACTATACATAACTTTCCATTTACAAAGTAAATATTACCATTAAATAGCAAATACCCCCGTCGCAGCAGACCTGTAAACTCAGCGAATTTCCAATGGAATTTCAGATTTTTTACTTTCCCCATAAAAACACCATAGGATCGAGTATGTAGGTGTCATAAAAATTTACCTTTAGTCTTTTCCAATTAACAAACATATGTTTACATTTATTTACTATTATTAAGTTGACATGTTACATCATCTGGTTTTGTTTGTTTTGTAAACTCATTCATGTATCATACGATGGTGTTTTAAGTTGAATAAAACCTAGTCAAAGGTGTTTAGATTTTCATTTCAATTTATTCAACTTAAAAGTCAAACAGAACTAATGAAATGGAAAATCTTTTCAAGCCAAGTAGATTCAATGCAGACCCAAACACAACCACTAGCCAAGCAGAGTGGGAACACTGGTATCAGACATTTCGAAACTTTCTAGAATCTCTAGAAAAGACTCCAAAAGATGAAAAGAAACTGGGTCTTTTGGTGAATTATATCAGTCCTAATGTTTACTGTTACATATTCGAATGTGAGACATACAAAGAAGCCATTGGCACTCTTAATGCTCTTTATGTGAAACCTAAAAATGAGATATTCGCCCGCCATCAATTAGCTACACGTTTACAAGGGGCTGAAGAGTCATTAGATGAGTACATTCAAGCTTTGAAGATTGCTAGCAAGGATTGTAATTTCAAATCAGTAACAGCAGAGCAAAACTGTAGTGAGTATCTAAGGGATGCTTTTATTACCGGACTGCGATCAAACTATATTCGGCAACGGTTGTTGGAAAAGTCAAGCCTTACACTTCAAGAAGCATTAGATCAAGCAAGAAGTCTTGAAATGGCTCAAGTTCAAGCAGATTATTATTTGAAAAATACATTAAATGTCAACACAAAAACATGTTATTCGTTAGTGGAAAAGGATAATTCTGTAGATCCTAGTTCAACATCGATACGAAATAATTCCCAAGTGAATATTCCTCAATTATCAGCTGCAACAACACTGAAATGCTTTTTCTGTGGTGAAAATAAACACAAGCGCGAAATTTGCCCAGCTAAAGATGTGAAATGCTATAACTGCAATAAAACTGGTCACTTTAGTCGAGTGTGTAGATCGAGAAGACTTTTGGAAAAGAAAGTAAAAGAGAGTAATACCGCTAGTGTTTGTGCATCATCTCCGCCTGTTCTATCTAAAGCGACACTGTCAGTGAAAATCAATTCAATTTCGGCAGATCCTCTGATTGATACCGGAAGTTCCGAAAGTTTTGTCAGCAAACAGTTTGTACGAATGCATCAACTGAAATTTCAGCCAGGAAGATTAAATGTTGCAATGGCTTCCACAACGCTTAGTTCTGAGATAAATGAGTGCTGTCATGTTAAGTTAGAGCTATTAAACCATGTCTACGAAAATGTCAATCTATATGTTATGGACAACTTATGCGCGGATATTATTATAGGACATGACATTTTAAGGAAACATTCGAGCCTTGAGATGACCTTTGGTGGAAATAAAGCGCCTTTAAAGGTATGCGGTCTAGCTCAAGTAAGCATACCACCCGTCCATCTTTTTACGAATCTTACATCAGATTGCAGACCAATAGCTATAAAGTCAAGACGTCTTTCTCAAGAAGATAACGATTTTGTAAAATTAGAGGTCGACAGAATGCTAAAAGAAGAAATTATAGAGGACAGTCATTCACCTTGGAGGGCACAAGTTCTTGTTGTCAAAGGAGAATCTAAGAAAAAGAGAATGGTTATAGATTATTCTCAAACAATCAACAGATTTACTGAATTAGACGCATATCCTTTACCAAAGATTGAGGAAATTGTCAATGAAGTAGCAAAGTGTAAAGTATATAGTACGATCGACTTAAGTTCTGCTTACCATCAAATACCTATAGTTGAAGAAGATAAGTTGTACACTGCCTTTGAAGCTGATGGTCGCCTGTTTCAATTCCGACGAATTCCTTTTGGGGTCACAAACGGAGTGCCAGCCTTCCAACGAGTTATGAATGAAATCATAAAAAGGGAGAATTTAGTTAAAACCAATGCCTACCTACCTGGATGATATAACGAACGGTGGAGATAATGAGGAAGAACATGACAAAAACCTCTCATCCTTTTTGGACATTGCACGGAAGTACAATCTGACAATAAATCATGATAAGAGCAAGTTTCGTCAAACATCAATTAAATTGTTGGGTTACCAAATCTCTTATCGATCAATTAAACCGGACCCTATAAGGCTTCAACCGCTGATGGACCTACCTGTACCTAATGACACATCTTTCCTCCGAAGAGCGATGGGGATGTTTGCACACTATGCCAATCTCATCCCCAAGTTTTCTGAAAAGATCCAGATATTTAGTAACGACCAGAAGTTTCCGTTATCCAGAGAGTCTGTTGAAGCATTTTGCAAGCTTAAAAATGACATCGCTTCTGCCACGAAGTCACCCATCAATGACGAAGAGCCATTCACTGTGGAGACAGACGCTTCTAATCACGCTCTTAGTGCTACTCTCTCTCAAGGGGGGAGACCGGTTGCTTTTTTCTCCAAAAGCCTTACACCTACTGAACGCAAACACCCCATTGTGGAGAAAGAGGCTCAAGCTATCGTCGAGGCCCTGAAACACTGGAGACATTATCTTGTAGGACGGTCTTTCCGGCTCATTACAGACCAACAGTCGGTCGCTTACATGTTCGATAACAAAGCTTCTGGTAAGATTAAAAACGAAAAAATCCAAAGATGGCGTATGGAACTGTATTGCTTTAAATATGACATTTCATATAGACCTGGAAAAGAAAACTCAACAGCGGATACCCTGTCTCGTGTGTGCTCTGTCACTGGACACCTGAGTCTTAAGGAAATTCATGAATCACTCTGTCATCATAATGAAACTACGCTGGTCTAAACAGGTTTAAAATCCTACTCAAATTTTAAGTTTTGCAAAAAATAAGATTCTCCGCAAGTTGCATGGATTATGAGATGTTTTACAATCGTAAAACCAAATTATCCGTAGAATGTAACAAAGTAAACAAACACAGGGAGCTCTAGCTGAGGGACGAAATTTCAAATCATATATTAATTAGAAGATTTTACTTTGTCTTTATAAACTAATAAACTATTATAGAATGATTATACAGTATTAACAAAAGTTACCATTATTTCACCCAAATTATAGTAATTCCATTAAGTCTATTATTTTTTTCTTACCTTACGATGTTAATTTAACGTTTGTTCGTAAAAAAACTTCCATATACAAATTATTTTTTTATGAAATTTTATTGGACATTGTACTAACTGGTTGATTATTTTCTTTATCCTCAAGAGTTTGTAACTAATATTAGACTTGTGTAACCTATGCACAATAAGGTTAAAACAGTTTATGACTCACTTAATTATATTATTATTCGAAATTGTGGAGAAGTAAAACAAATTTTTTCGTGGACTTTGTAATGAATGGCAACTTGTTTACCAATCGGTGAAGCAAAACGCCCGAAAAAGACAAAATAAACCTACCATAGCTGACGATTATTTTAAAATAGTGAAGGATCGTGTTTATACTTTTTTAGAATGCATTGATCAGTTTATCTCATAACGTTTGCCACAGTATGATTGTCATACATCTTTCGTTTGACATTTTATTTCTTATTTTTCTACAAATAATTACGCATACTTCCCAACAAAAACCCAAGAGCGTTGGATCGCGTCATTATAGCAGCAGTAAAGTTGATCCCGAGCCCTCTCGTCTCCTCATGACGCTTAAACAGGCAATTGCAGTTTCCAAGGAGTTCTGTGAGGGCTTATTCCCGGTCTTAAACGTTTAAAACGGCTTGTAACAAGGAAAGTTAGTGTTGCATCTCTTTCTCTCAATGTTTTCCCATTAGAACACCTTACATCTTGCTCCCTTACGTAAAGGCTTTACAGAAAAGTGCAGTTTAAGAAACTGATCAAAATCCGTAAAAACTTTTTATAATTCTAATTTTAATCGGTACGGTGCCAGAAGGAATCTAATAAACTGTATGCTTCTTTAAAGTCTATGAGTTTATATAAAACTAATTGTGGGTGTATTTTTTATGTAATATAAAATGTAAAATATAATTTATTTATCTTGTGAAACTACTACTGTATAAATAAACAAACTTACTTGTTGGGTTTGACATAGCCTTCTTTTGAAAAAAGTAAAATAATTTGTTAAGTTGCTTTCATATTTAAGTCTGCCTCGAAACAAAGACTTCAAAAGTACAATTATTATATGTTAAAAGAATATAAGAGTTGAAGAGGTAGTTAAATAATAATTGTTTACTTAAAAGACTGATAGTATAGAAGTGCGGTACTGTTGTGTATTTGAAAAACAAACTCATAGATTGTATCACTTGAATGATACATGAGTAATATGTTTGTGAATGTATACTGTATATAGATTTTAAGCACATGTACTTTTATTTTAAAGTATTACATAACCGGAGGGTAGAATTGTTTTTCTTTTATTTTGAACATTTTATACCTCTTTTTAATAAAGTTCATGGCTGACCATCTTTATTATAGTCTGGTACGCAGTAGGCCTTTTATTGGTTTGTGTAATACGTATATTATTTTGGTCCGATGGTTTTAAAATTGCTTTAGCAAAAATCAGTAAATTTGTTAAATTTTCATGTTTTAAATGGAGAAAGACCTTAGAACATGGCACCAGATAGAGAGGGATTATTTTTTAAGACCCCTGCATTCCCGAAGACAATGCGGAATATAGAGGAGAAGACGAAGAGGATGGAACGCAAAATAAATATTAGATCAGCCGCTAACGCTAACTCCCCCAAATCTGATAAGGTATTCGGCCCAAGTTTCAGCGCTTTTTCACGCACACTGCATTTTCCAAGTGGATCGATTTTGACTAAAACTTGCTTTAAGTTCCCAAGGATCAGTTTGTTTTGTTTTATTTTTATTTCTCACCTCATGAAAGTTGGTCATATTTAATACAAAGTCAAACCATAATCATTTTTGTCAACAACGCAGAAATAATACGTATTTTATTTATTGCATTGTTTTCAATATAACTAGTATACGTGTTGCTCGAAATCGAGCAATTTATTTTAATACAATAAATGTTACTTTTATCTCTAAATCAATGACGTCCGACCAATCCAATATTGTGAATCTCTTTAATCACCAAAACTACACGTATCAGCTGATTGTTAACAGATGTTTAAAATGCTTTATTCAATCCCAATGTTATTTAAATGGGAAATTTTGATATTTCAATGGTGGATAGCGCCTTTATTTTCAGTCGGATTCTCATCAGTTTTTGGCGGAAACAACTACAGACCAAGCCCTATCCAACGACACCAAAAACTTGAAAATCGGTTGAAAATTGTAGGAGGAGTTCTCGAGACAAAAAAACCTTTAGCGTATTAAATAAGTACTAGAGACCGCCCACTGGTCAAAAATTGACCAAAAATTCAGTTGTTCTTTAGCCAATTAATTTTTAAATGTTTTATAGATGAAACGTCTGTTCTTAACTATTTGCTAGCATTTGTTACTACAACAGCTGTCTTGCGATTCAGTCAATTATCCTTTTCCCATAAGATTAACATTGAAACTTTGAAAGCCTGTAGGGCGTAGCCCCGTGGGCCGATGAGAATTAAAACGTGATTCTGCTCATCTACATCACAATACCTTTCTATCGGTATGCGCGGATTTCTCCTACGATGCACACAAGCTGAGAAAAAAGGAGGAAAAGAAACATGCTTGCCTATTAATATATAGATAGATATTGGATGTTTTGAAAACTATAAAGGTTGCTTTTTTTCATCGCACCTTCTGTTTCTATGTTTGCGACATATGTCTATCTTCGCAACCATAGCCATGCAGGCCTGCACCACATCATGTATGAGATATGTTCTTGTTACAAATTGACTACGGTTTCTAGCCTTAAGACTTGACAGATTTTGAAATATCAATCAAAAAGTACGAAACTTTTCTTTTTGGTCCTTTGACTGCAAACGATGTTTGGTGGAGGTTGAATACAATAATGAATACAATCGGTGTCTCATCAAAATAATACGGTTAAAAGTTTCTATTGCGTTTAAAGCTCAACAAAATATCGCCCTGTGACACAAATACAATATACTAAACTTTAAGTAATACAGTACTCAGAAAAAGTGTTTTGTTGTACATATGTTCATTTTGTTGATAGAAACAAAATATTTTTTCTAATGCTAGCCTACTACCTTTTTGTTTAAGTAACAAAATATTTATTTTAACCAAATAGGCCTAATTTGATTGTTACAATTATTTTTTTGTTTCGTACAACAAGACATGTTTTTTTTCTGTTCAGTACATATGTAGTATCATTCGCCCAAGTCTGAAATATTCTGGAATAACAGAATTTTCTGAAAGTTGAAGCCTAACCAACACCAGATAAATATACTGTGACAGTGGGACACGAATCAGAAATTCAATTAAATACTCTAAGTTAAATATATAGTCTAAAGTATTTCATTAAGCTATACAACGATCTATATATTAATACGCAAGCATGTTTCATTTCCTCCTTTTTTCTCAGCCCGTGTACATCGTAGAAGAAATTCGAGCATACCGTTAGAAAGGTATATCCCTGCAGATGAGCAGAATCACATTCTAATTCACATCGGACTCTAGGGCTACGCCCCACAGGCTTTCAAAGTTCCAATGTTAATCTTATGGAGAAAATAGAAATGAATGAATCATTAGACAGCTGCTGTAATAACAACTGCTAGAAAATTAGGAAGAACAGATGTTTTAGTTCTAAAGCTTCTTGGGTCCAGATCAACTGAAATTTTGATCGAATTTCGATCAGGAGGCGATCTCTAGTCTATATATTAATACGCAAGCATGTTTCATTTCCTCCTTTTTTCTCAGCTCGTGTGCATCGTAGGATAAATCTGCGCATACCGTTAGAAAGGTATAGTCCTGTAGATGAGCAGAATCACATTCTAATTCACATCGGACTCCAGGGTTACGCCCCAGAGGCTTTCAAAGTTTCAATGTTAATCTTATGGAAAAGGATAATTATTGATTAAATCATTCGACAGCTGTTGTACTAAAAACTGATAGAAAAACAGGAAGAACAGATGTTTTAATTATAAAATGTTTTTACACTTCTTGGGTCCAGATCAACTGAAATTTTGATCGAATTTCGATCAGGAGGCGATCCCTAGTATATATAGATACGCAAGCATGTTTCATTTCCTCCTTTTTTCTCAGCTCGTGTACATCGTAGGAGAAATCCAAGCATACCGCTAGAAAGGTATAGTCCTGTAGATGAGCAGAATCCAATTCTAATTAACATCGGACTCCAGGGCTACGCCCCACAGCCTTTCAAAGTTCCAATGTTAATCTTATGGAGAAAGGAGAATTGGATGAATCATAAGACAGCTGTTGTAATAACAACTGCTAGAAAATTAGGAAGAACAGATGTTTTAGTTCTAAAATGTTTTTAAGCTTCTTGGGTCCAGATCAACTGAAATTTTGATCGAATTTCGATCAGGAGGTGATCTCTAGTAATAAATAATATCTGACGCGCCCAAATTATTACCTGAAAAGAAAATCTGTTTTCCTAACCAAAGCCGAGCCATGAATCTCTATGTCGATTTTGATCGGAGAAATTCCCATCATCTGCAAAGGTCAGCCAAGGACACGAACCGGTTACGAGGCCAGGGGTCACCGGTAACCAGTCGCCCCCCCCCCCCCCCCCTCCTCCCAGAGGGACCGCCCCGGGCAATTTTGAAAACACCAATCCTCCATGCCTGCGTCGGTGCTGGATGAATGGGTTGTTTGCCGTCGAGCCATTGGGATGAAATTGGGAGAATTATGAGGAAGAAATTGCAAAACGGGAAAATAGTAGAAGAATTTGTAGGTTGTTTGTAAAACTCAATCTTTTGAGGTTATGGGCTACATGTTGTAAATTTTCAAATTGTTCAAGCTATTTCCATTGAATAAAAAAGCCTTTAATTAACTGAAGATTGAATAAAGATAGGTTAATCACACTGAATTAGTTAGAAATTGTGATAGGCCTGTTATCCAAATCTGTCAATCTGTTCAAAATTACGTTTGCCAACTTGTTTAATGTTATAAAGAATTATAAAAAGAAAAATTGTTTTTCCTAATTTAAAATTTTCATCTGATTTGGTGTTCTGTTGTACAATAAATACCCCCGTCGCAGCAGACCTGCGTACTCAGCGAATTTCCAAAGGATTATTGTTTCAACATCAAAGAACTTTGTGGCTATGTTATACAATTAATAATTTTTATAAGGAAATATAATATATTTAAAGGCATTATATTGCTGACTGATAAACTATGTGAAAACTAAATGAGGATATACTGAAGCAAGCACAACAAAGTGATCTCAACAAAGTGCACATAGCATATTATTTCCTACAGACACACAAAACGGCACAAGCACAGAAAATACACATAGCAAAGCAGAGAGCAGCAGAGGTATAAATCTTTCTCGAATAAAATTCTCAAGAAGGTCTCCCAGCCACAACGTTGGGGGGGCGGTGGGAGGGGGCTCAGCTTACAGTGCGGTTTTTGACATGATTTAGGTCCACTTGGGGACGGAGCCACCCCGACTTCTCTGATATAATTGGGGAGGATTCAACATGATTTGTTCTAAAAAAAATCCTCGATAAAACTCTGAAAACATATTTCTTTGATATATGAAAATAAATATCCAGGGTGAAAATTCGCTGACGATTTTATTTTTGTTATATTATTTTATACATGTTATATCTTATATTATTATTTATTATATGCCCTACTCTAAAACAAGCAATGTTTGTACGGGCAAAATTTCTTTTCTCTTTTTACAAGGATTTTTTTATGTTTTGGTTGAATATGGGGCTTTTGACCACGAGGAATCGATTGGAGCTGGTCCCATGTCTGGGAAAATCCCGTTTTTGTCCTAGAGCCCTTCAAAGTTTCCATATTATTATCCTTAAGGAGATTTTTAAATTGAACAAAAATCTGCTGATAACTGTAGATAAAAACCAATGTGTTACATCTTTAACCTGTAGTTTAGGAAAATTATACTAAAGTGCAGCACCCTTCGGACTCACGAGTGAGTGAAGCGAACAAGCTCGTCTTGAAAAGGAAGAGGGCGAGTGAGCGGAGCGAACGAGCTTTTTGTGGGAAAGTAATAATTTTACCGAGCTTAAGCTCGGTCCCCCTAGTACTAAATAAACAAAATAGCAAAAGAGAGGTAATTTAATACCATTAATGATGGTTTTGTTGAAACATCGCAGGCAATAACCGGGGTGGTAGATTAATTGTAGGCCTATGTACTTGATACAGTTTTTTTATTTATTTTTTTTTGTTTTGTTTTTTTTTTTTGTTTTGGGGGGGGGGTTTGGGTGGGAATTACATGGTATACGATGTTTGAAAATTAATAGGCAGTATGAATTATGATTAAGATCATTAAATGAACCATAACTTCTCCATGACGGGTTATCATTTGATGATTTCCATCATAATTTAAATTGCTAAACTGATTTAAAACATCGCAAACTAACACAATTTTCTAACATATCCCCAAATAAAATATTTTGTATCAAGTGCAATTAATTGATAGTACCAGGGGGGACCGAGCTTATAAGCTCGGTAAAATTATTTCTTTCGTTCTCATACAAAGCTCGTTCGCTCCGCTCACTCGCCCTCTTCCATTTAAAGACGAGCTCGTTCGCTTCGCTCACTCGCCAAGCCGACGGGTGCTGCACTTTGGTATATTTTTCTCAAACTACAGGTTAAAGATGCAACACATTGGTTTATATCTACAGTTATCAGCTGAACTTTGTTCAATTAATAAAATCTCCATAAGGATACCATGGAAACTTTGAACAGTTCTAGTGCGAAAACCGGATTTTTCCCAGACATGGGACAGCTCCAATCGATTTCTGGTGGCCAAAACCCCATATTCATTCAAAAAATCAAAAATCCTTGGAGCGAAAAAAAACTTTGCCCGTACAAATGGAGCTTGTTTTAGAGTATAAGAAACCGACGCCGGTTGTTGCCTGATGTTTCAACAAAACCTAACCATCATTAATGGTAGGTATTTAATTGTCTCTATTTTGCTATATTGTTTACCTCAAGTAACCTGCATAGTTTCAATAGAAGAACAAAAATAAAATCGGCAACTTTTCAATCACCGTATGGAAGTTAGACAGTAAGCCTAGGCCTAATTTAAAAGTAACTAATGCACTCACATAATTTAACTAATATAAATTTCAAATAATTTAATTTGCGTTGTGTAACTTTTGATCTTGTATTTGAGAGTTAAGCGTGGAGTTATTAATATAAATTATTTTAATTATTTGAACATTTAAAAGAAGGATTTTAACGCTATATAAGTTTTAGAAATTTTACAACACTAGGTATCCATCTCAACTAGCAATATCAATAACAAGATTAGCTTTAATCTACTTAATATACAATTTTATTGTTATGCAACTATTATTCTCAAAAACATCTACAAGATGGCTATGAATTATTAATTTGTACAAAGCTGTTATCGGAAAAGTAGTTCAACATACGTTATATATTTTCGATGTGAGGATCAGGATCATTAATGTTACTTACATCCAAAAAAATCGCGTAAGCTTAGTTTCAAACAGTTTTATATTTAGTCTGATAAATTTTCAAAAGAAGTATATAGATGTGTTAAAAAAATTATTAAAATATTACCACAAAAAGTTTTTTTTAACAATTAGATCGATAATACCGTTTCTCTCATGACCTTGACCTTGACCTGGAATTAACCGTCTTTCAATAAATATTTCTAACCACCCAAATTTTAAATGTGAAAGATATGTCATGTCCGATATGAAAACAACACTCTGCCATAGGAGAAACTACAATAATGATGACACTTCTTTAAATTCATAATTCCTGAAATTTGTTATGTAAAAAGAGAAAACAGCCTTCACCTCGTCTTGCCGCGCCGGAAGCGATGCACCTTTCCCCAGCATCAGCCACGGCCAGTGTTCATATTCATAAGGAACTACAGCAACAGTACAGGAAGAGTTGGCGGCGCCAGTCACTGGCCTACAATTCCACACATCAGGTGCATGCCACTACAGGAGACTTCTTATGCGACAAGTTAATGTGCGAGGAACTCTTTTAATACCTTTTATTGAAATGGCGACCTAACTCAATAGGTAGTTTAAAGCCAAGTATGAATGAGGGATGAGTGTAGGATGATTGTGGCGCGATCTTGTAGTCTTGTTACTGACTAAGGCCGACATTCTCCTTAGACAGGACTGTTAATTCATAGCCCAAAAGCCAATGGTATCTAATGACCTACAGTTTAACGTGGGATCCGAACCACAATTTCAACCTCCCACATACGAATTGGTCTAATTATGAGGATGGTACTTATGGATGAACTAGTATTCACTAGTGCGGACGTTAATCCCCACGAGGGAATATCTCATCCACAATCCATCACTCATAACTATCCACAATTCGTGACCTCCAAGTAGCTGGATTACAGGACGTCGCCACCGTCCCAGTCTCTACTTATTATCTCTTTGGTTTTAGATTTGATGAGAGACCTAATCAGCTTGTGTGAACAATCAATCAAAGACGAAAATCATCTAAGTATACGTCAAACATGGGTGAATTGTGGGGGTTTAAGGCAACACGTAAATGCAAATACTTTAGCCCTGTATAGAAAGCCTTACCAAAACATATTGTATCTAAGTACAAATCCAAATACAGTACCACTGAATCACTGACGTTCGCCTAAATAATCAAACACTCGACCACTGGTAAAGTTGAACGTTTGGTTTTAAACTTTCATAATATGTATTAAATTAGATTCTCTATTAAAAACGATTAAAATCCATTTTGTGGCCCCTGGATGATGTTTGAACAATTAATGGTAATCTTACCTCAGTCAATCATCCAACGATAAAAGGTTAAATTCTCCTACGTAGCTACGTAGGAGAATCTAACCTTTTATCGTTGGATGATTGGCTGAGGTAAGATTACCATTAATTATTAAAAACGAATTAAACATACCCATGTATACCGACAATAGAATTTACACAACAATCACCTCTCCGTATCACGCAGAGAAGAATCGCCACGCAACAATACATTGTGATGAGGACCATCACCGGCGCCAGTACGGTACCTTGGGGGACCCCACTTATTAGCGCTATACACACACCAGAGAGGGAAAGCGGAACAACACAGGTCTCCTTGCTGTCTTCCGTTTCCGGTTTAATAACGCCGTCTGGTGACCAATGGAATTCCTCGGCGGTCAGACGCTCGGCCACTTTCGCCTTAGACCGGTTATGAACAGAGATCGGAGTTACGTGTTTGAGGGATCCAGATTTGAGTGATTCCTACCGGCCGGGATTCCAGAGGTTACCTGTGGAACGTATTTGCAGACCTATGGAATGGACGTTGAGCAATGACAACAATTGAGGTCAAATGTCATGAGAGTGTTGAATAGTTGCTATTACCTAATCCATCAATCCTTATGATAGGATTATCTCCAAGACAGATTATCGAAGAAAAACATAAAGAAGTGAAATTTTATTTTATTCAGTACGATATTTTGACTTAATGTATTTATCACTCTAGCTTAGTTAATTGTTTTGACAATATAAGCTATACCCCAATTCAACTCTGAAGGTAGAGTAAATTTTTACCTTCGTATATTTAAATAAAAGTTTCGAATTGTTGCTGGACATAAATTGAAACCTATCGTCTTTAAACTAAACGATTGTCACTACGATTCATCCAATACGATTGGTGTCACCCTTTTTTGATCGACATCTCAAGAAAATTTTTTTAATAGACGACTACCAACAAATCAGCAAGATTTCCATTGATAAATTTGTGAATTAATTAAAATTTTATGTCGATTCAACATAACATCTCTCCAAATTTTTACGCTACCTCTGGCTGCCAAATAGATTACATCATCCGAACGTCGTGTCGGGGAGCCAGTGAAGGCACGCAAGCGGCGGATCGAAATCAGTGGGTTTCTGTTTCACTGCATGATCTGTCCTTCGCATCAAACGAGTGAAGCCGCTCACTACGAGCCTTAAAATGTAGCATGAGAAGCCATTTGATTTGACCAATCAAAGTGGGTATTCAAGCAAGAAAAAAATCTTTAATGTTTGCTATTGCATAAAGGCGGTCTCTGGCAGTACTGTTTTTCCTATTGAAGTAAATATTATTTAACAAAGATTTCGATTGAAAGTGTAAAAATAAGTTTTTTTTACTTCTGTACAGTGACAAGTAAACTTCTCAATTATAAATTTTGTCATTTTAAACAATTTGGCACGGGTATACGTAAATATACTCAGTGCCCAAACAAAGTTTGTCTGCCAGGCTCAATTTCAGAGGTGATGAAAACTCGAGTACGGCAGTCATGTTTATTGCGTTTTAACAACTCAAGAATAACTTTCTGAGAATCGCCTCGAGTGATATTTAAATTGGGCGAAAAGAATCTCATTGCTTTCTTTGTATCACGAACGTCTTTATACTACTACTATCTACTTTCTAAGGTTCTTATTGAACTAATAAACCTAATTTTCGGTTCAGGGTTCCACTCATTAACAATTTTTATTTTTTTTTTTAAGTAGTTTCAACGCGATTTTACCTTCGTTGGAATGTACTTGGGATTAATTTGTTACAATTTGCTTATAAAACTGCTGCGTGTTTCTTGTATCGGTACTGTACCAGTACCACCAAGCGACTATTTATCCTCCTGCACCTGTGGGCGTCCTTGCTGAGTATTTCTCGCGGCTGCTGTTGCTGCTGGTCGCGCCCTGATTATTATTCTAATGGTCGTAATCGTAACAGCCAGACTGTTATGTCCCAGACCGCTACAGCAGCGCTGCAGTGGATGATTACTATAATGACACCGCCACCACCTCACCGCCTGTTGCGCAACCAAAACTACAAGGTTTATGTTTTACTAGCTGAGTACCCGTTCTTCGCACGGGGTGTGTGTACAGTTTATTAAACGAATGATATTAATGATTTCACAAATTCATAACCTTCAGTTGGTTCATTCTAACGTATCTAGATATCAAGTTTTATGCTTAATAGCTACCAGGCAAATTTGTCAAAATCTTGTTAAATCCATTTCTCATTTAGTCTAGAAGTTATTTCTATTAATGGTTTTGTTGCAGTTTGATTAAACATTTATATTCGTATGGTGATTTACTTTATAGTTCTATGAGTTTAAACTTATAGAAGATTTAAGAAAACTCAGACTTGTAAAAAATATTATAGATTCTTATGAAATCTAATATTGAATCCTTGATTGGGTGTGACGATAGCTATATGTCAAATCCAATGTATTGAATCCCTGCATCTTGTTCTACCCATGAAAGATATGTACAAACATGTACAATATTAAATCTAAATTCAAAATTAGTTAACATTTTAATTCCCAAACCAAGTAAAACCACGCAACATCTGTCAGTAACGTATAGCCACCGCACCGCAGTGTAGATATTAGGTTTACTTAATTCAATTTTTTTGTCTTTAGACTTTACCTATTTACCTAAAACCTCATGTGTTGCCAATGTATACAAAACCGAATAAATAGTGACATCCCATGTTAAAAAGTTATGTCGAAAAACGGAGAAAAATTAAGCATTGATGGTGGGATTACTTTTCCTTATTGCCACGGGAAGCGTTCTTTTTACCTTCTAAATGTCAAAATAAGTATATTTGTTTGTTTACACAAAATAAAAAACAATAACAAACTTCTGCAAATATGTTCTTAAACCATCTGATTCCATTCAACCAATCAGCATGATCCTTGAATGAAAATTACAGTGGTACTATGAGTGTTTTTTGAGCGACTTTCTCACTTCTTCATAAGAACCTACTCATTAAGCTTTTACACATTAATATTGCCCCGTCTATACCCGAACTACTTGAAAAATTGAGCAATTTATAAACCTCATTGGTTTTAACTACATGTTGTGTTTGATAAAATACACCTCTTTTTGTCAGAAAGTGCAATGAAAGCTAAATTGGGAACTAAAATTAGTTTGTAATGATAATAAGAAACATTTTAAGATTTAAGGGTCAAAACTCGTTTTGTAATAATTTCCATAAATTATTTTAATATTCATATTTAGAACCAAGAATTAGTTGACTTTATTCACTGTATTTAGGCCAGTGAAAAGTTAAAGGGTTAGATATGAAAGAGTCTGTATTTAAAATTTTAAGTGTTGCCATCTGTGGTGAAAATGACAAACTGTCTAATCCAGCTGATTAAAGAGCATAGATAAAAAGGTAGAATTAAATATTCCCATAAGATTAACATTGAATATTTCTTTTACTATGAGGGAGAGCCTTTTTGACGAACGATGCTTTAGAGCAGCTAAAATCGTTCTAATTTCAACATTTAACAATAATAAAAATTTTCATATCATTTACTAAAGCCCTTGTCGTGTGAAAAGAGATTAAAGATTGGTATTTTAGCACAACTTGGCTACTTTGACATACTATGGGGCAAAGCCCTAAGGTCGCTAAGTCAATTAAAGTTGTAATGAACCTTCACACCACTCTAGTCTATGACATGAAAAAAATTTAGACCCCTAGGTAAAGTCGTTATCCAGTGAAAAGAGGACAAAATAGGACCCATGAGCGTTACAGACAGAATGACAGAGAGAGAGACAGACAGACAGAGGGAAAGAAATTTAGATGACACCGATTTTGGATTCTGTTATGCATAAAAAGTAAAAATAACCAAAAATTTCAAAATTCTAAGCAACGTACAGACAAAACTCTAATTTTATTAATATAGATAAAAAACTTATACTATCATAAAGGAAACATTCCAAGGCAAACCTCCACTAAACCTCTCAATCAAGCTATACTTTTAACACTATGGATACGTCTGTTCCTTTATTTCTGTATACCTTTTGTTGTTATTTCGTTACCAAAATAGCAACCCATAAGACCAATGTTAAAAATTACGATTTTCAAACTTAAATTTAGGCCAAACTTAATTTTTTCTGTAATTGAGACTGTTTCTAAACTTATTTTTGGGTGAAAACTCTCTTAAATGTAAAGCTTACGCAAAATCTACCAGCTAGATTTCGAGATCGTGGAACACATCCATTCAGACATTGCTTGTATTATAGTATAGGATTCTTATCACTCAGCAAACAATGGACCAGTTGTTTAGTAATGTTGGTATACGGGGAGGTGTGGAGGGAGGGGAGGGAAGGGTACATATTCGGAGCTTTCCCGTTTCCTCCTGAATGATTTGGCCACCCTATCCCGAACACACCGGAGTGTCGAGAACGTCAGGTTATGATGTCACGCCCGGGCCGTGCGTCACGGCAAAGCATCCGCAGTTATTGGCAAAGTTGAGCCGATGAAATCACTCCAAAGTGGCACTTGCCGGCCTGCACCGGGCCAAAACGACCATTTGTTTGTTTTGTTTCTTATTACATGCATTCTTAGTATTTGATGCACTCTGGTCTATTTACGTAATTTAAAACGTACATTAAATTTAAACTTACCATCGCTCACTTTGGAGTGAAAAGAAATTCTACACTCAGCACAGAAGGTAGATAAAAATTTACTCAAATTGGTTGTTTCACATTAAGAATAAACGAGGGAAATTTTATTGCAAAAAGCATAGTTCTAAAATGTATAATCTGAACACCAAGTTTTAAATATTAAGTTTATAAAGTATAAATTGCTTAATGTGGATAAATGTATTGTAGAAAGGCTGTTGGAGTTACATATCATTGAAATAAAAAGAAACAAACAAATGTAAATGTCTTATAAGGGGGTTACAGAGGACTATAGAGAGGGTGACTCCCCCTCAATACATTTGACTACTAGTCATCTCATATCAATAATACAGGGTGTTTATAAAGGAATGCCGGGATTTAGGACGGGCGCTACTGAAAGTCTTATCAAATTAACTAAACGATTTAAACAATAGTACCAGGGGGACCGAGCTTATGCTCGGTAAAATGATTAATTTCGTTCTCACACAAAGCTCGTTCGCTCTGCTCACTCGCCCCATTCCTTTTTAAGATGAGCTCGTTCGCTTCGCTCACTCGCCAGCCCAAAGGGTGCTACACTTTGGTATAATTTTCCTAAACTACAGGTTAAAGATGTAACACATTGGTTTATATCTACAGTTATCAGCTGATTTTTGTTCAATTTAAGAATCTCCATAAGAATAACATGGATATTTTAGATATTTAGATATTTTATTTGAAACACCGACGCACTCTGTGGTGCGAAACTTTGAAGGGCTCTAGCGCGAAAACCGGATTTTTCCCAGACATGGGACCAGCTACAATCGATTTCTGGTGGCCAAAACCCCCATATTCAATCAAAAAATAAAAAATCCTTGGAGCGAAAAAAAATTTTGCCCGTACAAATGGAGCTTGTTTTAGAGTATAAAAAATAATGAAGATAAAAAATTGTTTATCGTATTAGGCTACATGGGACCGAGCGTTGACCTTCACTTTGGAATAAAACACGATACGCTAAACCACCGATTTTCAAAATGGTTATTGGTTGCAAGAATGCGCTATTGCCAGGAGTCCTGGTAACAGATTGGGTGGCCGAGTGACTCAGAGCTGAGGTTGGCGGTTCGATCCCCAACAGGGCCCATTCCGAACCCACTTACCATCAGTCGTTGGGACATCAATTGTGATGAATCTAACAACAGATCGACGTTACAAGACCGTGATGTAGACAGTTTATTATATTAAACAAAATGATTGAATAGGGATTTGTTTAAAATTAAAAAAATGACCGTTCTCTAGTAAAATGACAATGGCATAGAAACCCATAAAAATTTTGGACAATTGGCTAAGATTAACTGATAGTATATGAATCGTATGAAATACAAATTTCACACCTGAATTCATTAATGATAAGCTATATCAGAAATTGCTAATTTGTGTTTCAAATGCTGCTCTTACCTTGTAGAACTCATTTATAACATCCTCCATGGTGGTCTCCATCTAGACAGTTACCTGCAAACAGAAAATCATGTTAAATTACTGGTTTAGTTTTTGTTGTAACATATTTTTGTACGTATTCTTTTTGAATAATTAGAAACTAGTAACAAATATGTTTACTTGTTACAACAAATATGTACGGCTTGCAACATATTAGTTAGATAGCAATAAACGAATACTATACTGTAAATGGAACACAAACAGAAAATAAAATAACGCTTATGTTAATAATAAATTACTGCTACATCTTCAACAAATATTAGGAGTTTTTACAGTATAGTGTGTGTATACCTAAACTATATTTCATATGTCATTTCATTCAATTCGTTTACTCATTTTCTTTCTTTCATTCAAATTTAGTTTGTTTTAAATGTACCGGTAACCATAAAGTATCCCGTGTATGCTAAAATAACATAAAAATGCTTAGGGAAAAGAGACGATTCTTTGATGTTGATCGCGAACGAACCACTCTTGATTTCAAGGACGGATTTTAAAATTGTTCTTTAAGGCCCTAAGAAAGGTACTCAGGGTTGCCCTCAAGGTCTCTACTATGCAAACTGAAGGGGATGTAGTGATTTCAGGAGGAGGAGGATTTTAATGTACAATTAAGGCTACATGGTGGGCATCTACAAAGGGATACTTTAACGTGTAAATGGGTGTCCTTAAAGTAATTCATTAGAGTTGAAAATAAACCACTTGATGCCCCGAGCCTGCAAGGAGGTAAGTTTAAAAGGATTCTTCAAGGTATAGACTAACATTAGATGTCACAAGGATGATGACCCTGTAAGTTGACGATGTCTGAGCCCCTGCTCAACATTGCCGTCGCAACAGCGGGCGTGTGTCCCCGTCCCCGCTACCGCCTGTAGTAGTAGGCCTAGTGTCCACTCGTCCAAAATTTAAATCCCGTTATTCGATCTAAAAAATCTCATTTCATCCCGCTGATTTTTGTTCGCAATTTTTTTAAAATATCCCGTTCGATCCTGATAATATTGGAGACGTTTTCACTCCTCTCGCAAATATTTGTTGATTTTCAGATTGAATTATTCGATTTTTCAAACACGTTACATTTAAATGTTTTTTAAGGTATTTCCGCAGACCAGTATGTCAGTTTTAATTGATTATTTTCGCTTATGCCGTCATTTACAATTCTGCCTTGATATCACAACAAGAAGCTCGGCCTACCAGCTTTCAAATAAAAATTTGTAATAAATTTTGTCACTAACATGAAAGTGTTAGCCTTCTTATCCTCAAGTAAAATTCGTATCGACATCAACAGTCCATTTTAACACAGGAATGAACAATTCTGAAATACTGGAATACAGTATTTTGTAACACTTAATGAATTGATGTTACTTAGTTACTTTCTTGTTCAACTTTAATGAAGGACCTTGGGCATTTATTTTTTACTTTTAAAATTATATTAGTGCAAAAAATAATTATTTAGAATTGTATTACTTTTCCAATTTTTAAAAAACAGAGAAAGGAGATTTAAAATTAGAAATTTATAATTTTTTGTCCTTGATCAGATCGTAAAAAAATCCCGTTTTATGCCGCAGCCCGATTTAATCCCGCTTAGGGACTGAAGATCCCCAAAACAGGACAAAAATCCCGTGACTGGGTACATTCTGATGCTGTACGGGTACGGGGCGACCACGCCGTCACACAATACTGCAATGTTGACCGCACGAGTCCGCGATTATCGATTGGACCCGGTTATCGAGATATCGACGCTGTGAAATCGATTGTCGACCCCGGGTTCACTGTCTGCTGGTCCGGTCCCCGATCTTACCATCGCGGAGTGTTTTTGCTGCCCGACGCTCCCAGTTTTTTGGGTTTTCTTTTCTCAGAGTTGATTGAAATTCTGATGAGGTCCCCGTCACTCGCCCATCCCTTTTTGTGGCCGTATGTTGTCGGTTTGTAATTACATTTTGTTAAAGTAGAAGTAGTCGATTCATGTTTGTTCGATTATTTTGAATATGCGCCGGAAGTGTGTTATACCTGTGACATGTTTCGTATCTTAAGATTAAGAGTCTGCACTACCTGCGCCATCTTGGATTTTTAGTCCCATAAGAACAATGTTAAATTCAAAACATTACTGTTGTCTTTGAAACACCATATCTCGATAATCTTACATCGGATTTGCATGAAACTTGAATATGTTCACCATAAGGGAATGGCGGAGTGCATGACGTGGATAGATTTTCAATAAACCTACTAAAGATTGTTTAAAATTGGTTTAAAAATGGTGTAAAATATGCTTTTATTTTATTCGTTACTCGAGTGGAAAATTTTTAAAATTAATTTTCTATCACGTCAAGCACTAGATAATATGGTAACATTTAAAATGACATCAAGTTTGAAATTTTCCGACGAAAAACAAACTCACAGTGATGTTTCAAATTTAACATTGGTCTTATGGGACAAACTGCCGAGATGGCGCAGGTAGTGCAGACTCTTAACTATAAATCGAAGAGATACAATAGTTAAATCAAGCTCTAGTGTCTATATACTTTTGAGAACTATTCGTTTGCATTGCATTAAATTATACAAATATTTTTAAAATCCGGACATCTCGCTTGCCAATAAATTGTTACCGTTTGGGACTTTGGTTCCAAGATGTTCTGGATTTGATCTTTAACACTACTATATGCTGTTAATTTTTGTGTAAAATCCCAAATAATAATATTTTATTGATTGATACGCATCTCGTGTCCATAAGCCTAAAATGTTTCCTAAATGAATTTTACTGTAAAATATTCAGCCCAAAAACAATTTATGCTAAGACAATTTTGATAAATATTTTTGACATTGGATACTTCCCTCTATGAAACAAACAAAACAACCATTTGAACTGCAGAAATCGGAGCAATCGAAATGTGATGTTTTGAGTGATTGTAACACCTAGAATGTACATAAAATCGGGCTGTAATAGACATTAAAATTCATTTTGCAGTCCAAAACGTCACTAACACATTGCCCAACGCTATATCTTAAAATGTACAAACCATGCGAAGAACTTATTTCGTTCATTGAAACGTAAAAAATCTCAGTTAGAAATAAAATATTTTGGAGACAAATATAGAAGCAGTAATCGACGATATGGGGTGTCGGTGTCGCTACCCCAGCGGGAACTTTGACGCCAGTGTGGGGGGGATGAAATATCTCAATAGGGTGGAAAAGTCAAAACATGAGCCGGCCGAGCTTTACTGTCCGCTGCAGATGTGGTTGGCGCCAGAACTTGGCGGCTACTCACTTTACACGTCAAATTGATTGAAACAGGCTTTCAGTGTATCAATGTTTATCATTGGTTTATCTTAGGAAGAAGAGTAATTAATTTAAGGGCAATCTGAAGAATTAATTAGACAGTTGGTGCAATAATAAAATTAAGCCAGAAAATCAGAAAGAACAGATGACGTTTGTTATAAATATTTTCAACTAAATGGGTTCAGATTAACTGACATTTTGGTCGAATTTCGAGCAGGGAGCAATTACTGTGAAACCTTAAATAGCATAAAGGTTGGAAGGTAAACGAATGAGAATTTTACCCTAATATGACCTTAAAGATTATTCACATTGTGTTTTTATTAAAACTAGAGAGGAAAAGAATCATGCTTGCGTATTAATATATATATTGCCCAGGGGCTTCTCTAATTAAAATGAGTCATAGAACGTAAACATAATGCAGTGTGCAACCCATCACAAAATTATTGAATGAATATCCTAATAAAGTATAAAGCAACACTGCCTAAGTGGCCGACGTAAATAAACAACCCCCCCCCCGCATTTCCCGTCCTCGTCAGTATTTCAGCCAAAGCGTCGTAATTTCTCTCGCTCTTCTCCAAAATAAAACCGGCCATAAGTGGACAATTGGAGGGAAGAGGCGCCGGGGGAGCGGCGGACAAAAGACAACATTATTTGACTGGAAGAAGGGAGAAAAGCGGAGGGTCTCAATAACAAGGCGCCCAAAACACTGCCCGAGGCGGCCCCGCGGCGGCGGCGCTGTATTGGCAGAGACTCACAAAGGCAGCGATCGGCGGTATTGCATCCACCCTTTGTGTCTTATGTAAATATGTGTTATGGCAGCTTTACATTACTACCAGCCCGGCATGCTCGCTGAGTGATTAGTTTTGCTCTGCGATCACTTTTTATGTAGGATACTTTTTTTGAGGTTGGCAGGTCTCTTTTTGCCTTACTTTGATTCACATATCCAGGAGAACTAAAAAAATCGTGCGGCAGCAAAACTTTTTAGGACTGATTGCACGATTTTAGTTTTAACCTGATCTTCAGTTTAAACGTAAGATTAATCAAAAAGTCAGTTGCGCATACATAATTCGAACTTATACCTCCAGCTGGCTTGAACGGTTTTAATCTAAATCATATTAATTTAATCTAGTTTACAGTTTATTTGTGGAAAAGGACCTTACTTTTAGTTTGAATAATAGTACCAGGGGGACCGAGCTTAAGCTCGGTAATATTAATTATTTTCGTTCTCATACAAAGCTTGTTCGCTCCACTCAATCCCCTCTTCGATTTTAAAGACGAGCTCGTTCGCTTCGCTCACTCGCCAGGCCGGAGGATGCTGCACTTTGGTATAATTTTCCTAAACTACAGGTTAAAGATGTAACTCATAGGTTTATATCTACAGTTATCAGCTGATTTTTGTTCAATTTAAAAATCTCCATAAGGATAACATGGAAACTTTGAGGGGCTCTAGAACGAAAACCGGATTTTTCCCAGCTATGGGACCAGCTCCAATCGATTTCTGGTGGCCAAAACCCCCATATTCAATAAAAAAATCAAAAATCCTTGGAGCGAAAAAAAAGTTTACCCGGACAAACGGAGCTTGTTTTAGAGTATAAGTACCAGGGGGACCGAGCTTAAGCTCGGTAAAATATTACTTTCGTTCTCACGCAAAGCTCGTTCGCTTTGCTCACTCGCCAGGCCAACGGGTGCTGCACTTGGGTATAATTTTCCTTTAAAGATATAACACATTGGTTTTATCCACAGTTATCAGCTGATTTTTGTTCAATTTAAAAACCTCCATAAGGATAACATGGAAACTTTGAAGGGCTCTAGCGCGAAAACCGGATTTTTCCCAGCTATGGGACCAGCTCCAATGGATTTCTGGTGGCCAAAACCCCCATATTCAATAAAAAAATCGAAAATCCTTGGAGCGAAAAAAAACTTTGCCCGTACAAATGGAGCTTGTTTTAGAGTATAAGATAATAAGATTAAAACACTGTTTAGAATTGATACAAGCGAAAACTTTAATAATTTTAATTACATTATTGCTCAATGTAAAACAAGATTTGTCTAAGTAAATCTCAATTTGATGAGCCAGGCGGAGGGGTATAGCGAGGCGAAGACAAGCAATTGAGGAGGGTGAAGAGAAGGGGGGGGGGATTCGGGAGATTAAATTCAAATGAATATTTATCGTTAAAGTTGACAAGAAAAATCCCTCTAGGGGAGGAAACTTATGAGGCATTACTCTTTGACAGTCTTAGGGATGGGGTAAGGGATTCCCCTTAATTGACAATTTGGAGCCAAGAAGTGGGATTAAAGGGAATTTTTTATGTCTAGCAGATCCGAGCAGTTAAGGCGGCTAAGAAGGTGCTTTAAGGTTTTATTATACTATTAAACATACCCGTTTATAAGGAATAAGGTCTTGATTTTACCATTGTTTGACAAAACCGTAGCAATAATGTCCAAGGGTCCTCTAAGTTTTTGATAAAAGTTAAAAATTTACACACTTTGATTTTACCTTTTTAAGCGCGACTGTGTGAGAGACTACTGCATTATGTATATGACAAAATAGCGTGGAATGGCTTGGATATAAAAACAGAGGTAGTTACGACTGATCACATTGACGCGTTCGGCCACATCAACAGTCGTGTAACAAAACTCAGATCGAAATATATATTGGAAATAAAAAAATTTCAAGAGCATTAGCAAAAGTTTCACTAGTTTTCAACGCAGACCTACAGTTTGGCCACCCGATTCGGTTTCACTGCATTTCGTCTCGACTTCTTTTCCCTTAGTAACTGACCAATTACTGCATTTAGCTTGACCCAGTTCCAAAATATTTTGCAAACGGTAGTCGGTGGGCGGTACTGAAACCAAATTACCTCAGATATCACATTCGCTCCAAATTACTACCGAAAGCTCTCTACCACGAAAATAGACCAGCTTTCCAATTTCTACTGCGGCGTTTTGCGGCCGCCCAGTACCAATCAACTGTGCGGTACGTGTAACAGATTCTTGAGTAACAGATACTCTTGCGTCACCGTTTTTGTTTATGTAGTTGTAAGAATGTCACCGATCCCCGTTGCCGTTCCAATTTGCATTTCGGTTTGGAACATATTCAACAAAACTAATTACTGTTCTTTATTGAGGCTAGACTGTCATTACTAGTGGCTACCGGCTACCAACTAGGGTCTGCAGTGGCGTAACTTTATTTGGGACAGGTGTTGCTCCGAGGGTCCGCGACTACATGGTTATGAAACTGTAGAATGTGCCCTTGAGAACGGTTTCGTGAGTGAGAATATAATAAAATATATCGTAACATGCTAACCGAGGAGTTCAGCCGCAACCGCTCAACTGCTGCAGCTGCGAAGGTTCTGCACCGAAACTGACCATCGCTAAAACAAACTTTTTTAACGAAGACCCTTATAAATAAAACCATCTTAGAATAAGTTATTACACTGAAGAAAAAACAAACAGATTAATACGATACGTTGTATTCATTTATCCTTAATATCTTTAATACTAAGGCTTTTACATTTTTTTTTCAGAAATACTGTGCTTGATATGGAAGTCGTAAATTTAACAATACCAATACCAAAGATTTACAAAATTTTTTCATGAATATATTAGGTTTATTCATAGTCCAGTATGAGAAAATTTGTAGCCTAGACATAAACAGGCGTAACTTCTTAAGATCCACCATAAAATGGAGGATTAGGCCTAGTTTACTTTCGGTAATAAACTAGGCCTAGTGTTCGGGGACATTTGAAGAAATGTACAAACAAAAATAGTTCATATAAATAGCCTATCTGAGAATTGAATTATTAAATATTTTATCGATTAAACCTGCGTTTATCAGGGATCTGAATTTGTATTTTTTATTTTATTTTTTTTTATTTGGGGGGGGGGTCGCTGGTGTGTCCAGTTTTGATACAGTTTATAAGATAACTTGGTGTTAGGAAGCATCCATGATAATAATGTAATGACTAATAACAAATATCGTCGTAATTATTGCAATTTAGGCAGCGTTGTAATTCTTGATTTTACGTCGAAAACCTTTGTTAACAAAGAATGTAGTTTACGTGGTTAAGATTAATATTGTCAAATATTGTCAATATTAATAAGTTTAATATTGTGTAGTATTATTTTAATTAGATTAATTAGGTCGTAAGTAATTTTGTTACGATCTAGTTATATGGATGCAGCCAGAGGTTTTTGTATGTTATATATCTTTGTAAGGGAGAATGGCGTAAAATGTACATTGTAGAACCAGTCCAGGACAAGGAAGAAATCGAAATTCCTAAAAACCGGTTTTAATTACTGTTCAAGGCAACATAACTACTTATCATTTTTAATTAACTTTTAAATGGTTTCAATTTATACTTAATTAAGCAATATGTTAAATATGTCGCAAACAGAGCGTTGATTAGCAGAATAATTGTTAATTTATTGTACAATTATGGTTCTACCTAGGGTTCTACCGTATTACAGTATAGTTAACTTCACTGTACATGACCCACGATTTATAAACCAACAATATTTGGTTTAAAGGGTCATAAAAAGCCTTATCGTCGATGATCTTTTATGTATACCAGCCTATATTTTTGCACTTTTTCAATTTAATTATTTAATTTTAAATCCAGCTAAATGTATACTTTTTAATAACCAAATTTTAAATTTCATGTTAATACAATAAACAGTAAAGAAATAAATGATTCTGCATGAAAACCTATATTTTTAAAAAATAGAAAAGTACGTATCTGTGGACCGATAATTTTTTACTATTTTTACGCAATATTATTTCGAAAATAGTTTTAATTAATTTAAAATGTTTCAGGAATTTAAGTAACACTAGGGGACCAGTGCAGCGCAATGCGCTGCATTTATCAGAGTATCTGACGATCAAACCTTGCTCCATAGTAATTTACAGAGTTACATTGAGTGAAAATATTAAATTGTAGTGAAAATCAGATTACACCATATTGATATGCCATCAATCGATCTTCATTACTAATTCTCCAACTTCCTAATGTTATAGTATTGAAATTTAGTGGTTGTTCTTTTAGGTCCAAATTAGCTAGGATTACATGATGGTTCTTATGCCAATTTGTCTTAGAGACTCTGCCTAAAAGCTCCTGTAAAATATAGAATACATTCACAGAGGTTTAATCTAGATGGTTCTTCACAAAACGTAAATGACAACAGAAGAAAATCGAATATTTAATTACTCGTCGGTTCTGGGGTGGCTGTTCTAGTACTGTTTGAGGTAGTCATCGACATAGTGAAAGAGCCTACACTATTACTATTTGTAACAAACTAAATCCTCTTTATCTTAACTTCCCATGGTATTACAGAATTTTGATAAAGAAACCACAAAAATTAAGAAAACCTACAATTTTTATGTGTCTATTTTGGTTTGATGTGACATTTATATTTTGGTTGAAATTCCTCCTCATACAAACCATTTTTGCAATAAACTTATCATTTATACTGGACGTAAAAAATTTTTTAATGTTCTCTTTTAAACAGGTGTTTTAATATGCGTCTAGCATTCTGCATCAAATTTGTTATAGTATCACATTACGGTTTACGGTAATAATCAATGTACACCAACAACCAACTATCCCTTTTTGTGGTTCACAGCAGTTTGAAAACCCATAGTGTTTGCTGTCTTTCGTTGATGTTTTGATAGCAATTTGATGATAACCCTTAAGACCCACGTCAAAAATGTCAATTTCCAAACTTATATTTGTGCATCATTAGAATGGATCTTTTTGTATTTAAGTTACTAAACTTATTTTTGGGCCCAAATAGTCATAAATAGAAAGTTCAAGCAAAATATTTCTGCTACATTTTGAGAAAAAGGTAAAACATACAATTTGTCCCACACAATAGACACCCTTTGTATTAAAGTATGGAATTGCGCTGATATTTTAATTCCGCACCAGTTCAATTGATTCTATTCAAGGCAAATAATTGCCTTGATTCTATTCAGTATTCAGCTAGCTTTTAACATGTGTTTATCTGTTTTACTAACAACAGCTGTTTTGGTTTTCAATTTAAATTGTTCCCCATGTTAATCTATTATGGACAAAATACGAACTTTAAGGGCTTCCCGTGGGCTCCAGAATTAAAATATCAAAAATCCAAAACCTTATTGCAAAACTACGAACTGAGGCCATTCTTTTGACACCTCAAACTTTAAAATTGGTCCAGAAATAAGGGAGGAGTAGTGTTAACAAAAAAAGGGCATCACGTATTATATATACAGATGTGATAGGTACTTTGCTTTTACACATGTCTAATGGCCTAATGCATGTGTATGGGTAAGGTCTTAATTCTTGCAAAATTCGTAAAAAATGTCGGTTTAAAATTGTAATAATAATTAAAAACAAGTAAAGACACTTTATAAATATTTCAATTATTTTTTGTCTACTTCAATTCATACTTGTTCTTAAAAAGTAGGATGGTATTTGTGTTTTAGATTGTGGTGGCACATAAGAGACTCCTGCTGCCAGCTCATCGGGACCTCAGACCCGCTTTGTTCAACGTTGTTACTGATTCTTGCGTCTGTTTACGCGCGTGCGATTGTTTTGATCTCCGATCGCAGTTCCCCTCTCTCCCTCCCATGGTGGCGCCAATACATCGCTCTCTCTCTCGCTCTCATTATGAGGTTGAGCCGGGGAAGTGACGCGAGTTATTCTGACGGAGGTCATAACGCGTGAAATTACAGTAGGAGACGAGAGAATTCGGGGTATGCTACTTTAAATAGCCTTCAGAGATAGGCAATTTTGATATTGTTACATTATGCCAATTTTTATGTTTTAAAACATAAAATGCTATGTTTGAAACAATTTAATTTATTATTTAAGTAATTTCGAAGATAAAGTAACTTGTAAAAGAAATTTCATTTATTTAGTTACACACTAAATAAATGAAATTTCTATAGTACTTTATCTTTACCTGTTTTAAGTTTTTCATCATTATAATAACCAGACGATTACTGGAATGAAAAACCTGAATGTAGAAGGCCTATAAATCTAATTGAAAGAGATTCTGTGACTATGTAAAAAATCTAAAGATATATATTTTGACAAATAAATAATCGCAAGCGATTAATTTACAACGTACAGTATCTTAGTAATTAATATAGTCGACTCATAATCACGATTGAGACTTAGTTGTTTATGATCTGACACCCTATTCAATTATGTAAACTTTGCTAAAGCACCTCCGCAACTTGCTAAACATATCGAGCTCAGACCATATCTGAGTCTGTTATGAAAATCAATAAGGTATTCATACTTGTCAACATTATCGAGTATTAAGGGGGCGGTCTACCCCAGCCAAAACAACAACAATGCCGAATGCCGCTCGCGGCCGTAGCGCTAGGCGCTGCAGAGGTTTACGGGGATCGTGTTTTAAAATAAACCAATTAAGATAAAGATTGGCTGTTAACTTTTTCTAAAAGTAGAAAATATTATCTAGTCGGCTATCTTTTTAGAATTTTTAAATAAAATTTCTAATTTCAGTAATAACTCTCCAAAATCATCTGTTTTTAGTTTTGTAAATGCAGAGGTTTACGGGGATCGTGTTTTAAAACTAACCGCTTAAGATAGAGATTGCCTGTTTAACTTTTTTTTAAAGTAGAAAAAAGGATCTAATCGGCTATCTTTTTAGAATTTTAAAATAAAATTTCTAATTTCAGCTATAACTGTCTAAAATCATCTGTTTTTATAGATTTTTAACTAAAATTTTCTATTGGTTTTAATGAACTAATTACAAAAGTGTAACAGAGAAAAATTAGTACCGTTATTCTTCTTTAATATGACACCTTATTTATAGCTCTAGGCTTCATTTGGCAGAAGATAACACGATTCTAAAAACCCCTTGCATTTGGGTGCGCGCCAGGGGTAGACCGCCCCCTTAAGCAGCTGCAAACCGGGAGCCCGCCACAAGCGCGCAACTTGAGCCGCTGGCGCTGCCACTGTACCTACGTCTACAGGATCCCCAAGCAGCTCACTGATGGTAGAACCGTTAGATTGATTGATTGATGATTGATGATAAATCCGATTGATTGTTGAGTCCCCGTTCAGCAAGCCAGTAAACTTCCTCCCACGTAGAGCCCTCAAAAACTAGCGCGGTGTCGTCTGCATAGAAATATGTTTCCCTTGCTCAAGTGAAATTTCTCAAGTTATTGACATAAATTAATTACAAAAGTGACCCAAATCCCACACTTAATGAAAATTAGGTCTCCTTCGATTCGATTAACAGCTGGTAATTAATGTCTATCTGATAAATATTTTTAAAACCTATAACGTGCTTTTAATTTACCACAAATAGGCGTTAAACGAGTCAAATGTTTGCGAAAAGGTCAAAGGTCAGTAGCGATGTTATAATGTTATGAACTGATGGAAATGATCGGTAATGTTGAAAAGCACATCCCTCAGCCTTATTGCCATGTCATGTTTTAACCGGTGCTGAGCCCCTGAACACCTGACCAGGCGTCCGCTGCGTCAGCATGACTACTGTACACAGCGCGTAACAGGTAATGGCCAGCGAGTGCGTCCGCATTGCTGTGTATTGAGGTCACTTACAATGTTGCCGTGCTGTATTTACCCCGATCATCAGTATTCGATTATCCGGCATCGCAGGTCGGATTATCGCGAGTCGACTGTTATGAGGTTGTATTGCCACCATACTTGTACAATCAATGTGTGTTATATGGTAATGCATTTTAAAATCACAACAAAAGCCCCTAATCATGTTTTATTTGTTATGGAAGTATTATTTATTTAACACTTAGTGTACTTGTTGCTCGAAATCGAGTAATTTTGTTTCAAAATTTATCCGTAGTTTGTTAACCAGTATTTACACCATCTTTTAAAATAACGTCGTTGGTATCAATGTAAACTTGGTATGAATAAAAATTTGCTTTCGCCGCTGTTGTATACTGTGTTAACAGTTGTTAAACTTAAAAATTCCTGAATAATTGTTAATTGAATAAGAAAATATCAAAACTTTAGGGTCCCTCCATTTGGATGGATGTTTACTAATTTACTTTAGAAGCAACTTCACGACGAGCTCCATCCAATGACACCAAAATCATAAAAATCTTTAGAAAACTGTAAAAGTTCATTGTACAAAAAACCGCGTCGCAAATAAAATATGTATAGATTGACAAGTGGTATACCCTCCGTAAAAATTATGAATTTTAATTACCATAAGGTATGCAAAGTGTCATTTGTAAAAATGTTAATCCACTTTCCTGAATCTTAAGGACCGAGTTTACATCAAATTTTCAACTATCAGTAGCATTTATTTTTGTTTTACCAGTTAATTTAGAGGTTAAATTAGTTATTAAAAATTGTCATTAGAACGTTTAACGAATATCCCTATAGGGAATACGCTATTGCGGTAGTAGCCATGGTAAGACCTAAGCCCGGGACCATGCTACATTTTCATTTTAGGTCCCCAGAAGATACACCATTCGTTCAATTTTATATATGTGTCCGTGGTATTGATAACTTTTGGAAGGGACCTTTGATTTTGATGAAATTTGGTATGAAGGTGAGGCCGCGAACCAGCACGATGTTATGGGAACAGGGTTTTATCGGGTTTGAAAGAGGTAAAAAAATGGGGTTTTGGCATTTTTGGACCTTAATTTTTAACATTATAAAATTTTAAGTAAAACTATTAAAAAAGCTCAAAAACAAACAATTTAGTGTTTGAGTTTTAACTTGGCGTAAAACATTACGGAGAAAAGCAAAAAATAGGTTTCTCTTATGCGAAATCAACAAAACCCTGTATTTCACTTATTTATTGAACTAACTTGATATAACATGGTATGGACATTCACTAAAGTAGGGTTTAACTGATATTTGCTTACAACAGCTATATGACGGCAAACCTACATACTCAACCCCCTGGGGTTTTTACACATACTCACAATATTGGGAAAAAGTGCCCAATACATGCACTTTGATATTTACCTTACCTAGCTATTACACTTCCTAACAAAACTAACATTTGTTAACAACATCCCATGGCAGCAAAACTACATACTCATTCCTATGGTGTTTATGGGGAAAATACAAAATCTCAAGATCCTTTGGAAATTCGCTGATTACGCAGGTCTGCTGGGACGGGGGTATTTTTATAACTAAGTTAAGCGGATTGGTTCATGAGATTACAGAAAACAAAATACATTTACAAACTGCTGGATCAATGTGATACCGTACTGGATTCATATAATATGATTAGACCTGAACGCCATTACGATGTCACATTACAATGTAACAACGATGTAGTAGATATATTATAAAGGTAATTAAATACCTGACTCAGTTAATTATCTTAGCGAATGTTTGTTTAGTATTTCTAGTTTATTACACCATTCCAATACAAATATTTTATCTGAGTTAGACCAACCGTGGTAAACACAAATACTTGTTAAATGAATAACTGAATTTGTATACTGTACTGTAAACCTATAAACTAGAGAAAAACTCAGAGAAAAATATTGCATTATTCCACTTACAATAATAACAAAAACACTGCTGTAACTTCGCAAAAGCTGGCAGTATGAGTGTAATCCACTAATGTGCGATGGTTCAATCCATCGTGGACCCGGGGTCGGACCACAGCTCGGCACAACACTCGACACTCGGTAGACCCGCGACTCGGACTTCCGCGGTGGGACTACAATGAGTGGATACGACGAACACGACGAGCAGCACAAACGCAACCGACCTCGACTGACACTGAACTGAGACTGAGACTGGAGAAGAGAAACCGCCAGTGCCAGGACGGAGGAAGGAGCGAGGAGAATGGGGGGCGCCGCGGTACACAGGAGCTGCGCTGCTGCCGCGTCCACATTAGGTTGGCACGACAGAACACTGGATACCGTATTACAAGAAGAAGGAGCGAGGTGAATAGGAGGCACCGCAGTACACAAGAGCCGTGCTACTGTGGCGTCCACATTCTGTTGGCACCATTGAACACTGTTGCAGGAGGAAGGAGCGAGGTGAATGGAGGAGAACGTGGTACACAGGAGGCGCGCTGCTGCCACGTCCACATTAGGTTGGCACCATTGAACACTGTTACAGGAGGGAGAAAATTAGGGGAATGGATGAGGGGCACCATGTGTTACAGGAGCCGCGCTGCTATTGCGTCCATATTCGATTGGCACCAATGAATACTGTATTCAGGAGAAAAGAGCGACGTGAATGGAGGGGAACGCGGTACCTACTTGGTACCTTTTTTTATACTTGCATGGTTGTACATATTAGGGTTCTATGCTCAGATTATCTGTCTACATTACCTTCAAAATAAAGATACCCCTAAGCTTAGATCTTAGAGTTTAACCGTTTAACCATCGTAATTTTGCGGTATAGTATGTTGTCTCATCCCTTAATTGACCCTCCCCCCGCCATAACTCCTTTACATATTGAATTTCATGTTGACAAACCCGCTCGAGAGTTATCGCTCTGAAATGGTGCCAATACACAAGACAATGTCCACCAAGATGTGTGCGGTTGGATTAAAATTCCTTTTTTACACATTCTTTGCCCAAAACTGCCTAGATACTTGGATACATTTCTTGCAGAGAGAAGCAAAACAGAAATGGGTGCAATGGTAGCAGTGACATTACACGTACCCTACGTATTAGAGACTTGAAATTAAAAACCAACTTAAAATTTAAGACAGTTTATTAATTATATATTATTATTATACTCTAAAACAAGCTCCGTTTGTCCGGGCAAAGTTTTTTTTTTTCGCTCCAAGGATTTTTGATTTTTTGATTGAATATGGGGGTTTTGACCGCCAGAAATCGATTGGAGCTGGTCCCATGTCTGGGAAAAATCCGGTTTTCGCGCTAGGGCCCTTCAAAGTTTCCATGTTATCCTTATGGAGATTTTATTAATTGAACAAAAATCAGCTGATAACTGTAGAGATAAACCAATGTGTTACATCTTTAACCTGTAGTTTAAGAAAAATATGCCAAAGTGCAGCACCCTTTGGCCTGGCGAGTGAGCGGAGCGAACGAGCTTTGTGTGAGAACGAAAGCAATAATTTTACCGAGCTTAAGCTCGGTCCCCCTGGTACTATACTCTAAAACAAGCTCCGTTTGTCCGGGCAAAGTTTTTTTTCGCTCCAAGGATTTTTGATTTTTTGATTGAATATGGGGGTTTTGGCCACCAGAAATCGATTGGACCTGGTCCCATAGCTGGGAAAAATCCGGTTTTCGCGCTAGAGCCCTTCAAAGATCCCATGTTATCCTTATGGAGATTTTTAAATTAAATAAAAATCAGCTGATAACTGTAGATAAAATAAACCAATGTGTTACATCTTTAACCTGTGGTTTTAGGAAAATCATACCAATGTGCAACAAACCTTCCGCCTGGCGAGTGAGCGGAGCGAACGAGCTTTGTGTGAGAAACGAAAGTAATAATTTTACCGAGCTTAAGCTCGGTCCCCCTGGTACTAATGTTTTAAAATAAACTGATAGCCCAATAGTCGAATTTTAACCCAAAACTCAATTCATCTTGAGTCAATAATGTTAAAAGGTTTCGTAGCTGAAACATCTGTTTTTTGTTTGCCAGTATTGCCAGCATTTTGTTATTTTAACAGCTATGCGATGATTTAATCACTATCCTTTTCCCTACTCCCATAAGATTAACATTGAAACTTTGAAAGCCCATAGGGCGTAGCCCTGGAGAGGATTTATTGATGGCAAAATAAACACAGCTATATAGTGCTCTCGAGGTTCCGATCCATAATGTACTGGTAATATTTAGAGCTTTTATGTATTTTTGTAAACATTGTTTATACTCATTATATATTTATGTTTCTGTTGTATACACATATACATTAATGGAATAAAGAATTTATTGATTTATTATTTATACTTATTAATAACATGGTTCTTAAATTTTTGATCTTTCACATTTCTAATCGTGTGGTTATAATTAATTAATTGTTCAATTTAGTCGGAGCAAGTAAAGCTGGCAATCAAGAAGCCGTCAGTCGGTCGTGAAACACTTGAGCTGTTTAGTTACGTCAGTGCTCACCCTTGCAGTTCTGCAACGATTACTTTCCTGGAAAATTAAAAGTAATTAAAAGTTTGAGTCCATAAACAGAGGAATGCCGATGCCGTTCACAGTTATTGGCAGAAAACTACTGAAAGTCATTTGTTGTGTAGCTAATTTAAACCCTATCGTTTAAATGAAAAATATTCTTCATTAATTAAGAAGTGCGATAAAACTGTAGAAACTTATTATTTAGTTAGTTTAGTTCAACCAAGGAATCTTTGTTTATTTTATTTTAGATTCCTTGGGTTCAACGAAGCTTCTTTCTAAGATATTGAAACTACGGGATGTGAAAAGTTTGTTAAATATTTACATTTTACTAATTACATTTTATGGCTAGCTTTATTTCATGGAAGAAAAATGTTATTCTGAGATTTCTTTAGTTCTAAAATATTTTAAATAATGCTACCGAATTTGGTGATAAAGGCATGCACTCATAAAACACCAACAATTACACGAAATGGATCGCCCAATCTTCCTCCGATTATGATTGGAGATACTTACAAAGAATTAATTAAATCTGCGATAATCGCTTTATGATGCAAATGAAGAGTTCCCAGTGTATAATTAACAAGTGATGGAAAACCAACAGCGTTGTGTTTGAGCTCTTTACAAAGGGTTTGCCTCAGTGTGAATGATCTCTTTTTCTGAATTGTAATTAACTTTTATTACTGCCGTTTCGGTATAATACTTTTAATTCATATATTTATCAATTAATATATTACATAATTTGTATTACAACACTCATTCTCTGAGCATGTCTAACACATGAGTTAACATAATATTTCGAGGACGGGATAAGATGACAAAACTCACCGTCAGTATTTAAACAGACAAATGCAAGCCGTTCTGTATATAAAGTTCCATATATTTAACATCGTTGAACATTATTTTGAATGCGAATCTTTAAGCAACTTTCAACAAATACAAGAAAAAGTTGTTCTAACTTAGCCTAAAAACTGGAAAATTCAATTACAAATTTTATTTTTTAAATTCAGTTCAAATTAATGTATTAAGTTGTAAATAAAATTCAACTTCTTAAACTTTTGTATGTTTTGGTTTATTATATTGGAATATTTATTTTTTTTTAAACCCTTGAACTGATGGAGTAATTTGTGGAGTAACGTTTTCTTGCTTTCAAATCTGTTTAAATCTTTGCAATGGAAGGGCGTGTCTCCTGAAGATTATGTCTTGAGAAAGACCAAAATGACAGTGAGGTTGAAAGCACCTAATGACACAGTAAAATGCCAAATAAGGTTTTGAATGGTCCATTGAAAGTGATGAGAAAGTATGAACACCATTACACAAGCACACGCTCAAGGGCGCCGATATAGCCTACAATTAGCCGCAACGCAATGTTATTGATTGTAAATCAGGATTAACATTTTAGTGATTAAATTTTAGAGCCTCTCATGACCTATGATGTCCTGGTGGCAAATGTGCAGGAATGTTTTGCAACAACTAATATACGTTTTGTCATTTAAGTGTCTTGGCTGGGCCTAATAATGGTACAATTTGTACAAGATATTTAATGGGCACATTATAACACTTTTCTGTGCAAAGTTATTCGCTGCAATTGACTTTGAAATATTTCCAAATACGCAAATACCTGAACTTCTAACACGATTTATATTAAAAATAAATAAATAAAAAAATAAGTTACTTAATATTGGAAATTGAAAGACAATCAATTTAATATTCCAACATCTTATTTGAACACCGACGGAAGGACTTGCTGCATGTATACGAGTGCGAGTATGTTACACAATACCAGTTCAAATACACATACGCCTTTTGTAAACCACAGTGGTTGTAGAAAGGCATTTACGGTAATTGAATTTGGAATAATATATTGACTTTAAAGTCTCTAAAGTATAGTTAAGATTAAGGACATAAAGGTGTATTGATAACCCACCATAGATCGATAAAATGTGTTCAAACATAAAAAAGACGGCTAAAAACATAGTAACCCTTTACGATGATCAAGTCGAAATTCTTGAAAAAATAACATAATTAAAAATGCCACATATACCGATAAACGCAATCGTCACACTATTCTACACCCCAACAACGGCAATTGTCGTATCATCGCAGCTCTAGGCCTACACTTCAGTATACAGTACAGCGTCATCGGTTCCCCACCCCAACACAACACATTCTCGCGTGTTCTCCTTCTCTTCCCAATTGGACAGTAACTCCCCCCCCCCCCCGCCCGGCATCTTCAGTGGCGGTCGTTCTTTTCAAGAGGAGTTTACAGCAATGGACTATAAGGTAAACATAGAGGCCGCTTCCTAAGTGATTTTACTGCCTTTAAACATGTTTGAGGAAAAGAACAAGAAAATTGGTAGGTGAAAATTTAAACTTTTACCCATGCGATTGTAAAGCGATAGTGGCATTCTTACGTCGAACATTTTGTTAGTGTTATTTTGACGTCCCAAGATTTTGAATATTTAAAAACATACTGGAAGAATAAAAAAAGTTAGTCAACCCAAAAAAATAGTCTTGGATAATAAATACTTTAATGAAATGAATTTAATTAATCTTAACGTGTTTGCCATGTAGAATGCTTGCATTGCTATTGCCAGAAAAACAACCGTTCGTAGTGACTGATCTAATATAGTTTTATTTAGAAGGGAATTTTATACAATGATATGATTATTGTTTTAGTGCGTAGACCTAATATTTAAAATAAATTTGCAAGAAAATGGGATGTAATGTACAATTTTCTCCTATCACTATACACTGTCCAGTCAGTAGTAAACAATAGTTATATTCAAATAAAAATATAAAAATTTATAATTGTTATAGAATAATATCCCATAGATGTTATTTAAATGTTTTAGTTTCAAATTTAATTGTATTTATTTTACGGCAGAGCTCTATTTTGACTCTACTTTGACTACAAGTTTGAAAAAAAAAACCTTGATTAAAACACCTACATTACTAAAAAGTCCACAGAAAAAATTATAAAATATATACAATATATTTTTATATTTATAAAGTATAAAAATTCACGTTCCTTTAACCTCTAGAAGTTGACATTTCATTGAGGTGCGAGACCTTGTGGCCTGTGGTGCAGCATATAGAGTGAAAGCTGGTACCGTGTCTTTAGTGACCGAATATTCGTGGCGAACTTGTTTGGCGAACACAAAAAGTCAACAAACATTTATAACAAACATTCTCCTACCATATGATTTATTAGAAATAAATACCACAAACAAACAAACAAACAAATGTGTTTGGCGAACATGTTATGCATGTGGATTATTAAATGAAACATGACTGCTTTTATGTAGAAGGAATTCCAGGAACAACAGCTGTTTAAGCTATATTAAAATCAGCTGATAAATCAGTCTGATGCTGATGCTTTAGTCAGCTGTTTAGGAGTCCTATGGTAGTCTAGACGTTCCCAACGTCAGAGGCAGCCTCTCCACACAATTAGGCGTAAACTACCCCCCCCCCCCACAGTGAGGGTTTATAAACGCATTGCCGCTCTTTACCCAACTTAAATGGGTTTACAACTTTATCGCGAGTAAGCAGGGGGAAGTTAGACGTTCTTTTGGCGAATCGGTGGAAATGATGTGTTCCGTTCCGCGGTAAAAGTGCTGCTTATTCTACAGTATTCGCCAAACAGCGGACATTTAACTTTGGAGTTTGTTAAGGTTATTGGAATACGCTTCAATGAATTTATTTATCAGTGTCCTCCAGAATTAATTTTGCTTTTTTTATGAATTTGTTTCGCTTTTAAACCATATAAAATTACTAAATAAGGATTTACCTTTCGTCAATCAGCTCCAAATTGTGTAACTTGATGTTACGGCCGTTTCGGCATTACAATGCCATCCTCAGACACACACAAGTTCAGCTGAAGTAGCCTCGTCATACGTTAAAAAATAAAACACATAACACACGTAAAAACAAATTTACATTTATAAACGCGCACCAGGCCTGTCGCACACACGTTGCGCGGTAGCGGTCGTCATTGCCGCGAGAAGCCGACTGGGGTCTGCGTCGTCGGTCCTGGCGTGGTTGCGCTATCAGTTGCACTTTGTACTCCTAGCTGTGACTCTCTGTTCTGGTTTAAAATGTAGTTAAAAATGAAGTGGGATTTATATTGCAGTTTGTCATTTAGAATAAAATTGTTGCTATTTCCTTTGTGTGCCCTGTAAATTTCGTATTCTTCCAGTGTATCCAATCTATTGCTTTTCCTACAGGTGTGCAGAATGTCTAAGCCGGTGTCCAGATTGCTGATATTATGATTTGTGTCAACCAGGTGTTGTGCAAAGATGATTTCTGTTTATCGGCTCTCGGATTTGGGTGGTGTTCTTTATATCTGGTTTTGAATGGACGACCTGTTTTCCCTATATAAAAGCTCGGGCAACTAGCGCATTTAATTTGGTAAACACCTGACTTCTCAGATTTCTCAGTTCTATCATTCAAGGAATTTAATTTGTTGAGGGATTTATTATTTGTCCTAAAAGCGATTTCAATATCATGTTTCTTTAATTCTTTTTTAAGCCCATATTGAATTGAATGGGAGTACTCTACACACACATACTTCTTCTTTTGCAATTCATCATTTTCGGCCCTTTTGTTTTTCTTTTTCTTTATTAAATTGTCAATCATACTACTACTATAACCATTAGCTGTAGCTATGTGTTTAATTATGTTTAATTCTCTCTGATAATTGATAACTGACATCGGTACATTTAATAACCTATATACCATACTGTTATAAGCGGCGAACTTCTGTGATGGAGGATGGTAAGATGAGTTATGGATGGTTTGGTCTGAGGTTGTAGGTTTTCTGTATATGCTAAAGTCCAATCTATTATCCAATTTTTCTATTGTTAAGTCCAAAAAATTTATCTTATTTGAGTCTTCTATTTCCATGGTGAACTTCAAATTTGGGGCTATGCTATTGAGGTATTTGTGTAACAAATCGAGCTGTCTGGTGTTACCATTGAACAGGAGAATGGTGTCGTCTACATATCTGTGATATTGCAAAATTTTTTGTTTTTGTTTATTTCTGTCTGAAAGTATGAATTCATTTTCAATATAATTTAAATAGATATCAGCCAGTATACATGATAGTGGGGAACCCATAGCTAGGCCTTCAGTTTGAGAGTAAAACTTGTTATCAAATACAAAATAATTTTGTTTTAGAACTTCTCTCAATAGAATTAAAAATTCATTAATCGCTTCCGGTAGCATGTTTGAACTATCATTCAGGTGTTTACCTACCAACTCCAAAGTTTTCTCAACTGGTACATTAGTGTATAAGTTCACAATGTCGAATGAAACCAATAAATCCTGCATTCTTACATTTAAGTTTTTGGTCTTATCAATAAAATCGTAAGTGTTCCTTAAACTGAAATTATTTTGAAACTGTATCTGATTCCTCAAGATTTGTTCAAGCTTTTTAGCGAGAGTGTAAGTTGGTGCAGAGGTGTAGTCGACCAACGGTCTTATTGGAACGCCTTCCTTATGCACTTTAGGCAATCCTCTCAACACTGGTGCAGTGGGGTTGGTTACCATAAGGCGCTTTATTTCCTCATTACTAAAAAGTACCTTACTATTATTTACAAGTTTTCTAATTTTCCTCTGATATTTATTTGTGGGATCTCTGTTCATTTCTGAAATATTATTATTTATAATAAATTCTTTGACTTTATTTACATAATCAATCTTGTACATTATTACGCTTGTGTTACCCTTGTCTGCTTTACATATTAATGCTTCATTGGACATTAATTTTTCTCTAATGTTATTCAAAGCTAATGCATCTTTTTTGTACTTATTTACTAGCCTAGATGATTTTTCACTATTTGCACTCTTTTTATTATAATTATTTGAAAACAAAACCCTGGCCAAATTGCGCCCATCTTCGTCAGGGATCGCTCTTATCGCACACTCTGCGTTGATGAAATCATTAAATTGTGCTTTTTTCCCCATTCTCGGGAGATTATACTTTAATCCTTTTTCGAGGACAGACAACTCATTGTCATTAAATTGAATGTTTGTGTTATTTATCACTCTAGGGTAAAAATCAAAGTCAAATAATATTACTGATTCCTTTGATTTTTGTTCATTAGCTAGTTTACTAATCTTTTTCTTTTGTGTTTCTTTCTTACATTTAATGACTCTAGCAACAGATTGCTCAACATTATGTAAGACACTATCTAAAACAATCTGGTGAACATTGTTTGCTAGTTCCAAATATTTATTTAGCAATAATGCGTTTAACATATCTTTCTTACGATAAAGAAATTTAATTTCATTTCTGACCCAAACTTTTTCAGCACATTCTATTGCTTTCTTAGCAGCGTATCAATTAAATTAAACAAATTAACATCAACAAATTAAATTCCTTGAATGATAGAACTGAGAAATCTGAGAAGTCAGGTGTTTACCAAATTAAATGCGCTAGTTGCCCGAGCTTTTATATAGGGAAAACAGGTCGTCCATTCAAAACCAGATATAAAGAACACCACCCAAATCCGAGAGCCGATAAACAGAAATCATCTTTTGCACAACACCTGGTTGACACAAATCATAATATCAGCAATCTGGACACCGGCTTAGACATTCTGCACACCTGTAGGAAAAGCAATAGATTGGATACACTGGAAGAATACGAAATTTACAGGGCACACAAAGGAAATAGCAACAATTTTATTCTAAATGACAAACTGCAATATAAATCTCACTTCATTTTTAACTACATTTTAAACCAGAACAGAGAGTCACAGCTAGGAGTACAAAGTGCAACTGATAGCGCAACCACGCCAGGACCGACGACGCAGACCCCAGTCGGCTTCTCGCGGCAATGACGACCGCTACCGCGCAACGTGTGTGCGACAGGCCTGTGCGCGTTTATAAATGTAAATTTGTTTTTACGTGTGTTATGTGTTTTATTTTTTAACGTATGACGAGGCTACTTCAGCTGAACTTGTGTGTGTCTGAGGATGGCATTGTAATGCCGAAACGGCCGTAACATCAAGTTACACAATTTGGAGCTGATTGACGAAAGGTAAATCCTTATTTAGTTATATTACGGCTCCGGGGCTATACAACATGGATTTTAATATAAAATTAATCAGCAACAACAACACGATATAGAATTAAGTAAATTCATATTACCATTCAAATATCTCTTAAATGCATTTGACTTTCGGAATAGTTAGTATTTTAGATTCTGAAAATATATACCGATAACATTTTCCCTAGAATGCTATATACAATTTAATAATTGCAATAAGTAAGCAATAATTGTGTATTGAGCAATTATAATAGCATAACACAGCACACAATAAAAAGAACTCATAAACCTAACCACTCAAAGATTATATTGGTCTAGAGTCTGATCGCTAGGGAATAAAAAAATATTTTTTTGCACTTTTGTGATTCCTTGAGAAATTTCAATTTCTCGCCGTACTCTGAGGAATCGCAAAAGTGCAAAAATATTTTTTTTTTGTATTCTTGCGTGACCTTGACCTAATTAACGTCAGTAACGTCATCATGATGACGTCAGCGATAATGACGTCACCATGACGTCAGAGGTGTGACGTCATGTCGTCATTATGACGTCATTGGTGGCGTCATCAGTGACGTAATCGATGACGTCATCACTGCTGACGTCATCGTGATGACGTCACGTCCCAGGTGTGCCCTTTTGACACTACTAATGATATTGATGATTTATATTTATGATTATATTTTATTATATTGATTAAAATACGGTACTCTTCGCGTAAAGGAAAATTGACTGGTACTTGATGTATTAAAATACTTGAGTGTTAAAGATTAGTTTTAAAAACGTACTAAAAAGGAGACGTACTTTTTATGCCCTTCGCCTTAACTCGTAGACCCTACCAGTAATTGGCTTGAACTATTTGAAATAATCGCATAATTATTTGGGATTACTTTTTTTATATAAAAATCCAAATGCAAATGCAAAGATGCAATGGTACATACGACACTGGGAAAGTTTGACACATATGACTCGAAACTTTCCATCTAAGAAAAAAAATTACGACCATTGTGGCGAGGGGGAGAGGTGCTGATATTGAATCCGCGGTACTGATATTGGTGTTGAGGCCTTTATACGAGGGCGGCTGGGAAATCTCCACCGCTATGGTCGCTGTTCGCTTGATTTACACACCAACCTGACAACTCTGTACTCTGTACCAGCTGACTGTGTGTAGCTGAGTCTGTGTCAACTGTTTTCTTACCATTGGTATCATTGGTTGATTTACACACCAATCTGGCAACTCTGTACTCTGTACCAGCTGACTGTGTGTAGCTGAGTCTGTGTCAACTGTTTTCTTACCATTGGTATCATTGGTTGATTTACACACCAATCTGACAACTCTGTACTCTGTACCAGCTGAGTCTGTGTCAACTGTTTTCTTACCATTGGTATCATTGGTTGATTTACACACCAATCTGACAACTCTGTACTCTGTACCAGCTGACTGTGTGTAGCTGAGTCTGTGTCAACTGTTTTCTTACCATTGGTATCATTGGTTGATTTACACACCAATCTGACAACTCTGTACTCTGTACCAGCTGACTGTGTGTAGCTGAGTCTGTGTCAACTGTTTTCTTACCATTGGTATCATTGGTTGATTTACACATCAATCTGACAACTCTGTACTCTGTACCAGCTGACTGTTTGTAGCTGAGTCTGTGTCAACTGTTTTCTTACCATTGGTATCATTGGTTGATTTACACACCAATCTGACAACTCTGTACTCTGTACCAGCTGACTGTGTGTAGCTGAGTCTGTGTCAACTGTTTTCTTACCATTGGTATCATTGGTTGATTTACACACCAATCTGACAACTCTGTACTCTATACCAGCTGACTGTGTGTATCTGAGTCTGTGTCAACTGTTTTCTTACCATTGGTATCATTGGTTGATTTACACACCAATCTGACAACTCTGTACTCTTTACCAGCTGACTGTGTGTAGCTGAGTCTGTGTCAACTGTTTTCTTACCATTGGTATCATTGGTTGATTTACACACCAATCTGACTACTCTGCACTCTGTACCAGCTGACAGTGTGTAGCTGAGTCTGTGTCAACTGTTTTCTTACCATTGGTATCATTGGTTGATTTACACACCAATCTGACTACTCTGCACTCTGTACCAGCTGACTGCGTGTAGCTGAGTCTGTGTCAACTGTTTTCTTACCATTGGTATCATTGGTTGATTTACACACCAATCTGACTACTCTGCACTCTGTACCAGCTGACTGTGTGTAGCTGAGTCTGTGTCAACTGTTTTCTTACCATTGGTATCATTGGTTGATTTACACACCAATCTGACTACTCTGCACTCTGTACCAGCTGACTGTGTGTAGCTGAGTCTGTGTCAACTGTTTTCTTACCATTGGTATCATTGGTTGATTTACACACCAATCTGACTACTCTGCACTCTGTACCAGCTGACTGTGTGTAGCTGAGTCTGTGTCAACTGTTTTCTTACCATTGGTATCATTGGTTGATTTACACACCAATCTGACTACTCTGCACTCTGTACCAGCTGACTGCGTGTAGCTGAGTCTGTGTCAACTGTTTTCTTACCGTCGGTATCATTGGTTGATTTCGGAAATTAGTTCTGTTGGGTAATGATAGCCAATATGTACTTTAACAGTATTTGTCTTTCAGGGACTCTAGAGATTAGCATTGATTTAAGGTGAAAACAATATTAACAGACAAGTCAAATTTGGATAATTCCTATGTATATAGAAGTAGGAAAACCCCATAAAAATATAAAAAAATAGGGTTTTCCTTGAAAACTAGAGGGAAAAAAAGCGTTGATGCTATAGGTTTACTTCTCCTATAATTCCCAGCCATCAGATGTCGGGAATGAGCATCCATGCAGGATATGATTGGCCATCACGGGGGCGCCCTTTCTACCTCTTAAATGTCAAAATGAGCATATTTGTTTATACAAAATTAAAAATTAAGCAAACTTTTGCAAAATTATTCTAGCCATCTGTTTTCATTCAACCAATCATCATAATTATTGGATAAAAATTACATCTTGGTGACCTGTGTTTCAAGAGCGGCGTTCTTAATTCCCCATAAAAATTTCCCTACATTTAGTTCTGTAGGCTTATACATTGATTCATGACAATACTCTAGGAGAACATTTAGTCACAAAATATAGGCGAGGAACACTTAAGTATGATATATACGCTACAGGGTCTCTTTAGGGGATGATACGAAAATGATTCATAGCATAGAAAACCTAGCGACCAAGGAATTTCCCTCGGTCGCTGAGGAAACCATACACATCACATCCGCACTAGTGAATACTAGTTCATCCATAAAGACTATCCTCATAATTAGACCAATCCGTATATATGAGGTCGAAATTGTAGTTCGGATCCTATGTTAAACTGTAAGTCCTAAGACACCATTGCTTTGAGGCACCGATATTAAGATTAATTAACATTCCTGTCTAAGGAGAATGTTGGCCTTAGTCAGTAACAAGGACAAAAGATTGCGCCACAATCATCCTACACTCATATCTCATTCATACTTGGCTATAAACTACCTATTTAGTTAGGTAAGGTACCTTTATCCCATTACTAAAATCTCACAAATTGCCGACACTCCCTCGGGAAGGGCTTCTTAACACAAGTCCTGAGAACATGTTGTACAATAATGGCGTCGCGTCGATCTTTCAGAAACCCATTTGATATCATGTTACAAAAACAGTTTGCCTCCCAAAAACATAACAATCCAATATCAGCCGCATCCGCCTCACGTTTCCATTTTTGTTTTCTTCTCTTTTTTTGCACAAGAGGCTAGTCGCAAATTCCAGACGACGTCCCATTCTTGGACGCTATCTCCGCGTCTAGAGCCAAGACCACATTGATAACCGCAGTATCTCACGGCAGATGACCTTCACTGCTGCCAACCGCGCGACCTTCACCACTAGGAGTGCCAACTGCGCAGGTGTAAATACCTCAGTTTACTACGCATGCGCTCTCGCGACGGCGTTCCACCCGGCGTTATAGTTATGAAAAACGAGTTCTCGTCCAAGAATTAGATTTATGGATTAGCTAGTAAGACATTTTTGGAGAGACGCTACCAAACTAGTTCTACAAAATAAATATTTAACAAAAACAAATAATAATAAAAAAAATAAAATTGGCAAAAAAGAAGTGTTTGGCTAAAAATATTGTAAATTACGTTATACATACACTTCACTTTCCAAAAAAATTATACAGTATTAATGAGTGTCATGACTTAACACTGCATGAAATGTCATTGGTAATTTAAATGAATTTATGATTTTAAAAATGCAATGCGATATAGTGTCCTATCTTAAAAAGAAACATGACTATTCTGTAAATTTAAATGAAATAAAATTATTAATGTATATAAATCAAATTGATTTGGATGAAATGCAGTTCAAATTATTTTGGACGTTGTATCGTATGGAGGTAGGCTATCGTATGGACAAACAGTAATGTACAAGGGTGAGATGGATGCAGTGTCGCTTAGTCATTCAGTGATGGATGAGAGTGAGATGGAGGAAGTATTTTATAGTTATCCAGTAATGTGTGAGAGCCAGATGAAGGTAATATCGTATGCCTATCCAGTAATGTGTGTGATTGAGATGGAGGCAGTATCGTATGCCTATCCAGTAATGCGTGTGATTGAGATGGAGGCAGTATCGTATGCTTATCCAGTAATGTGTGTGATTGAGATGGAGGCAGTATCGTATGCCTATCCAGTAATGCGTGTGATTGAGATGGAGGCAGTATCGTATGCTTATCCAGTAATGTGTGTGAGCGAGATGGAGGCAGTATCGTATGCCTATCCAGTAATGTGTGTGATTGAGATGGAGGCAGTATCGTATGCCTATCCAGTAATGCGTGTGATTGAGATGGAGGCAGTATCGTATGCCTATCCAGTAATGCGTGTGATTGAGATGGAGGCAGTATCGTATGCTTATCCAGTAATGTGTGTGAGCGAGATGGAGGCAGTATCGTATGCCTATCCAGTAATGTGTGTGAGCGAGATGGAGGCAGTATCGTATGCCTATCCAGTAATGTGTGTGAGCGAGATGGAGGCAGTATCGTATGCCTATCCAGTAATGTGTGTGAGCGAGATGGAGGCAGTATCGTATGCCTATCCAGTAATGTGTGTGAGCGAGATGGAGGCAGTATCGTATGCCTATCCAGTAATATGTGTGATTTAGATAGAGGCAGTATCGTATGCCTATCCAGTAATGTGTGTGAGCGAGATGGAGGCAGTATCGTATGCCTATCCAGTAATGTGTGTGAGTGAGATGGAGGCCGTATCGTATGACAGTCACGTAGTCAGCAGCCGATTCCACCCAAATGGGAGCTCTACGTGGTCCTCATATGATTCACCGCTCTTGCACAGCCGCTAGAGCTGACACAGGCCGGGCTCAATGTAGTGGACCGTGTGCCATGGTGGGAGCATCGTTTGACAACCAAGTTTTTACTTAAAATTTAAACGAAAAACTATAAAATGTTAGTTTTTACAGGTCGGTTGCTGCATTGTTTACCGAAAGAATGAAAAAGAAATGCTATCCCGAATTTGAATTAAAAATAATAAAATTATTTACTAAATTTGAGTTTTTGCTCATTTTAACACATTTTGTAGATTCATAAAAAAAACTCGTCCTAGAAATATATTTTCTATAAATTATATCTATTTTTATTCCAATATCCCTACTAATGATTAATGGAATGGAATGACCTACTAAGACTAATGGTTAGGAATGTGACTCTCCGTATGTTTGTTACGCTCTCACGCAAAAACTACTTAGCCGATCATCATGAAACTTATCACACATATTCTTAAAGGCATCAGAAGTATACATGAATAATTTTAATAAAACAAATTTATGAAAGATAATATAACTGTTGTCAAATAATCTGAAAATCTATGTTATTATTTATTTATTGTTAAGAAACAAATTAGTAGTGTCAAATTGTTGGTGCTGGCTCAGTTCAAGGTCACCTGAGGGATGACGTCATCGAGGTCAATGACCTCACCGATGACGTCATCGATGACGTCATCGATTGCGTCATCGATGACGTCATCACCAATGACGTCATTTCTATGACGTCACACCCATGACGTCACAGAAATGACGTGCTGATGACGTCATCACCCCTTACGTCATCAAAATGACGTCACCGACGCCACTGAGGTCAAGGTCACGCCGAAACTTAAAATTTTTTGGCACTTTTGCCGTTTCTCGCACTACGCTCCGAGTTTCAGTCAGAGTCCCCGTGACCTTGACCACTTGGAGCGAATTTTCGACGAGAAACGGCAAAAGTGCCAAGTTAAACTCGAGTTTCTGACATGACCCTGCCTAAATGGGCAATCGGTTATTCCTCAGGTGACCTTGAACCAGCACAACACCAACAATTTGATATTACTGTGACCTTGAAAACCTAACAACGGAGCGCCGACACCGATGCGCACCCCACGACAGCCACCGAGTGACTGACTGTCAGGCTCCGTGTACGCTAGGTATATCGGCTTGAGAGACTAAGACTCTAAACTGTCAGGAATGGGAGTAACTAACTGAATTTTGCAAGGAAAAGTCATTTCATCCAATATATTAAACAAATCTTCATCAGTAAAACTGACATTAGTCTGTTTTAAGTCTTCAAGTGTGGATATAAAAATAGAAATGGAATTCAACGATGCTATACCGGCTAATACAACTGCATACTGTTTAATTCTACATGATAAAATCGTAACATACACACCTTTAACTGGAATTGTTAAAAATGTATTGTAAGAACCGGTTTTGTTTCATTCCGCGAGTATAAAAGCAGAGCGTACAGACCGCTCCTCATCAGTTTGTTGCCTACTGTTGTATGGGTAGCATCGTATTCAATATGGCTTCTCCTAGTGGTACACCTGAAAATGTGGTAGATATTGAGAAGGAGATATCTGAGTTTTTAGATCCTCAAGGTCACCAGGAAGGAGGTGAACAAAACGTTTGCGGACAACATCACGCCAGTAATAATGTTGAAGAAAAAGGTAAAAGAAGAAAGACTATACAAAAGAGAAAAAGGGATATTGAAGATAATATTTCTCCAAACATATTGAGTGAGGTATTTTTGCGAATATTTTACCCAATCTCTTCCAGTTTGGATAAAAGTGTTTTAATCGGTGTTATGAAATCTACAGATTATTCCCCTACTGTAATTTTAACTCATGGAGCCAAAATGATTTTGTTTACGGACAGTGCTTGGGAATCGTTTATGAAACATTTGCATCTACTAGAATGCTATTTAAGTAGTAACATGTTTGGAAGAAAGACAAGAGTAGGACTTTTGGATTCAAATGTGGAAATTGATATCATTAAACAACGTGGTGATCATCAGCTACGGTTTAGAGACACAACAAGACATGATAACAAAATTCAACTTAATCGAGAGGAGTTTTTCATTTTAACTTGTGCTACTGAACCTATAACAAGATACTTGAGACAACTGGTGTTTTCAAGTTCGATTATTAAAGATTATCTGGAAGACACTTTGGACAAACAACCGGACGCACCTATATTATACGGACCTGTGGATACTTCTATATTTAATAGAGTTCCTCATGAAGTACAGATGTGGAGACAATTGGAAAAGTACGCTCAACTACATAAGAAATCAGTAAAACAGGAAGAAGAGGAAGATGGAGGAGAAGAATCAAGTGTTAGTGATGAAAATGAAAATAAGGAAAATATAAAGATGGAAACTTAAATGACAATGGTTAGTTTTTAAAACAATAACCAACATTTTGTGGGGTTAGGCCTATTGGGGACGGTGCCCACGTTAAATATACACCAACGCGCCAACAACTGTACGGCCTGGTATAAAAGTAGTACCTACCGTGGTGTGGAAATCAGTTGACCTCCTGACTTCGTAATGAGCAGACGTGTGACCTTCAAAATGGACAAGGGAGAAGAACAACAAGTAAAGTCCAAGCCTGGTATTATTGAGTTTCAAGCGTTTCGTGGTAATGATGATAGATTCATTATAAAAGAACTTGTGTTTTTGGACATGAATACAAGTGTTCCTTATTCGTTTTTATTTAAACCACCATGTTCTTATTCGTCTTTAACTAGTAAAGCCGCTACTACCAACAGATGGATTTCAAAACACTTCCATCATATCGATTGGTATGATGGTTTTACAAGTTACACGGACTTGTATCACATTATGCATCACTTTTCAGACAAGTTTACCAATATTTACACAAAGGGGCTGGAAAAGAAAAGATGGATCGAAGGATTTACTCATGTTCCGGTTAATGATGTGGAATTGGATAAGAATTATCAATACATGCTGGAAACCATATGTATTTGTACAAAAAGCCCAGAACATGATAAAGATAGACATTGCGCTTTGAAAAATGCCTATAAACTCGCCTCTTACCTTCAAAGTGGGGAATTGGGGAGTGGTGGGGGTAACGGAGAGTATATAAGTGGGGAGCAGACAGGGACCTGGCATGAGTATTACTCGAGATTCCGAGACGACAACATCTCCGAGCAAGAAGACGATCTGTAACCTGACCATGGCATCTCACCAGTTCCTTCAGACTTTGGTCGAGCAGTTCAATGCTCACTCCAAGTCAACAATATTACCTGTAAAGAAGTGCTCGGAACTAAAAGACGAGAAGCACTACATAATCCATGCTATGAAGAAGATGGAGACTACAGTTGGGGAGGCCATCTGCTGCAGTCTCAGCGAGGCACCGTTTACTCCGGGGGATGAACCAAAGTTCCAGGTGTACCTGCCCAAGAGATTCGTCCATCTTCTACAAAACGAGGATCTTCGCTCTATTCAACCCGGGTGTCTATACCTGGTGTCCCACGGCTGCACGGGTAGCAATTCTACAGAGTTGACCATCCACATCGCTGACAAGCAGCAGTGTTAGATTTAAGTTTTAATGTTGTACATATGTTGTTGTTGTAATGTTTTATAAATAAACGAATCATAAAAGACAAAAAAAAAATAAAAAAAACAAAAAATGCAACATATCAATATGTGACAGACTTCACGTATTGATATGTTGCATTTTTTTTTAAACTTCGCGGGTGACCTTGACCTTTGACCTTTGCATTTCACAATTACCCCCACTACTGTAATTACCCCCACTACTGCACTAGGATTCAAACCTGCTTGGATGCGAAAAACGGTCAGTCTGTTGCCAACTAGCAAACGATGAGCACCTTGTACGAGCTTTGCATACAACGAGTTATAACTCACAAGGACTTGTTCCCAACATGTTTACAAGACAACATCCCACTAACAATAAAAGAAGATGTCAAACGCTACAGGAGGGAAAATACAGGGTATTCGGAATACTCCTGGTATAAGTTCCACGATGGGGAAAAGTTTTGTAGGCCTTGTGGCGAGGCCGCCGTCAGAGACCTTCGGCGATTCGTACAGGATGGTGGTATAAAACAATTCGGATTTCTAGCGCCACTGTTTCGATTTGAAAATTACAAGGACACCTGCGCTATTTGTTCCATTCCATTGTATCGATGGAAAAAGTTTAGAACTGTTTAATTGGATTTTCTATACCCCCACCACTATTACCCCCACCACTTTTTCATGTACCTCCAAGCGCTGTGCCTCGGCTTCATTTCTACTCCAGCAGCCAACCTAGCAACATCAAGATGTCTCTGAACGTTAGTTGCGCAAGTTACGAGGAGGTGAGCATCAAGACTCAGCAGGAGCTAAACGACTTGTACAAGGAGTTGCAGTTGATGGTGGCACGAGGCTACCGTATAAACGTGCAGGTTTACGCTTGCAATATACGGAACACCCGGCAGTCAAAGGAAGAGCCTGGACACTCCTCGACGGCTTCCTCACCAGCGTCCATGAAGACCGAGCCAGACAACTTGGACTACTTCAGCTGACTAGCAGTTGTATTTCTTGTCCTAACCATTGTAGAATATGTATATTTTTTCATTATATTAAAGAAGTAAAAGAGCAAAAACACCTATCTTGTTACTGACATATAAGCTCAGTAACAAGATAGGTTTTTTTAAAACACAATTTGGATGACCTTGAAACTTCCCCCTCCACTGCTTTGTTACCCCCACCACTTGACTATTGGTGTACATGGCACATCGCAATTGGAAACCTCATTCCATCTTCAACAGCCACACCGACAACATCAACAATGGCAAACCTACCAACAGGTGAAAGATGTCCTCACGCATGTTGTGACTTCGTCCACGAGTTGGAGAAGAGGATGCAGGAGAGGGCGATAAGAAGAAAACAGATCCACTCAGAAAATATCATGATAGTCAACGGCTATCTTTTATTGTTCGGCCTTATTATGGTTGTACTTTTCATACTGTACGGCATAGTCACATGTGTCGGCAAGGTTGCAGAAGAAAACGCTCGCCACCATCAATTGGAAAGTTTCAATGTTACTTTGTAAGTTTTCCTTTTTTTAAAACTCCGTTTGGATGACCTTGAAAACTCCCCCACTACTCCACCACACCCCCCACCACTTCACCATGTTCCTGCATGAGCATCACATCAACCGTCATTCCTTGTCCGACAAGCAACCATGGCAGACAACAACACCATCAGCCAAGCTGACTCCACTACTGATGTCGGTACAAGTACGGGTTGGACACTGTCGATCGATAGTGTACACTATTTGGAGTCAATTTGCGAACGTATGAAGGAAATACTGCGGGACAACCCTGGGATCATAATACAAATGAATTTAAATTATGATTGGTCCCAAGTTAGAATGCAAGGGGACGACAACAACGGTCAACAATCTCCACAATATTCACCCATGTCGCCGATCTATCCTTACGGCGAGTCTGACGTCGATGAAGATGAGGTTGATGAAGATGCAGGGGACAACGAGGCTGAAGAGGAGTAAGCTTCATTCCTTTTTTTTAAAACCTAAATTGGATGACCTTGAGAATTCCCCCTCCACTATTTCCTTTTTTTAAAACCCAAATTAAATGACCTTGAAAATACCCCCTCCACGTACTTTTGGTTTACCCCCTCTACTTTTCAATACTGTTACCACAGTCTGTAGCTCACATCATTCCTTGCTTAGCTATCATGGCGGACAGCACTCTTTCTCGAGTTGACTCCACTACGGATGAAGAATGGCCATTTTCCTGGAATGTTCATCTGCAAGACTCGGCAGAAGTGGATATGTTGCATGAGAAATTGGTGTATGTATTAAACGAAAACCCCAACATTGAATGTAGAATGACTATGGATTTCGATGCGACAGGGGTCCACACTCAACCTTCCACTTCCAGCCAGCCTGAACCTCAGCTACAGCCAAAGAACTTTACACATCTTTACACTCCAATACGGCCGGAGGATGTGGTTATCAGCGAGGCAGACTCTACTACAAGTTATATTGAACCAACGAATTGGAAGCTTGTTGTTGACACCTTACACAAGGTCGACTTAGTATGTGACAAATTAAAGGAATTGATGATGCAAGATCCTGGTCTTCGTTTTAAAATTGATTTGTTTTTCATCTGGGGAGCACCTGCACGGGGCTCTTCGTCTGACAGCTCTCTAAGTACAACGGATGAGGAGGAGGAGGAGGACGACTAGTTATCTTTTTTAAAACTCCGTTTGGATGGCCTTGACCTTTCCCCCTCCACTGAGTTTATTTAAGGTGCACTCTCAATGACTGCAGCATCATTTCATCGCGCACCTTCACCACAGCAACATGGAGAGTCAACTCAACTACTGTTGCGAACGGAAATGTTTTTCATGGCCGAATGACATTGATGTTGCGGATGGCCTGGCGTGTAGAAAATGTGAAGCTTTTGGTCAATGCATGTGTAAGTGCAAGTCTTGGAAGAAGCCGAAACCGGAGTTGAAGACATTCCATGTGTACCAGATGAGAGGGCATAAGTACACTTGTTGCCCTGAACGTTGCATTGAATTCACATTAAAACAGCTAACTGGCTGCAAATTGTGCAACAATCATTTTGCAGGTTTTTGCAAACATTATTTAGGAGCCTGTCAGTACAGATCAACTTGGCATACAGAAGCACTCACTATCAATGAAATCGCTATAGATACACAAGAGTAGTCTTTCTACTCTTTTCTTTTTAAAACTCCATTTGGATGACCTTGACCTTTCCCCCTCCACCCACCTTAGTTTATATAAACCCCATTCCCACTGACCACAGCATCACTTCATCGTGCTCCCTCGTCAAAGCAACATCAGCTATGGAAAGTAAGCGCATCTCATGTTGCGAGCATAGGTGTTTGGAGATACAAGGCGTCACATATTGTGCAAAGAAGCGTTGGGAGGAAGAGACGGGGACAACCTATTGCTGTGAGGATAAGTGTTTCCTCTTACCAAAGTGGCAAGTGGATGGGTTGGCCTGCCGGCAATGTGAATGCTTCGGATGTTGCAGGTGTAGATGCAAGAACCAACAGCTGCCACCACCGGTACTACAAACTTTCAAAATCTACAAATCCAAATACTTTTATACTTGTTGTCCGCAGCGGTGTATTAAATTTCACTTCTCCAATCTTACCAATTGTCGGAAGTGCTACGGACAACCTGATGGGTGGTGCACCTGTTTTCTAGACTCCTGCCGCTACAGATCGGATTGGTTTACAGATCCGTTGGAAATTGATGAGGTCGCCCAGGAAGCACAAGAGTAGTCTTTCTACTCTTCAACTTTTTTAAAACTCCATTTGGATGACCTTGAGATTTCCCCCCTCCACTTCCCCATATACCTAGAGTACACAGAGCCTGATAGTCAGTCACTCGGTGGCTGTCGTGGGGTGCGCATCGGTGTCGGCGCTCCGTTGTTAGGTTTTCAAGGTCACAGTAATATCAAATTGTTGGTGTTGTGCTGGTTCAAGGTCACCTGAGGGATAACCGATTGCCCATTTAGGCAGGGTCATGTCAGAAACTCGAGTTTAACTTGGCACTTTTGCCGTTTCTCGTCGAAAATTCGCTCCAAGTGGTCAAGGTCACGGGGACTCTGACTGAAACTCGGAGCGTAGTGCGAGAAACGGCAAAAGTGCCAAAAAATTTTAAGTTTCGGCGTGACCTTGACCTCAGTGGCGTCGGTGACGTCATTTTGATGACGTAAGGGGTGATGACGTCATCAGCACGTCATTTCTGTGACGTCATGGGTGTGACGTCATAGAAATGACGTCATTGGTGATGACGTCATCGATGACGCAATCGATGACGTCATCGATGACGTCATCGGTGAGGTCATTGACCTCGATGACGTCATCCCTCAGGTGACCTTGAACTGAGCCAGCACCAACAATTTGACACTACTCAAATTCAATGAAAAATTTCAGTTTTAGGTGAGTTTTAGGTGGGGTATCCCAGTGAGTTTTTAATATAGTGTGACAGCGATTGAGAGAAGCGAACGAGCTAAACCTGACAGCGAGTAATGCGAGCGAAGCCGCGGGAAAGTAGCTTTATAAATCTATTAATCGATAAGTGTTAACGATAAGTGTTTTCCTACAAAGCCGTTTAGCATAATTACTCAGCTCATGTTATATATACAAGCAACTTACCTTTTATTTTATTTTATTTTTTTATTTTTTTAAAGAGGTTGGCGGACCTCTTTTTGTCTTACTTTGCCTCGTCCACATAGACTATTGATCTGTGCGTGGATCGTATTAGACAAAGTAAGGGGGTGAGCCGCTACAGTACAAGGTGAAAGGTACTGATAAAAGTCACTGGCAGAACGCGGATTCGAACCCACGACATCGCTGCCATGGTTCCGAAGTCCGGCGCGCTAACCACTACGCCACCGACTCACCCAAAAATTACTGTTTAGTTAAGATTATGCTCAGTACAAATTACACATGGATTGTTGAACACATTATGCATTGACTCAACTTCGATAAATCTATGCGGACACAAACTGCACTTGTTGGTTGCCCCATGACCACCACCATGGCCACCGCGCGCCCATGGACAAGTTAAATGCCTCTTTAATGAGAAGCGAAACAATTTTCCTGCAACAAAACCCTCTGGATTGCATCGAAGATAAGTCAATATACCACCTAAGTAATAGCTTTTAGTTCCAAATAAAAAATAAAAATAGGTATTAATACTAGCGGTTTAATATGGTGATTCATAGTTGATTTATTCATTAATAACCTTCTTACCTAATTACCATCAATATTAACACAGTCATAAAGTTACGTGTCTTTTCTAGCAATTAAGAAAAACTGAGAATGTTCAATATTTGCACAAAACCTTATGATCACTCTACGGTTTCAAAGTTTTTTGATTTGTCCGGCATGACGCCGACTGGTCGACAGTTTTCATGCTCCGTTCTCTCTCCATCATCAGTTGGTGTTGTTATCTCATCTTTGCCTTTCGCCCACAACTTATCTCTGCCATCTCCGCTCTCTCACTGACCCGAAATTTCACTACAAATTGCTATAATTGTGTCATCAAGTGCTCAAGAGTTTACTCTCTCATTTGCCTACGTTACTTTATTTTTACAGTTGCTCATAAAAGAATTTCACTATATCAATGACAGTAGGCCTAAATTTTATAGAATTATGTTCAAATTACATCTAAAGATTTTAAAAGAATATATCACCTTAAAAAAATAAATTGTTACGAGGTGGCCCGTGCGCAAATTGCGCATTTTGTGATTCTGTATGCTGTATGAGTGAAACTCACCTACAGTACGTGAATGTTGATTATGAAGTGACAGAGATCTATTTTTTGTTTACTATCTGGCTTTTGAAATTCATCTAAAGGTAATCAGCTGTTAAATTACAATTCACATTAAAGAACTTGCAATAAAAGTTGGTCAACATTTTAAAGCGCCCTCTAGAAATAAATCAAAGGCTAGGGGGGCAAAGCCCGAAACAATATGACTATTTTAATTGCGATTCGTCACTGCGGTATATCTTAAGCTTTGAAATGACACCTCAATCTTAAAAATCGGTTCAGTAGGTCGAGAGAAAAAGGGGCGTAACAGACGAAACCCTTATAGAAATAAGAAGATAGATCTATCTTACTAATTCAGTAAGGAATTTCTTGTGAGCAGCAAAACTCTTTTATTTATGAACCGATTTTGATGATTGAGGTTTCAAATGAAAGGGAATTCTCTGTAGACGTCATGGAATAATTTTTGTCACCCTCAGTTCAATGTACTTCGCCCCATCGGTCTTCAAAGTTTCCATATATTTTAAATATAACATAAAATTTAGTAAGTTTACCTAACATATGATTCATTTCATGAGAACAAACAGCTGTCTTCATAAAAATAACCTGTCTCCCTTCTGCCATTTTAATTTACTAGTATACATGTTGCTCGAAATCGAACAATTAATTTTAATACAATACAAATGTTACTTTTATAAATCAATGACATCCGACCAATCCAATATTGTGAGCATCTGTAATCACCAAAACAGCACGTACTTACAGCTTATTATTAACACATGTTTAAAATGCTTTATTCAATTCCAATATTATTTAAATGGGAAATTTTGAGATTTCAATGGTGAATAGCGCCTTTATTTTCAGTCCGATTCTCATCAGTTTTTGGCGGAAACAACTACAGATCAAGCCCTATCCAACGACACCAACAACTTGAAAATCTATTGAAAATTGTAGGAGGAGTTGTCAAGACAAAAAAACGCTTAGCGTATTAAATAAGTATAGATTTAGTTTTTTTATTACTTATCAGTTTACTTTCAAATTCAAATACAACGATGACTGGCAAAATCGGATAGTGTTTATTACAGTTTTCATTCAGAGTATTAAGGAGTGACATAGTTAATATTATTAACTAGAAACAACTAGTTGATCGTGTTTATAGAAGAAATTTTAACAGGCATAAGTATCAAAAAAAGTAATACTAGATGCAATTTAAGGATTCTCTTAGTATAAAATAATGACGACAACCTTAAGATTATAAATGAACTCTACTTATTTTTATGTCCATAAATATTTAAATGGTTTTGTACATTGTAATAACTTTGAATTGCCGCATTTGATTGACAGCCTTGAGAGTCAGTAGATGTGTCTCTTTTCAGCTTATGAGATTATCATTGAAGACGATGCATCTGTGATTATAATTCTTTTAGGCTTATTCTATTTAGTCCTTACTAACGCCACGTAAAAACTCTATGGAGTACTAAATGCAAATTCAATTTAGTAATTTAGTAGATTTTAGAATAGACACAATCACTATGAACCAAGAGAAAAATTATCAAGTGAATCCAGATTTGAACGGAAAGCTTTATAAAAACTTACCAGAAGTTTGCTTACGTATTTTGACAAAATATAACATTGATACTTAGATAAAACCATTGAAATTCCTGCTGAATCAGAAATGACTCCAAAACTCTAATTATCCATTGCATTAAGTTGTTTTAGGTGGATTTTCTTGAAATTCAGAACCTCCCCTGAAATTCTTCTTATTAATTCTACTGATGTGGTGCAGTGATAGCAATTTTACACGGAATATAACAACCCCACAGCACTATATAGATCCACTTTCACAGCTTCACCAGTGACAACAACGAGTCCACTCTCGGAACAGTTCCGATATTGGAATAGTCCAACTCTACTTTCGACGCTTTCTCCTCAGATTGGGCCGAAAACTATTTCAATCAGTTCAACGGCGAATCGATCAAAAATAAGTTATCTGAATTGGTAGAGTGAAAAGTTCATGAAACATAGATCAGATTAAGATAATAATGAAAATAGTAAAAAATTATATTGTAAAATGCATTTCGGGATGTTGGGGATCACACACGTAATAGGAAGTTTCTTTCTGTTTGGTATACTAGGCTAAAAACATCAGGCTTTATTTCTTTTAATTAATTTTATGTGAAAAATAAAAATGTACCGGTAGATCTTGTTTATAATACAGGGAAAACTGATTGACGTGATATGCTGTTACGCTCAACAAAAACATTTCTTTTATGGTCTACCTAATTTTTCTGGTTGAGGCTATTTATCTAAACTAGGAATCGCCCACTGGTCGAAATTCGACCAGAAACTCAGTTCATATTGAGCCAATTAGATTTAAAATGTTTTATAACTAAATCATCTGTTCTTCCTGATTTGTTAGCATTTGTTATTAACAGCTGTATAATGATTCAATCAATTAATTATCCTTCTCCCATAAGATTAACATTGAAACTTTGAAAGCCTGTGGGGTGGAGCTCTGGGGACCAATGTGAATAATAATGGGGTTCTGCTCATCTACAGCACACTACCTTTTTAACGGTATGCGCGGATTTCTCCTATGTCGCATACAAGCAGAGAAAAAAGGAGAAAACGAAACATGCTTGCCTATTAATATATAGATTAATTATCTACTTTGATTTGAAATCTCCACCCTTGAATGTTAAAGGAGTGGTTCTCTTCTCTAGCTATCAAGGAATCTGGTAATCACTTACCAAACCCTCAGGGTTATAAACCAACTATTTATACGTTACACTAACATCGGACCTTTGTTGATGGTTCTGCTGCTCAGATCGACCCTAGAGTCCTCAACACGATCGTCAGGAGTGATAAAACTGCAAATGTTGCCAACTACAATTCCATCTTGGAGCTTAACCTCGAAACTAAACATGTCCTCGGAACAAGCCTAGTAATGAAGTCAAGAGTGGACAGTAGACCGGAGGAGAGGAAGAAGAAGAGGCCCGTAAACGGAAGAATAGCCAATCAGAAGAGGTAAAAGTGCGGTCGTGAGCGGCTGGCCATTGTTGAACAGCTGATGGCAGAAACAGCTGATTGTAAACCACCGAGTGTCTGCGAGCAGTAGGCCAGTGGGTCGAGACACAGAGTACTGACTGGGCTGGAGGCTGCTGGGGATGTGGTCGAAGGGAGAACAGAGCTTGAAGGGAAAAATGTTAAAAGATAAAGTTAAACAACAATTTTAACATAACTTACTGATTGTTAATAGTTCGCGGGGATTACAAACCGCCAGTCTTATTAGCTAGCTATAAAATTCCAATCTGTTTAATAATACTCCCGATAGTTTTTAATATTCAACGTGAATTTTACCTTAGATGTAGAGCTTTTGTTGTGGTAAGAGGTAAAATTCCCAACATTAAAAATACAATGTGTGGCAGATTTTTTTTATAAAAGTACTATACATAACACTTATCACAAAAAAATACTACGATTGATAAAAGGAAAGATGTTGAAGCATAGAATAAACCATCAATGTTACACGAGATAAAAATTATTTATTCAAACAAAATTCTGTTGAATTTGTAAATTATTTTAATCTGTACAAAAATAATTAAAAACCGAACAAATAAATAAAGTAGTTAATAATGACTTAGGAGTAATAGATATAGACATTTGATCCAATCACAGCTGCCGAAACTACCGTGGATGTTAAATGTCAAGTGGTATAAATAAGTCTGCTGATAAATATAAGTCAGCTGTGTTGTAAACAAGTCAGCTGTTACAGTGGACGTATCAGATGGCTGGGAGGGATGATTTCCCAGAAGTCAGCTGACCCGCACTGATACCAACCCCCCCACAATGCCGTAGTGCGGGCTGCTCGCTGCCCCTTCAACTGAAAACTCCTCTCATATCACCAAATGCTCAGATTCGATCGCCTAATCTTTTCAATTTATTTATTTATTTATTTATTTATTTCCCAACGGATTTACACCATTTTCAATAAATACTACGTGATAAAGAGCATTTTAGTTCTACAAGATGATAACAATAACTTAATAACGATGGAAACAGATAAGTAACAACAAATAAATTATGACTAATCAATTAGATAACTACCGAAAAAGATTGATAGACGTTGCATTCTTCTGAGTTTAAATTAGTTAATTTAAATACGGATTTGAGAAGAAATAAGCTATAAGGTGCCTCGAGTAAAAGTTTCATCAAATTTTATATTTACGTCTGGACTAGACGTCTGGACTATTTTATATTTAACCACAACACTAACAACGGTATTATAATTGAAAAAAAAATAAAAATATTAAATGTCACATTCGTTAAAAAATACGTTTGATTCTATTGTGTATTCAACTTGTTAGATAAATAATATTCTTTAGATTGCTTTCAACATATTTAACATTTGGCTCACAATAACAAAAAAATACGCTAAAGCTTTTTTTTTTGTTAAGAGAAACTCCCCTTACAATTTGCAACCGATTTGCAAGTTTTTGGTGTCGTTGGATAGGGCTTGGTCTGTAGTAGTTTCCACAAAAAATTTGGTAAAATCGGACTTAAATAAAGATTATATCACTATAATTGAAAAATTAAAACATTTGTTAATGAGCAGCTGTAAATAAGTGTAGTTTTGTGTCCTGGTAATCACAATATTGGATTGGCTCGGGGTAAGTGGGTTAGGACTAAAAGTAACATTTTCAGCAAAGAATCTATAAATTAAATTGTTAAATTTCGAGCAAAAAGTGTACTAGTATAAAATTTAATATGCGACATGTTTTTTACAAGAAACTCCTCTACAGTTTCCAACCAATTTTAATGATTTTGGGTGTCATTGGATAGAGTTGGAGGTTAAATTAGTCAATACTAATCTAATAGGATGCAGTTAAGTTCGTAATTTCCCCATTTGATTAACATTGGAAAGGAAATGTATTGATTTTAATTTTAAAACCTGATAAAGAATAAACCGAGAATACCGGCGATATATATTCATACCAAAGAAGAGTATCTACTAATCATATCCTGACGTTTTGCTATAGAAAAAAATTAATGACCCAATTCACAACAAACCCTCCTACGAGTGCCACAGTTTGTCCAACTTATTATTTATACACAAATTATAAGCTCGTATTGTCGACGAAAGTTTATTTGTAGTAGGCCTAACAAATCGAAATGTTTCAGCATCTAAACTAAATTGCTCTATTAAGACCAACGGGTATACTATAGAAGATAATTATAAAAAGAGATTAACTTTTGACGTTTAAGAATTTTCATACAAATTGTCGTACATTTTACCCATTTTACCTCTACCCATAAATATAACAATTATTGTAGAGAACAAAAATCTAAAATTAAGAAAATTTAAAACGTAGATTTCAAATTAATAACTAACTTACGCCTAAAACAAACACTGTTCACAAATCCACGAGGGAAATTACCGTCCCATAAAATTCAACAGTAGTTCCACACACGCCTCGCCCACATTAGCCCTTCAGCCGTAATTCGAGGAGGGCAATTTTTACAATATCGATATCACCAAGTGACGCCTGTAGCGATGAAATTCTTGAATGTCAGCGAGTGGAAAATTGCCGATTGGCTTGGCGAAGGGTGGAAGAGGGGGGGGGGGGGTCGTCTTTCCAATTACGCCCAGCCTCTCCGGGGTGAGATCGAATTTGAAATTCGAACACGCGCCGCGGCGCCGCGTGAGCCTTGTTTTGTCAAAAGGGTTAATGAGGGCTGTTAGGGGGGAAGGTAATCGAGACTTTACACGATTTAAGGGTTGCAGATGTTCGGGGTGTGTTGGCGTCGCTTAACGATAGCTAGGGCTACACTTCAGCTGAGGAGAGAGTTGGTTTGGTTTGGCGTTTTGACTTTTGTAATAAACAGAACTATATAGAATGATACTTTATTAAAAACTAGCTTTACCGGCATGCTTCGCAATGCCAACTTGAGAAATTTTTTGCCCTTCAGGTGAGCTCGTTCTCTGCGCTCACTCTAGGTCAGGTTTAGCTCGTTCGCTACAAGTCACTCGCTGCAAGTCTATTTTTTTATACCAGTATTTTTTATTACCAATCTTCCCTCAATAATATTAATGAGAACAGCTGTTTAGCAAATTAATGATCCTTTAAGTAATCATACGTTAAGAATGTTGCTTCCACTAGAATAACATGGTAACTTTAAGGACGTCTAGGGCTTCGGCCTTTGTGAATATTAATATGAAAATAGTCAGACTTTCCTATTTTAAGCCTAAAGAATGAGTACCGAATTTCAGCACTCTAGCTAGTCGGGAAGTTGGAGAATTAGTGATGAATGAGTGAGTCAGTCAGTGAGGGCTTTCCCTGTTATATGTTTAAATTAGATGATGCGCTCAAGAGTACGTACAATAGTTAACAACAGCCTATAGTGCTTTGTAGATTGTATGAGTTTCTTGATTCTATAAGAGTGTTCTTCGTCAAAACTGTCGGATTATTTAGACTACTACAATCGCATTCGCAGATGAGTGGAAGTAAACGCAAAACTGGTCCACGGTTGTCACACATTGAGTGGCAAATACCATCTCATGTAAATATACAAGAAAACCTATTTGTATAACACTGCTGATTTTCCATCACAGAGGTTATGGAAGTGGACATTATTTGAATCTCAAAACAGTTGAAACTCTGTATGGTCCACCAGTAGTTTCACAAAGTACCATTATAGGCCTGACTACCTTCCCTAGTTTAATTTTTTTATGGAATGAAAATAAATGATATGACATTTAATTAAATGTTTCATCGTATGTTCCAAGAAAGGAAACATAGAGGACCCATGTTTACCTAATACGTATTAAACACATAAAAACATTTTAAACACTCCATATTCTAATAAAATGTCGTCAACGTCTTATAACAATCCAGCATGTCAACCAGCGCGGTGGGCCCCTGAATTCAGTTGTTTGTGGTTGTATCCAGTGTACTATTTTGTTCTTTTTCATAATATGTCACGAAGATTAAAACTAATTCAGAATCTGTAGCAAGTCATAACAAAGTGTAGCTATCATACACCCTTTACCTTCACAACAATTTACGTTCATGTGCAGAGATGTTTGGACACAGATTTTTAAGTGGTACTGGACGGATCGTCGCCCGAAGACGACTGCAATAACAAGATCAGAGTTGGCCACCCTGAGTCAATTGGCTTCCAATTGTTGGCAACACTGTCACGTGAGGAAGAATAAGAACAGCGAACGTGATAAGGCTGCGAATTCTATCCTACTCGTACAGTAGACTTGGGGGCGGGATAGCCCCTATCGTCGGCCCGGTGTATTCCAATGAAAACAGATTATTATGAAAAGTATTGATCCTAAAATCATACAGATTAGTGACAAATTAAGTCCTTAAATAATATAATACTTGCAATTATTCTATGAGAATGTCCCATGTCTGAGGTAAAACAATATATAATTTAGATATCGGTAAAAGGAAAGACAAATAAAAACTTCTCCAAACAAGCGATATTTATGAAATAGTAAAAGTAGGTATCTCTTCACTTCAAATTAATTCGTCTAACACCATAAAAAGCTTTTCTGAGGAAGATAAACATCAAACTAAGTAAAAGCTAATTTAGAAGTAGCATTAACTCAACTAATGAATCAGTGCTGATTTCATTAACGGACCTTCTCTTGATGAAAGAACATTCTGAGTCGCTCCATTTGAATACTAATTCTATTGAAATGTACTCGTAACTCTAATCATGTAATAAACTTTATGATACGGATCATTACTGGTTTACATTTTTTTTACATTTATTTACATATTTTTTGTTTATTTGTATTATATGTACTATAGGTCTAGTTTTTGCTGTACTTAGAATTGTTTACTAAATACGAAATTTTAAATATCTCACCTCTTTTGACTTTTGTTTGACTCTTTTGTATTTCGTTTATTACTGTATTATTTTATGTAAGTAACTTACATAAATGCTTTTTTATTCAGGAAAAGTGTTAAAGCAGAAAAGTATCTTTACGTCATTATGCGAATAAGACCCGTATAAGCAATGAAGGGGGTTCCGGAATTCGCCCCCATGAAAAAACGCTACCGTCATTTCAACGTCACAGGTATGGAGGTACAGTTTTCCGGCCACGAACTTTTAAATACAATACATTCTCTTTGAAAAAAAATATTAGCACACCTTGTATCTTAGTGCTTCCAAGTATCCCCCTGGACATCCAGTACAGTCCATGTTTGTGTCCACCGACTGCCATGCACACCTTGTATCGTAGTGCTTCCAAGTATCCCCCTGGACATCCAGTACAGTCCATGGTTGTGACCGACTGCCATGCACACCTTGTATCGTAGTGCTTCCAAGTATCCCCCTGGACATCCAGTACAATCCATGTTTGTGTCCCCCGACTGCCATGCACACCTTGTATCGTAGTGCTTCCAAGTATCCCCCTGGACATCCAGTACAGTCCATGTTTGTGTCCACCGACTGCCATGCACACCTTGTACCGTAGTGCTTTCAAGTATCCCCCTGGACATCCAGTACAGTCCATGTGTGTGTCACCGACTGCCATGCACACCTTGTATCGTAGTGCTTCCAAGTATCCCCCTGGACATCCAGTACAGTCCATGTTTGTGTCCACCGACTGCCATGCACACCTTGTATCGTAGTGCTTCCAAGTATCCCCCTGGACATCCAGTACAGTCCATGTGTGTGTCACCGACTGCCATGCACACCTTGTATCGTAGTGCTTCCAAGTATCCCCCTGGACATCCAGTACAGTCCATGTTTGTGTCCACCGACTGCCATGCACACCTTGTACCGTAGTGCTTTCAAGTATCCCCCTGGACATCCAGTACAGTCCATGTGTGTGTCACCGACTGCCATGCACACCTTGTATCGTAGTGCTTCCAAGTATCCCCCTGGACATCCAGTACAGTCCATGTTTGTGTCCACCGACTGCCATGCACACCTTGTATCGTAGTGCTTCCAAGTATCCCCCTGGACATCCAGTACAGTCCATGTGTGTGTCACCGACTGCCATGCACACCTTGTATCATAGTGCTTCCAAGTATCCCCCTGGACATCCAGTACAGTCCATGTGTGTGTCACCGACTGCCATGCACACCTTGTATCGTAGTGCTTCCAAGTATCCCCCTGGACATCCAGTACAGTCCATGTTTGTGTCCACCGACTGCCATGCACACCTTGTATCATAGTGCTTCCAAGTATCCCCCTGGACATCCAGTACAGTCCATGTGTGTGTCACCGACTGCCATGCACACCTTGTATCGTAGTGCTTCCAAGTATCCCCCTGGACATCCAGTACAGTCCATGTTTGTGTCCACCGACTGCCATGCACACCTTGTACCGTAGTGCTTTCAAGTATCCCCTATACATCCAGTACAGTCCATGTTTGTGTCCACCGACTGCCATGCACACCTTGTACCGTAGTGCTTTCAAGTATCCCCTATACATCCAGTACAGTCCATGTTTGTGTCCACCGACTGCCATGCACACCTTGTATCGTAGTGCTTCCAAGTATCCCCTAGACATCCAGTACAGTCCATGTTTGTGTCCACCGACTGCCATGCACGGTCGTATGCTAATGTATGTTGATTGACATAGATTAATGCTGTACGCTCCGTGCTACATTATTAAACCGCCGACTAATTTGATCTAAATACAGTCCAGTTCAGCAACAGAGATTAATGATGCCCTGTTAAAATATAATTACGGAATGGCATGCGTCCGTGATAGGGCTATATAGCGCCTATGTGGTTCAATTATTCTCTGGTCATTTAATTTTACTATGTCGGATGAGTTAGGCTTAGTATAAAATATCCTAATTCATGTTTAGGTGTTAAATTGTTATGTGAGTCAGCTTTTTTCTTCTTTTGATATTTCCTATGTTATGTTTTGTGTTTTATTCGTTTTTAGCTGTGTTAAATAATTTAATTTTTCGTTATTTTATAAAGAAACGCAAATTGTTCAATTATTTAAAAACAACTCCCATTATTAAACCGCGTGTAATTTCTGCCCAGGAAGAAAATATTTGAAATAAAAGCTTTATGACTTGTACTAATTACTTGATACCATGTCAATTCCGATTTATGGAAGTAAAATTTTCAAAGTTTCCCACTAAATATCCTAAATATTGTTTCTTGTTGGAGTTTCTAATGCGAAAAAGAGAAATTATGTTTTACATCGCATAATAATTTTTATATATTTGGTTAACTATTTTTTTAAAATAAAATGTTTAACAAAAATATATCGAATAAAACCAATTTTACACAGAAAATTATGAGGTTTGATAAAACCATTACATAGTGCTCTTGTTTCTTGAATAAACTGCAGTTACCCGTTAGATTCAGACTGCAAATTCAGAAAGACAAACTAAAACCACTTATCCTGCCTGAAACCTTAAAGGGCCATCGATTTCGGATCAAAAGAAACCTCGTGTAGCTCTGTAAGGGTGGGGGGGGGGGGGAGGCACTGGGGAGGGGAAACCTAAAAAATACATGGGGTTCCTAAGCCTAGGCTTAGTGAGTGCATGGAGTATGACATGACCCACTGCGGGTATGGGCCTAGTGCTGGAGAACATGTCAGACAGGCCTGGGGCTACACAATGTCCTTCATGAGATAAAAAATATTAATGTGTCCAGTTGAAATGCAATAAATTTAAAGAGCTCCAAAATATCATACGAAGTTTTTACTCGAGAAAAAGAGAACATTTCTGTTTGTTTATTTATAATTTTTTTTATTTATGCATAAGTATTATTTTTCCCAAGATGGTCTACCTTGGTATCCCTCATTATATCATGAGATTTTTAAAAATAAATAATTAAAATAAAAGCCACGTTTGTAACAGACAGGTATGAAACCACGGCTATAGTACTACATTTTGATCCAGTTATTATATTATGCAGCGACCCACACCAATTTCTCTTGAGCAAGACTTTCCCGACATTGTGAAATAAAACACATGCAAAATAAATTTATACAGCCAGTTTTTTTTATTTATTAATTTTCTTACTCTTTTACTCTTTCGTGGGAAAGGGCCAGAAAGGGTATCGCAGAGGGAAGTGTTTGAAAATCACACACAAGTAAATCTGATGGAGGCATCCCGAATAGGTCTTTTTTGTTGTACTGCCGGAATGAATTATAAATCCATGGGGCACAACAGAGGTGGTCTAAAATAACTGATAGCTAATGCCACTCGCCATTGCTGAAACCAACCGAGCACACTCATGAGTATAAAATACACAACCCACGGTGGGCAACGGAGGATATAAAAGAGTTTAAATGGATCAGGGTGCATTTGATTTCAACGCTCTGCCAATAGATTTGTTTTAACTGCAACTAAGAGCGTGATTGCACCAACTATTTTAGACGCCCATAGTTGCATTTAGAGTGACGCGTCCTTAACAATCTGTAGATTTTTTGAATACTGTAAACTTTAACCATAGCAGGGAGAACTACCGAAAGGGAAGACATCGTTCAGTAGCTCTCTCAGGGTGGGGTTCAATATCAATTATTTGTCACGGACCATTGACAAGGCAGCAAACCCAAACTTGATCGTAACAAAGCTAAAGATCTCCTGGTATCTAAGCCTTTTACTCCGTGAGAAAACTTGAACCTTAATATAGTTGGGTAGGCCTTTTCCATCAACGCCTACTTGTTCTTGAGCAATATGCCCTTTTTTCCTTCTCCCTGGTTATCTATGACGAATCAAATTTAAAATGTCAATATTTTCTCAACTATGTTTCTTACTTACAAAACGCTTGTATTATGTTGGATATTTTTTGACGCATTCGATGCAATTTAAATGTTGTCCAAAGAATAAAGAACATAATATTACCAACCATAAAAATTACGTCATTTCCTTTCGACTACCAACACCAGCATTTCCTCTATTCGGCACACCTTGGTCCATCGCTACGGCTACAGGACACGGAAGGGCGGCAGGCTCGTGCCAGGTGCGGCGCTGCGAGATGGAGGTGGTGGGGGACGCGGGCAATACGCATGCGTGTAGCTGTTGAACGGTTACGTCACTGGGCATTACGCCACCAGAATGCAGCCCGACAGGTCCGCCTGTCTCTGTAATTAGTGGCGAAGGCCGGCACAGCTTTGCTGCTATGCTAGATGTGGATACTGTGTGGCGATCGTTCTGTAGGCATCGTCTACGCTGTGATCATCAGTTTGATTTATTCGACTTTTTCATTTTTTTATAACGTGTTTACGTTTTTTGTAGAGAAACGCCTACATACCATTTATGACAAATATTAGTTGGGAATACAACTAAAATGAGTGTTTGTAAAGAAATACAAACTGTAGGGTCTAATAAACACGATTAAAATAAGATCATTGAGATGTGTAAAACGATAAAAAATAAACTACAGTTGAAGATCGAGGGCGCGAGGTTCGGAATGCTCTGATATATTTGAGGGCTCTCTAGGATTGGATCAGTAAAATGTGTAAGCGCTTCAATGTCGAAACCTAATCGTTGTTGTTCTTTTTCCTCACTGCAAATTACCCTTTGAATAATCTCTCAATTTTCCTCCCTTTTTACATTTACTTGACAACAAAATAAACTCGTTTGGAAAAGTTGTACGAGACAAATAATCACTAAATCACTATTTTGGTCCAGGGACCTCCATAGTGGGTATTTTAACCTGAATATGAATGAGAGATGAGTGTAGGATGATTATGGCGCGATCTTGTAGTCTTGTTACTGACTAAGGCCGACATTCTCCTTAGACAGGACTGTTAATTAACAGCCCAACAGCCAATGGTATCTAGGGACCTACAGTTTAACGTGGGATCCGAACCTCAATTTCAACCTCCTATATACGAATTGGTCTAATTATGATGATGGTCTTTATGGATGAACTATTATTCACCAGTGCGGACGTTAATCCCCACTGGGAAATATCGCATCCACAAGCCATCGCTTATAACACAATTCTTGACCTCCAAGTAGCTGGATTACAGGACGTCGCCACCGTCCCATTCTTATACAAATACAGGTCTTAGGCAAAACATTTGAATTATTCTAATCTTACAAGACTATTTTAGCTGTATATTCTCTCTTGAAAGTTAAATAGAATAACTAATTGAAATTAATTCAATTTTAAATATACAATCTCAAGGTGAATCAAACATTATAATTTTACTCCATTATTGCAACTTAGTCCTATTTTACGCACTTATTAAGGATTACAGTCATCCTCGAATCATAGAGCAAAAATCACGAGAATCTATATATTAATACGCAAGCATGTTTCATTTCCTCCTTTTTTCTCAGCTCGTGTCCATCGTAGGATAAATCCGCCCATACCGTTAAAAAGGTATAGTCCTGTAGATGAGCAGAATCACATTCTAATTCACATCGGACTCCAGGGCTGCGCCCCACAGGCTTTCAAAGTTCCAATGTTAATCTTATGGAGAAAGGAGAATTGAATGAATCATTAGACAGCTGTTGTAAAAACAACTGCTAGAAAATTAGGAAGAACAGGTTTTAGTTCTAAAATGTTTTTAAGCTAGCTTCTTGGGTCCAGATCAACCAAAATTTTGATCGAATTTCGATCAGGAGGCGATCTCTAGTACCAGTTATTATTCTAGTCATAAGTTGCTAAAAGAATTCAGTGAAACTAGCCAATATGTAAAAATACCCGCTATAATTGCCACATAAACAATTACTTCAATCAACAGATAAATCGCGCTCATTAATGCGAGACAGACAACCCAAACAAAGGCGGTGCGTAGGAATCACTAGAGTCTAGTGACTAGACGCTACACCGCCAATCTCGAGTTATTCGATGCAAATTCCGGCAGTTAGCGATTCAATAATGACATAACAGTGTAACGGCTTCCTGGTTCTGCTACGGCTGACCTTGCGATCTGATGGTAATGTATGGAGATTGATATGTGCAGTTACTACACGGCCGATAAGATCGATACGGTTACGCAACTTGAGTTAATTACGTCACGCCCAAGACGGTAATATCTGATTGGACATCGGATCGGTTTATTAATTGGATCTGTAGACAAATTTAGTTCATATCAAGGCAGGATTAGTTTTGTAAAGGACAAACCTAATTTTATACAGCATAAAAATTTTGGATGAAACGTCTCGAATCAAATCTAAAACCTTTAGGGTCTAATGCATTTTTACATCATTTTCTTTCGAGAGTTTGGAAAATTGGTATTTCATACTTTTCAAGACCTGCCCAAAGTATAACAACCTACTGTAAAAAGAAGTAGAGTGACCATTTGATAATTTTGCATTATAATTTAGCCTCAGTGTTTTAGTTTAGGACGAAAATGAGTAAAATAAAGTCGAAATAATAAACGAGTCAAAGAAGCCGCATAAGAGTCAAATGAGTCAAAAGAGTAAAATAGTAGGATTTTTTGACGTTCAAGAATACAGTTGGTTGCACGAGATGTGAGACAGTCCGCCAGGATTTGTGCTACACATGATGGGCAGTTGAACAGCCTGAATTTGAAATGAGGACCTTAGTATTGGTTTTACTGTATATCATTATAATGATTAATCCACGCCATATTGCACGAGATAGAGCCAACCTGCCCTGTGTAGCACAAATTCTGGAGGGTTGTTTCACGTCTCGTGCAACCAAACTGTACCTTGCTCGTTGACTTGGCTTGAGTGATGGCGACAAGCAGTAAACCTTATGATACGTGGCACCGCTAGGCTAGTTTCGACCATTCTATAGATACCTGTTACCTGTTAGTCCGTCAACAGGCCGGTACCAGCAACAGTTTAGGGCTATTGTTCCTCGCTCCAGCGGTTTTGCTAAATCACAGAGTGGGAGAGACGTTAACGTGTTTGTTTACAAACTTATAAGAAATGTTGGCGAAGGGAGCAAGGAAGTGGCGCATGCGGAGCACGCATTGTCTTTCTCCTTTCCCTCCTAAAACGACCCCCATCAGCGGGATTACGGCTGACAGGATGAATTTAAATTTACGCGTTGTCTTGGAGTGTGTCAGGGGTACAGCTTGGGGCTAATTTCTTTTCCACTCTACAAAGCTAAACTAAATCAAACTTTGACGTAGCTTGATGCTTTAAATTTTTTTGCAGATAACAATTAGTTGCCCCAAATCGACAAAGTTCGTTGTTTCAAAGTTTTGCATTTTTATAACTGGAATTAAGAACAATAAATTGCTTTAATTATGGAAACAGTTAAGGTCTTCATGACAAAATGGGTAATAACGTTTTGTAGAGTATGTGAATTAATGTTTGAAGAGCTTCATCTGCAATGCCCAAATACGAGTTTCGCTAAATCACAGAGTAGAGGAGATTACAACGCGTTTGTTTACAAACTTATAAGAAATGCTTTTGAAAATGAAATACTCGTATAAAAACAAAAAACCCTAGAATAGCACAGAAAGAACAAATAATATGATGGAAATTTAACGTAAATTGCATTTAAAGGTTTTGTATTACAAATAAGCAACTAGGAGCATTTGGTTATTAAATTTGAACTTTTATATTATAAACATTGTTTTTTTCGTATCTTGTTTGCCTATGCTATTTTCATGAACCTATTTTATAGACATATATTTAATTTAATATACCGAATTAAATACACACATTTTCAAAGTATGAAGCTAAAGTACCAACAACGAGTTAATTTGGAAAAAGAATTAGTCGATACACCATTATCACATAACATAATATTCGTACTAATAACATATTCTATAGACTTATTCTGTAAAAAGAGTATAACATCTGGGGATTTCTAATTTCAATGCGAACTTGAGAACGCAGACAGAAATCTTATTCAAACAAAATGATCTCCGGAACAAGCCGGGGCAAATGATGCTTTACATTTCATTAGGCCGGTGGAGGAGACGCTTGATGAATTCAAAATCTAATCCATTTAAAACATCTCCGTAATCAGAACTCTGATTGAGACCCGGCTATAATTGCTGATTCGAGATTTTTAACTGAGTTTCTCAATTTCACTTTCCGTCCGTGACTCTGTGAGATGAAGGGGTCAAAAGCTGAAAGTGAATTTTCTTGGCCGACCAGCGAGAAAAATTGAGAACAATTTGTAAAACTGTGAGGAAAATAGTAAATCTAATATATTTCAACAGTTTTACCTCCAACATTCAAAGTGGCCAAAATTAATTGCTTGAGTGCAAAATTATTGCTGGACACTATTCCTGATCTCAAAACGTCGTGATTTTTTTATAATCAGCAGTAGAAAATGTCTGCAATAATTAAATACACATAATGCCATAAAAAGTAAATAAATCATAATAAGGTTACTTAAAAAGTATGGTAAACAAGTATGGTGATATTTACAACAATACGTTTCTTACATGGGTAAACAATTATTAAACAGGAAACATCTGGTTTAGGTTTAGAAAAGCAGAAAAAATAGCTAACACAAACGGTTAAGTTTACAACAATAAAACAAAACAAATGGACAACCCTGAAAAGAACAGAAGTATAATTCAAGGCCTGTAGGTCGAGAAAAACATGTTAGAATGTGAAGAAGTGTGCCTTATTGGGAAGCTGCAAGAAGATATCGGGATAAGAAAGGTCATTCGAACGGCCTCGATCTCGAAGGCAGGGGGTAAGGAACGCAACTGCAACTGGTGATGGTGGATCCCTGCATTCTTATTGAATTGTAATGATGTTTAACATTTAAATAGACCAATAAGCACTATACAAATCAAAATCATCATTAAAATATAAAATGTTCACTCTTGAAACATTTTAAATACAGAGGACCTGGATTGTCTAAAATAAGGTTGTTGATCATAGAAAAAAGACTAAAAACGTCAATGTCAAAACTAAGATGAGCTATGACATATTGCAATATATTTTTATAAAGGCCAATTAATGACAATAAATATTGATGCATCAAGTGTGTAACGTGACTACCATTCTTCCATCTAAATAAAAATGACAGCTGAAGAAGACGAAGAAACCATCAAACCAAATGTACAACACGGAAAAAAACTTGAATGAAACAAGTGTACAAATGATGAAATCTCTTCCAACGAACAAAATATAAACCAGGACGTAAAAGTTGGAGGGAAAGACTCGATGACACAGGAAGCGATTTATATTATTACATCACATAGTAAAACCTGTTGTGTTTATGCTGCAGGTTTCTTCAAGGTGGAGGTTGAAAGTCGTCTCAGGATGCGGCTGTAAATATGCGCGGAATGCTGAGTTTACATAATACTCCAGGAGGAAGCGGATTCCACAGCGTGATGTATGGGTTGACGGTGACGAGGTGGCGGAGGGTGCGGCGCTGGAAATGTGGGTTGGCAAGAACATAGGAGTGAAACATTACAGTTCTGTTATGATAGAGCCGGTCAGCGATGCTATATGTGTGTGGTGCAGCGAGTATTCGCATTTTTGCAGCGACGACTGAACGATTGATAACATAGCCAAACCCGTAGCTCAGTGTACAGTGAGTAGTATCAAGGAGGGTCGCCAAATAGAACTAGGTGGAACTGGTATTGTGTACTTTTTGTGTATTTTGTGTCTATCTACGCCAGTGGCACTTTTTAACGTTTTGACGGGGAATGGTCCAAACCCCAGTCTTGTTACTATCTAACATTGACCAGTTGTTAGAAAGCATCTATACTTATTTAATACGCTAAGGGTTTTTTTTGTCTCGAGAACTCCTCCTACAATTTTCAACTGATTTTCAAGTTTTTGGTGTCGTTTCCGCCAAAATCTGATGAGAATCTGACAGAAAATAAAGGCGCTATTCACCATTGAAATCTAAAAATTTCCCATTTAAATAACATTAGGATTGAATAAATCATTTTAAACATCTGTTTATAATCAGCTGTAAATACGTGTAGTTTTGGTGATAAAAGAGATTCACAATATTGGATTGGTCGGATGTCATTGATTTAGAGCTAAAAGTAACATTTGTATTGTATTAAAATAAATTGCTCGATTTCGAGCAACAGATATACTAGTAATTAATTAATAGCCCAATGACAAATGGCAACTGAATCCGGAATCGATCCTTTAAAAAGCTACTAACTTTCCTCAGGATCGAACCGGCAACCTTTGGATTCAAAGGCGAGCATTATAACCACTCATCAAGAAAAACTGACGATTCTCCATTCTCCACGACTGCGATGAAGAGGACGGATGTAAGGTGTAAGATGTAAGACTCAGCTACCAAGCCAGGTATTAGATTACATAAGGAAATCTAAGAATGATAAAATATTAAATGTTTCTAATTTTGCTGATAAGAAAACGTTGTGGTTCCGTTTTAGGTATAAAAACTATTTTTGGAGGTTAACATTATTTGTAACTGGACAATGAGAGGGAAGGATAAGAAAGTGTTGAAGTCATCATATGTGCCATCATCATGTGAAGTCATCATGGTGTTTTCCATGAAAGATAAGGTTTAGTTAATTACATGAATTGAAACTTCTCTTGAAACTAAGATGGAAACGACATGATGTGATCAAACACATTGTATTAAAACCAAAGATACTGTGGTTAAATCTTGATTGAAAAATCAGCTCGTCAAAATTATTAAAAACCTATTTAAAAGCTCCATACTCTCCTACAGCATAGGAATGGCCAACAACCACCTCACAGTCGCAGTCGTAGTTGTCGGCCGCCGCGGCCTTGGCAAGGCCGGTGGAATGCGTTGAAAGGTAGGAGTGCCGCCGCCGGCGATGGGGCACCGCGACCGCGGACCTGCAATGGGGCAACACACTGACACTCCAACACACTACTACACTGACACACCACTACACCGACACTCCGATACACCGACACGCAACTACATCGACACGCCACTACATCGACATGTCACTACATCAACACGCCACTACATCGACATGTCACTACTTCGACACGCCACTACACCGACACTCCAATACACCGTCATAACCACACACCACTACACCGACACACTGACACACCACTACACCGACACTCCGATACACCGACACTCCGATACACCGTCATAACCACACACCACTACACCGACACACTGACACACCACTACACCGACACTCCGATATACCGACACTCCGATACACCGTCATAACCACACACCACTACACCGACACACTGACACACCACTACACCGACACTCCGATACACCGACACTCCGGTACATCGACACTCCAACACACCACTACACTGACACACCACTACATCGACACTCCGATACACCGACACTCCGATACACCGACATAACCACACACCACTACACCGACACACTGACACACCACTACACCGACACTCCGATACACCGACACTCCGATACACCGACATAACCACACACCACTACACCGACACACTGACACACCACTACACCGACACTCCGATACACCGACACTCCGATACGCCGACATAACCACACACCACTACACCGACACACTGACACACCACTACACCGAAACTCCGATACACCGTCATAACCACACACCACTACACCGACACACTGACACGCCACTACACCGACACTCCGATACACCGACACTCCGATACACCGACATAACCACACACCACTACACCGACACACTGACACACCACTACACCGAAACTCCGATACACCGTCATAACCACACACCACTACACCGACACACTGACACGCCACTACACCGACACTCCGATACACCGACACTCCGATACACCGACATAACCACACACCACTACACCGACACACTGACACACCACTACACCGACACTCCGATACACCGACATAACCACACACCACTACACCGACACACTGACACACCACTACACCGACACTCCGATACACCGACACTCCGATACACCGACATAACCACACACCACTACACCGACACACTGACACACCACTACACCGAAACTCCGATACACCGTCATAACCACACACCACTACACCGACACACTGACACGCCACTACACCGACACTCCGATACACCGTCATAACCACACACCACTACACCGACACACTGACACACCACTACACCGAAACTCCGATACACCGTCATAACCACACAACACTACACCGACACACTAACCTACTACTACACAGACATTTCTCTACACCGACACACAAACACACCACTACATAGACACACAAACCACCACTACACAGAAACACCGACACTCCGATACAACACTTTGATAGAAGAACACCTCGACACCCCAACAAACCGATAATGCGACACAACTTAACATCGATATATAAAAATACCAACACATCAATATTCTAATAAACCCTCTACACTACAAACCATCACTCAGCATACAAAGAAAACCGGGTAACTCTAGATCATTTGAATCGCAAATATCACCTTTTCAGCGATTGCTGGGTGACAGCTTTCTAAGCGGTCTCACAAAGAACGGTAAACAAGGAGGAGAGGCACTGTGAGGTGTTAGAGGAATGTGTATAGGGTATATGAAATTGTTATACTTACAACTGTTTCAGTTAAGTGGGAGAATCAGCTAACCTGTGAAAAATATGTCTAAAATTAGTAATACTGCAAAATTATAATGAGTGGTAGTGTTATGAATAATGATAGAAGAGGATAAAATTGCTATTTTTAATCTGTATTAGTTTAGTAGGTTCAAGGTACAAATGGCTTTAACACTTTACACAAAGACCATAACATTCGCTAAGGTAAGAGGTGAACAAAATGAATATCAAAAGATGCCGGGAACAATTTTAAATTAATGATCCTGTAATTACGGTGGTATTATCTAACGGTGGAGACTTCTTTAACAGTTTATGGAACAGTATAGTGCTTACTTCTTGGATTCACATGCGAATAGAATAGTTCAAATGATGATTTTGCTCAAGGTAACCCTAAAATGAGCCATAAAAACAACTTCATAATCACACTTACTGCGACCTTGATGTAAATTACAGTTTCAACAATATTACAGCAGCCTTCTTAAGGGAATGGGTTTTGTTAAGGCTACTTCCTTCAGAGGTGGAAGTTCTGAAAGATTATCCAGCAGGAAGAGCTTTTCAAATAGACCCCAGCCTTGAAGAAGATGGTTGCAAGTGAGTTAAGCGAAACGTTGGTTATTTCCAGGTAGAGGCAAGCGGTTTACTGTTGTCTGTTATTGCCAGTGTTTACAATTGTTTTACACGGTTTCCGCTTAGTTCCTCAATCAGCCGCTCGGCACGCTGTCCTACTGTCGATGACGTCATTCACCGGCACGTGACCTCCAGGACTCGCGGTAATCAGAGAGAAAGCGCGGGAAACTCGCGATCTGGTGGCGAAGTGGTGAACTGTCCTATCTCTGTCTCTCTCCCACCCGTGCCGGAGCCCCATCTTCCCTCTCTCTTCGCCGCGGAAGCGTTACGTAATTTGAAGAGGATTTCACACGAACAATGATGCCCAAACATTACCGTCCCCAAATCCTTCCTATTAGGTTTGAATGGGTCATGATTCTTCCACACGCCCAATGTTTAGGAAGGATACCTGAGTGTTTTATGGACCATTATGCTTTCTAATACATAACTCTGGAAGTATACTCGTATTCTAAGGTGTTCCTAGCAAAAATGCATATTATAGATGAAAGTCTATGGAATGGGACTTTCTCTTAGTAAAAGGGAAATTTCTTCAAATATTTTCCTTGATTTACCATAAAGCAATATCTCCATGATATAAATTAAAAACTCAATTATTGTAGTATGTGAATTGTAGTATGTAGAAGTTGAATGTATTTATTTCTGAAAAACCAATTCGTGATTATTGTAAAGGAATTTGTAGTGTTGAAAATTTTATTTAATTACTATTTGGAACGCCCTCTTATTAGCTTATATATCAATATTTAGTTTAATATCAAAGAAATATTAATAGAAAAACGTTGTCACATCAAAGACTTTTGGAACAGATTGAACTCTATCTAGCCTTGTATACTTTTTCCTTTCCGCATACACGCTATAAATAAAATACCACACGCTCTAAATGTTACTGTGCAAAAAGTGAAGATCTCTGCAATTAAAGACCGTGACACTCAACGGTTTAGGAAAACAGTTCCACGAAAGAGCTATCACTAGTAGGCTCTATCAAGCTTGGAGGAACCGTTTTAAGGGCCAGGTGAGCTACATCCCATAAGAGCAATGGTGTCACTTTCTGCGACTTCCGTGGATGTCGCCTCAGAGGTTTTGTCGGTTAAAAAAGTGTTAAAAATTCAACATTTTACTCTTTGCTACCTGCAAGTGTTGCCAACACTGCAGGGAACAACAATCGTTCTCCTTTGTGTTGGAGATTTTTGTCTCAACTATTACTAAAATAAGGAATTTCAAAGCAAACTAGGGAAGAATTTATGGTTTTAAATTTACCTAGATTGATCATTGTTAATTTGGCCATTACCTAATGGTTTGTTATTAACTAATAATCCAAATGTAAAATAGAGTAATATGGTGTCGTTACAATAAAACTTATCGATATTTTTCAGCGATATTTAATATCGTACCCTTGGCAAGACTGCTTCATTCTCTTTTTTAATCAGCTGTGTAATGGTAAATATCAAAACGTAACTTGACTTCCGTTCAAGTGTAGACGCTTCATATCCGGAACACAAAAAAGCTATTCAGCTGACCTTAGGAAGAAGTTATGCTTCTTCCTCCACAGACCTTGGGAGATCGTAGGAAAATTTGTCCGTAAACCATTGTCTCGGTATGTACAGTTCAGTTGTCTCTATCCTCAGCAACATGTCAATCGTACAGACTCTACTGTAATCAGTGACACCCCAGTTATCCACTATAGTAGGCTACTTCAACCAATGGCGATCAAACTCCTCCACCAAGACTTCAACCAGTAACAATTTCAACTCCAACAGTTTTGCAGAAACCCTCTCCCGGGCTGATCACGCAGTGTCAACACAATTATCCGTTCCCAGGAGAGCTTGGCGACTTTCCACAACCACGGAGATAATTGCCGAATCATCTGAGGTGATGAGTTATTAACTTTGATGGCGGGAGAGCCAGAGCAGCAGTTCTGTAGACTATCCGGAGCACCTGTCATTGATGTTGCGTCGCTATGATTATAGTGCCTGTATGGGCTCTCCTATGTTTGCTGTTTCAAAACCACAGCCGCTGAAATTGCGGTTTCTTCATCGGTCGAGAGGTGCGGTTTGATGAACGCGTTCAAAATCGGCGACTCTTTATGAGATTTTCACTTCTAAGCATTAAATTGCCAGCAGTTTCTGGCATAGTATTGGGAGTGTCTATATTATCCTGTATATTCTGAGCGTATATTGGTCCTGTAACTTAAACTTTAACCTAAAAATTATTTATTGTATGTAGGCATAGAAAAATTAAAATCAAACAAAATTAAGTTCAGAATAAATGTGTACATACTAATTTAAAATATAAAATTATCTTCGTTTCTTAGGATTTTAAGCATTTATATGATTCGTTAATCCTTATTTTACCTACTTATGTCTCTTATATTTCCACCAGTAAAAGATTTAGGGGTAAGAGGGGGATGGGATGGGGTTTTCTCACTGAGCCTCCTTTCTGGACAGAAATTGAGAATCCAGACTTGGATCAAACACATCTGGGCTGATAAAATGGAGTTCGTTTAATATATAAGCTAAATCCAGTTTTATAATATAATTTACAAGCACTATAATAAACAATTATTTCTTTTAAAATAGTTATAACATTTTATATCCATTACTCTTATACACCGGACCTTTAATATATTCTTCGGGTTTCCTGTTGGGGTAAGAGTTGAGATTCTATATCGCTGTCCTAAAATCCATTGATTTTTATTCGAGAAATATTATCCTTGTTAAATTTGTGTAATTTAATACGAAATTTAGTTGTACATGACATATTAAATCTAACAATAAAAATTATCTCGTCCTACAAAAGCATAATAGTTGGAAATGCAAATTCCAAAACTCCGCCAAGTTTAACTATCAGCAGATATTTCTCTGTCGCTAGACCATTTATGGCATTCCTAGAGCGGAATTTCATTTAGTACAACGAAGTCGCTGAGCGAATATAGTAAAAACGATTGCAATTTAATTTAGTTTTCCACATTTGCTAAATTGAACGGAGCTGTTTGGGACACATAACGACGATAATCTACAGTAACAATAACATTTACGGTATACGAATAACAAATATTGGCATACTGCACTTCACAAACCCTTTAACCCCTCATACACTCGCATTCCCATACCGAAGCACACATTCCTGATTACGTCATGGTGCAAAGGTCGCGGCTATGACGTCACACATAATGATGTCACGGCGCGTTGAGGCTTATGATTGCGGCGTAATGACTGATGCGGACTGCGCATGCTTAGTAACCGAACAGCGACGCTGGCGCTGCGGCGCGGACCGTGTAACAACTATACAGGAGCGGGGGACTGCGGCATCAAACACTTTACATTACAACGGTGTCAACAACATGTGTCTAAAGTATGCCAACAAAATGGGTTGGATTTCTGGCGTTTCTCTTTCATATAAAAAGCTTCAAAATAATGTGAGACTTTATTTTAAAATGTAAATTGCTGGCTGTAAACCCCAAAGCACACTGAACCTACTTTATTACTGCATTTATTTAGTACAGAGATGTTCGTTTAAATGAATAACATTTGCCGCTCCTCCACGTGGCCTCGATCCTTTCAATAACCCACTACTTGATTGGCAGTGAAAGAGACAGCAGCAGAGACAATACCTGGCACTCGCAGTGAGAAACGGCGTGCCTTGGGTAACCTAACCGTTACATCAATAATCAACAATCAGCCTCTCTCGATGACAACAATGGGATATCCGCATTGTTGCAGCAGCAAATGGGAGAGGCCTCCCAAGGTCACGTGACCCAATCCGCGGTGATTCGATTGTTGGAACGCCCAGCGCGGCCGGTAATGTTAGTGCTGGTGGTTGCTGTTTTGATTGGGCTCTGCTGAAAATCAATTTTATTTTGTTGTACATTTGATTGCGAATGTAAAATGTAAATAATTTACATGTTAATAAAACAATACAGCATGATCGAACTTAGATTATTTAACTGTTATGTCGCGTAAGTTTTTGGCCGGTACGTTTTATTTGCATAAAACATAAAAGTGTGTTAATGGTTTTTTGTAAACTCCTTTTTATGATTTTTTACCATTTGGCTCAACTTACAAGTTCCTGTGTTACCGATTGTTTTTTAGCGTAACATGAACTAGCAAAAACAGAGGGCATTTTTTCTTTGTAAGTTTTGTTAGTGAACCGGGGAATGGGTTGAGTTTTTCCCCATTGCACTGCACGGATGTGTCGGACGGCGCGGCGCGGCGGTGTTTCAAATGTTCCAAACTGCAGACGAAGCGCAATAGCCAAACAGACAGAGACGGCACTCTCAGACAACGGAGGCGGCAGCGGCAGCGGCTGTCGCGTGCGTGTGATACTATATTGATTTTGTCTAGCTCTTGTCCCACTCCTGTTTATTTATAGACTCTTGCTACTTGTAGGCTACACATATCCTGCAAACTGCAACAGCCGTCAGGGTGTCCATAGTACATATTTAACTACCTACAATTTAATTTTTTTATTATGATCATTCGACACGTCAATGAGCTAGGTATCAAAACGTCGCGTGTTAATTATAAGCTACGACAGGAAAATGAAATAAAAAGAAGTCTGTATCACATTGCAAATAATTAAAGATGAACAAACCTATTTACACCAATTCATTTTGTTTCGCGATCTAAAACAATCAAAAAGTAAAATTAAAAGATCCACATTTAATTTATATACGACTCAATTTTTCAATATTAATACACAATTTATACACTATTTAGAATTTATTAGATACAAACTATAATAATTTCTGTCTTTTGATGCTAAATTTTAAGATCTTATTTGGTCCTGCACTCATTGACTTTTTAACTGGGTTTTCTCGCCCTATAAGAACAGAAAGGCATAATTACGTAGGTTTGCTAAAGAAGAAAAGTTTTATCTAGGTGCTAGATTCCTAGTGGATAAAGGTGTTGAAAGTTTTTACAAAACAGACCAATAAATAAATTAGATAAACCATTAATGCTGTTGATTACATTTAACAAACAACATTTTGAATCTTGGGTGAACCTTTTTTATTTGTGTCTAAGCTACAGAAGCTAAATTATAATAGAAGTAAAAAGTTTTAATATTAAATTCCCCAATTGATTGTCCCCTACGTTGTCGGGTCACCCGTCTGTTGCTGCTGCCTCCAGGGTCGCCGCTGTCGTGAGAGCGGCAGGGTCCTTTAAAGGTCATTACGTAACGAACAGTCAGAATTACGATCGGAGGATCTGCTGTGACCGAACGGAACCGTCCATGAAAGGTCGCGTCATGAAGGGAGACCTTCACTGGTGGGGGGGGGGGGGCACGGGTTTGTTTGTAGTCATGACAAAACTAAGTAATGTGCTAGAAAAGTTATAAAGGTAAACTGGAATGGAGCAAAATTTTTTATGACACAAAAACTAACTAACAAGTTAGCCTAACTGTCGTTATCAGTTGGGAATCATTTAAAACGTATTATCTACTGTGGAGTCACTCTAATCTAAGATAATCCGGACTGGATTCTGTTCGGATTAGGTGGAACTCATACATAGAGCAAAATATCTACTCGATACACTGTTGACTCAAACAGATCCTGCGATAACGGAACCCAATGACGTGATTGTTAAGACAACATGACTATGTTAAGTCCGCGGAGAGCGTTCACAGGCGATCTAGCCTACCTCTGGGGTGAATAGGTGAATAGTTAAACACCAAAGGAACATTTAGTCAACGATGATTGAACCACAGAAAAGCGGCAGAATTAGTAAATCCCGTGTAATAGTCTATAGACGATCGAGATTCCCCGGTTTTTAAGTGAAGAAACATTTTTTAAAGGCGAAATGTGTTCTGATTAGGCCAATTTCGCAATAGCTGGATTCTATTATATTTCTCATATTCCCCTCTCTATAAATGTGATACCAATGTGTCTTCATGTTAAAAATGAAGACAGATACAAATGAAGAATGTCATTCCTTGGATGTTATACAAAATACGTTTGGAAAAGGCATTAAATGAAGTCATCGTCAAGGCATTAAATGAAGTCCGTAAGAAAAAAACTGGAAACTGACATTTCTGTATAATCCTATTTTGAAAATTGAAGTTTATTATATGATTTGTGGTGTAAAAATGAACTTTTAAAATCTATTATTGTAATCTTTCCCCTTCCATACCTAAAAATTTACTCAAACTGTATCCTTAGCCCTACCAGAGTTAGAAATGTACAAAAAATTAATTACAAACTCGTGAATACAATTCGTCAAACCAGTTCTAAAATGGATAGCCAGATCAAAATTTAAGGCAAATGAAAATTTGAATCAAAATACCACCAATAATAAAAAAATAATCACTTTTTAATTATTCAACTATTTGAGGTAATCCTTTTAGAATATATATCTCTAAATTGATATACCTTAAAAATAAAATACGATAATGACTCGATCCACTATTATATTTTAAGGCTTTTTTTCAGGGACATCCCCAAAAGAAATTCAGAATAGAACCTCATTGTTCTCGATAATACAAAACATCATTTTGAGGGTCTTTTTATCTCAAGAAATTCGTTGTTAAGGTTGAATTCTACACCTTATTAATAACATTGTGGCAATGCGATAATTTACATGGTCCAATTCAGCTGAGCACCTTTCCCAAGTACCCATTTAACGTAACGACCAGAAACCCAATCTGAACTGTACGATAACAATATATCTGGAGCATAGCTGGGGAGGTTGGTTTAGCTAACTTGGCCATAACTTTAGTGTAGTCTGCTATGTTTAAAATATTTAAATTTAAACTTTTGACCAATTTTTGTGGCAAAATTTCCTATTCACACAGTATTATTCAAGCATCGGATGTCAGTACATTTTCTACTACTCCATTTCTATACAAAGATATACTAAGAATTCACTTGTCGTAAGTATATTTATTATTATTAGAAAACAAAACTTCATTCATAAAAAAATCGTAAACAGTGTCAGTATTTGCATGCGTGTTTTTCGTTAAATCCAAGCAGAGTTAAGCAAATACTATCCATCATTCCGGGTTATTTGACTCCGCTCCCATTATTTTTGTCCGTATTTCTCTGTTTGTCCACTTTATTTATTTTATGGTCACCACAACTTGACTTTCCGCTGTTTCCTCATTAATGTATTTCCATA